>CAMZMU010000046.1:32402828-32899174 GCA_947311845.1 Poa pratensis | reverse complement strand
AATTTGAAATATTTCAAAGTCATTTCCACTTAAGGATCCTTTGAATTTTTGGTACAAGAAATAGTTTTTAATAAATCAATTAGATATTTTATTTGGATTACTTATTTTCTTCTGATATTTGAGATATTTTTAAATTATTTTTAGATTTTATTTGAATTTATAACAAGTTTTGAAATTTTGGAAGAATTTGTAAATTAAAATTTTACAATTAAGTCCCTGGTCAACTCTGGTTCAACCGAACCCGTCCACTCTCTCTCTCTCTCTCTCACTTCTCACACGCACGAGCACGAGCCCGTGCTCGAGCTCCTCTGGCTCCCGTGTCGCCTGCGGTGGCGCCGTCCATCTCCGGCCAGCTCCGCCACCTCCGCCGCCGTGCGCTGGGGCAAAACACTCCCCTCGCTCCGCTCTTCCACCTCACTGGAGCGATTCGTCCCTCTCTTCCTCTCGTGGCCGCGCACAACCCAATCCCCTAGGGTTAGGGTTTCGGTGCCGGTGCCGCTTCCCTCCTTCTTCTCCAGTGCTCACCGTGGCTGGGCGCAGAGCTCCGCCCTCTGTGCCCCGTGGCGCGGTGGTGCTGGTCCACGACCTCCATGTGCCCCCTCCAACGGTAGCGCGAGCACTGCCTCGCGCCGTGGAGCTACGGCCATGGACGCAAGTAAATTCTTTTCTTCCTCTCTTCTCCTTCTCCTACTACCTCTACTCGATCTAGATGCTTCTGGACTTCGGATTAATTATATGTTCCTCTGTTGGTTAGGTTCTTGATGATCAGATGATGATTCTTGATGATTTACTCCTTTATGTGCACTGTCTACCTGTTGTGCACCAAGAATGAGGTGAATGGTGTAGATCTAGCATGTTTAGATCCATCCATTACCTCTGATGTAATGTTGGGAGCATTTCTTGCTCACAGAAGATGAAATTTTCTTTAGAAAAATAATTCTGAGCTAGAACTTGTGCTAAATGATCTAGCTGTGATGAATAAGTGTTATAAAAATGATTTAGGCAAGTTTTGCTTGTTGTGATGCCTCCTTGTAGAGTTACACAGAGCTTTCTTGTTTAGAGGGTTTTTTTATGCTTTCCTGTGCTTCTTCCATGTGTAAGGATGTGCATAGCTCAGCTAATCCAGCTCTGCTGGTTTACTGGCTTGTGTGATGCTTTGTTAAAACAAAATAAGAACAGATACTACACTATTGCCTTTTTCCCTTGTCTCCAATGTTCAAACAATTGCTAAAGCACACAACTTCACTCCCTTTCATCTCTTGTCCTATTTCTTGCACAAAACAGAAGTTCTCTGTGGTGCAATTTATTTCCTATAGCACCTTACCTTGCAGTGCAAGGCTCTGTTAAGAACAGATGCTAAAATGAACACTCTAGCTTGGTTCTGTCATTTTCAGAACCTGCTTAGCCTCTCTCTAGCACTTATAAATCAACCTCAGTTGTAGAGCAGCTAGAGCTACGGAAGAGCTCTGATCTTGCTCCAAGGTTCAACCTCCTTCTTCTTGCTGCTTCAATTTTTCCTAGAGTATATTTGCTAGCTGAAATGGCTTGTGGTGGATGGGTTTAAGTAATCTCCATGATATATTTGTGGTTGTGGTTGTTCTTGGTGAAGAACAATGGAAATGGTGATCTGGATGTGATGATGTTGTGCACTGTGTGTATTGTGGTTGCTTGAATTTGTGTGCTGGTGCTGCAGCTTGGGTCTATATTTATACAAATTTGAGCACTCCTGTGCTTGTGACACCAGGATAAATGAGCTGTGGTGACTAACCTGCTTACAGTGGCCCTCTTTGCCTCGAGCTGTTTTATTTGACTCTTTCCTGCACACCTTTTCACCTAGGAGATCAGCTCACTGCTGCTGCAGCGCAGTTCATCTCCCCTGGTGATAACTATGAGTCATTCTTGACTCATTGCTCCTATCTGGTCCAGATTTCTATGTGGCAATGCTTGGCTGAGTTTGAAATGCTTAAGATAGTCGGTTTGAGATGATTAAATTCAAATGTGTGGCCAATTAAGCTAATGGCTAGCTTAGTGAGGGATTTAGGGTCCATTTGCCTAATTAATAGGCAAATGTGATACCATAATTGTGGGCTAAGGTTTTATTTGCCTCCTGGTTTGATTTTTGGGGAATGCATTTTATATGTGGCTTTGTCTTTTGAAGATCAAGATCATAAGCTCAATACAGCACTTGTTTGCCTAAGATTTAAGTTGCCTGAGTTGATTTTCTATGTGCTGCAACATGCCTTTGCCCCTCCTGGTTGCCTTCAGATTAAAAGAGCATGATCCATTTGATCAGTCCCTTTGTTGCCTTTGATAATTTGCAATATTCCCCAATTTAGCCTAATTGAACCTCAGTTTTAATTAGGCTAAAACCAGGTTTCAACACAACAACATGCCAGCACCAAATGGTGTGGGCAACATTTTAATCATAACCCAAAAATTCTACTTGTGTGTGTGTTTATTTTGCAGGTTAAATGATGATGAAGACTTGAAGACTTTAGTTTAGGATTTTAGTACTGTTTTTGTATTCTTTCAAATGTTGTAAAAATATTTGTAATGAGATCTTGTAAATTATTTGTGTTGATCATTTGTATAATTTGTATCCAAATGCTTCCTGCACATTTGAGTTTGAATCCATGTAATTCTTGTATATATATTCCTTTTTGAAGATTCTTTTGGAAATTTTGATAAATTGTGATGTGATGATAGATGAATTGTGATGTGGATGAAATAGAATGATTTATTATTTGAAATGATGTCCTCACAATTCTTGTGATTTATATCTTGTTATATTGTATATGTGTGTATAGAAAGATTTAGGAAAGATTAGAATTGTTTTAACTTAAGATTATTTCAAATTTCCTTTTGAAATCAAATGAAATCAAATCAATGAAATCAAAGATTGTGTTGAATAAGTACTAGTAAAGGTTTTGAAATATATCGTAGGGTTTATCGACTCCTCTCGACTATCTGTCAATATCTGACTCCCAGAACATCGACACTCGTCTGGAATCAACCCTCGAGTCATTTTAACACAAAAGCGCAAAATTCCAGATTTCACCAAAAGATGCATGAATGCACAAATGCAGTTCCTATTTCTACCCTCTCGAGTCCTATAACTGCGGGGTATTACATCCTCTCCCCCTTAAACTAAACTTCGTCCCGAAGTTTCTTTTCTGGGGTACCTGAACAACTGTGGGTAGTCTCGTCGCAAATCTTCTTCTTTTTCCCAAGTTGCTTCTCGATCTGAGTGGTTCTTCCACTGAACTAAACAAAACTTGATTGCTCTATTCCTTAATCTTTTCCAATTCTCCCTCAGTATCTTCTCAGGCTGCTCCTCATATGATAGGTCTGGCTTTAAATTCAACTTTTCAAACTCAATTGGTCCTTCTGGTGGTTTCAAACACTTTTTGAGTTGAGACACATGGAACACATTGTGAACTTGTGATAATATAGCAGGTAACTCCAATTCATAGGCTACTTCACCTTTCCGGCTTAAAATTTGAATGGTCCTATATCTGGGACTCAACTTTTCCTTTTACTCCAAATCTTTTACTCCTTTGTAGGACTAACTCTTAGTATACCATATCTTGTATCAGGTTCCCACTGTCTTCTCGAAAGATCAGCATAACTCTTCTGTCTACTCTGAGCTATTTTGAGACGATCTCTTATAATATCAACAATCTGTTGTTGTTCCTTTATATACTCAGGTGCAAATTCTTTGTTTTCACCTACTTCAAACCAACATATTGGAGATCTACACTTCCTCCCATATAGAGCTTCAAATGGTGCCATCTGAATACTACTTTGATAACTGTTGTTATAAGAAAATTCAGCTAATGCTAAGTGTTCATCCCATGATCCTCCAAAATCAAGAACACAAGCTCTCAACATGTCTTCTAGAATTTGATTTGTTCTTTCAGTCTGTCCACCTGTTTGGGGATATGCAGTACTGTACTGTATTTAACCCAACTGCTTGTGAAGTGTCCCAAAAGCTGAAGTGAATATGGATCCACGATCCGATACAATACTTTGTGGAACTCCATGCTTACTAACTATCTCCTTCACATATGTTCTCAATTGTGCTGCGGTGTCTTTCTGGTTATAGCAAGAAATGGGCACTCTTTGTCAATCTATCCACTATTACCCATATAGAATCCTTATTTCTCCTGTTTTGGGTAATCCTGTGATAAAATCCATACTAATCTCTTCCCATTTCCATTTGGAATTGGCAATGGTTGTAACAATCCTGCGGGACTCTGATGTTCCGCTTTACTTGTCTACAAGTATGACATTCTGCAACATATCTGCAATCTCTCTTCATATTATTCCACCAAATATCTTTTCAAATCCATGTACATCTTGGTACTACCTGGATGTATAGAATATGGTGTCTCATGTGCTTCTTTCAAAATTATGCTCTTGATCTCTTGATATCTGGAACACATATTCTACCATGATACCATAATGAATCAGTTTCTGGCTTCAAGGTGAATTCAGATCTTCTACCTTCTTTAATCCTGCGGATTTCTTCAGCTATGAATTCATCTTCTCTTTGCCGATAAAGGATATTTTCTTTCAATTCCATCTCTGTTTCTTCAACAACTTCCATAGCTGCAATACTATTCAACTCTGGACCTTCCCAGATTTCAATACCAGCTCTTTGTATCTCATTCCTCAATTCCTTGGGCATTCCTTCTTCCATCAAAGGATTACAATTCACTTTACGACTTAATGCATCTGCCACTACATTGGCTTTTCCTGGAGTATAGTTTATTGTCAAGTCATAATCCTTGATTAACTCTAACCATCTCTTCTGCCTCATATTCAGTTCCTTTTGTGTGAAGAAGTATTTCAAACTCTTATGATCCGTATATAATTCACACTTTCTCCATAAAGAAAATGTCTCCATTGCTTTAAAGCATAAACAACTGCTGCTAACTCCAAATCATGTGTAGGATAGTTAAGTTCATGTGGCTTTAACTGCCTTGATCCGTAAGCAATTACCTTGCGATCTTGCATCAATACACAACCTAATCCATTTTTAGATGCATCACAATATACTGTGTAAACTTTTCCAGTTTCTGGTACTGCTAACACAGGTGCTGTTGTTAATTCTCTTTGAGTTCTTGGAAACTTTTCACACTTCTCCGTCCATTCAAATGGAACATTCTTTCTGAGTAACTTTGTCATTGGCCCGGCTATCTTAGAAAATCCTTCAATAAATCTCCGATAATATCCGGCCATTCCCAAAAATCCTCTAATTTCCTTAGGGTTCTTGGGTGCTTCCCAATCCAATACTGCTTTTACTTTCTCGGATTGACTGCAATCCCTTCTTTACTGATCACATGACCAAGAAATTCCACTTGATCCAACCAAAACTCACACTTACTAAATTTGGCATATAACTGATGTTCCCTTAGTGTCTGTAACACAATACTTAAGTGTTGTGCATGATCTTCCTTGGTTTTGGAATAGACCAATATATCATCAATGAACACTATCACAAACTTGTCCAAGTATGGCATGAAAATCTTGTTCATCAAGTTCATGAAATTGCTGGTGCATTGGTTAAACCAAATGGTACTACTAAATACTCATGATGTCCATATCTTGACACAAATGCTGTTTTGGGAATATCCTCAGGTTTAATCTTTATCTGGTGGTATCCTGACCTCAAATCTATTTTAGAAAATACCCCTGCTCCTCTTACTTGATCAAACAAATCTTGTATCCTTGGCAACGGGTATTTATTCTTAATGGTCACACTATTCAGTTACGAAAATCTCCACACATTCTTCTTCCTCCATCTCTTTTATCCACAAATATTACTGGTGATCCCCAAGGTGATACACTTTCTCTTATAATCCTTTATCTTCCAACTCATCTAATTGCTCTTTGAGTTGTACCAATTCCTTGGGACCCATCTTGTATGGTGCTTGTGCAATAGGTGCTGTACCAGGAATCAAATCTATGGTGAACTCAATTTCACGATCCGGTGGCATCCCTGGTAACTCATCTGGAAAAATCCTGAAATTCTTAACCACTGGGATTTCTTCTATCTTAGCTTCCTTCATAGCATTCAACTGTAAATCTGCTCTTAACTGACTATGCTTATCCCCTTGGTATACTGTTCTCATACCTCCTGGTCCTCTCAAAGACACTGTCTTTTCTGCACAATCTATTTGAGCTCCATGATCAGATAACCAGTCCATCCCTAAGATGACTGCTATATCTTTCATGGGAATTACTAGCAAATCAGCGTCATAAACGCGATCACAGATCATAATTACTTGATCCATTTTGACTTGCGTTACTAACAATTTTCCCCGGCCGACATGACCGTTATGGGTACTTCTAACGGCTGACATCTAATCCCATATGCATCCACAAATTGTTGCGAAATAAAAGATGTAGTAGCTCCAGTATCAAACAAAACTTTGCCAGGATGAGAAAGGATTTTGAGCGTACCGATCACCACGTTGTCGGTGTTGTTGACTTGCTCCAAACTGGTGCAATTCAGCCTTCCATATGGCTTCCCTTTGCCCTTATCTGCTGCATTCCTTCCAAATCCTCCATTCCTTGGCTTGAATCCTCCTCCACCTTGGTTATTTCCTCCACCAGTTCCTCGGCTTATTGTTGATTCTGTTTATTTGGACAATCAGGCTTGATATGTCCAGCTTGTCCACATCCAAAACAGATGATCTTGGGCTTCTGGCAATCCTTCATCATGTCCCTCATTCCACAATATTGCATATGATGTGATTCATGGGTTAGGATTCCTCTGCATAGGTTTCCTTCCTCAGTTCTAAGCTTAGGCTAAAACGTAGATTTGGTGGTTGCCTTGGACTTGAAACTTCCTTGGTTCCATCCTTGCTTTCTTCCTTCTTTCTTCCTGAGTAACTTATAATCATCCTCCAATGTTATTGCTGCATCTACCAGCTCCTGAAACTCCTTTGGTTTGTCAACCTTAACTGCATCTTCATAAAAGGACTCAGACCCTTCATGAATCTCTTCTTCCTTTTCTCCTCAGTGTCTACTTCATCCAATGCATACCTCGATAACATGTTGAACGCACTGACATAACGTCCAACAGGTAACTCATTCTGTCTCAGATTCTCAAACTCCCTCCTTTTCAATTCCATAATACTTTCAGGAACATGTGCTTCCCTAAACCTCTTCTTAAACTCCTCCCAAGTTACAACATGATCAGCAGGTAGTGTTGCCACTATGGCTTCCCACCATGATGCTGCTGGTCCGGTAAGCAAATGAGTTGCATACCTAACCTTCTCCTCATCAGAACATCCACTGTGTTGAGCTTTCGTTCAGTATCTGCCACCCAATCTTCTGCGTCCATAGGTTCTGGAGCTCTTGCAAATGGTATGGGTCTAGCATTTTGGAAATCTGATAGAGTCACTCCTTTAAGTACTTCATCCCTTCCTCGTCCTGCCTGTATTTCCAGCAAATCTTGCAGAAATTTATTCTGCCTTTCCTGGTCTTGGCGCCTGCCTTCTTCCACCATCTGCATATACTGCATGAAACTTTGCTCCGTGATTGGCCTTGGTGGTTGTGGTATTCCTCCTGCATCTGCATCTTGCTTCTCCTTAAGTTCACGTTCTTGCCTCTGCACATCACTCTCCTCACCGATGTACGCCATTACCCTCTAGTCCTGTTACATCGAATCAGAACTCTCCATTACATTATGCATATGCACTTCGAGTCCTATTCCATGCACAAGTACTAGTCAAACAATGGAAAACAGAAAAATCCAAAGAACACAAAACTTTTCAAACATATACCATGTATTATACATGTAGGATTACAAACATGGGTACATAATAGTAACACACTCTAAAAGTGAGTAGGTCTCACTTATTGCTACCAGCGTCCTTACAATACTACGTACAATACCCTATATTAACATATTACACAACTACTGCTTTACTCCGTCCTGCTCTGCTTCACTTTTCGCATACTTCCCAGGCTTCCAGTGACAGTTACGCCTGGTCCTCCTGAGAATCCCGGGTAACTTCACATAATGGTAGGCTGATATTCAGGGTCAGATGGGCTTGCTTCTAACGTCATATCCGTCATGGCGAAGTAACTATCAAGATACTTGTATGCCGCTGCTTCCCCATCGTAAACCTCCTCATCTCCATAACCCTCGCCTCCATCATCGTACCCAGTTGGTACTGCCTCAAAGTTATTGAAATACCCTCGTGATTCGTCTCCCTTCTCCGTCTTCGGGTAACTTGGTCTCGTACGCATACTTCCATTCCTCATCTTCCTCCTCAGAATCTATTTTTATTGGCTTACTTGACTCACCAACTCTAGCTTCCTCCTAGGGGTATGACTAGTAACTTCCGGCTCTCCCGGATCTCCTGGAATTCTTATGGGATCACTCTGTGTACCCTGATAAGGTTCTTCATCCCAACCTGTGGCACTTGGTACTTCAGGTTCCCAACTCTGCCATCCCTTCTCCATCAACTAAGACATAACCAGAGTGTGGTGGTGTATAGTCAGGATAAATTGGGGTATCGGGTTCTACTTCCTCCACATACCTAGTTGGTGTGGGTGGTGGATCAGTGTATCCCTTCTCTGCTTCATACCTCAGTATATCACACTTTTCCTGAATAACTTCAGGACTGGAGTACTGCTCTATCATGGCTTCTACCTCTCCAGCTACTACTCCGAACGTCTTATGATACGCCCGAATCATCTTGAGACAACTGTCCATGAACTCAGCCACATCACGTGGATTAGTTTTCAGGAAAGCCTTATAATCCACTGGACCCTCAAGCCGGTAATTCGCACTCGGAATAGCGTTAAACGGTGTTTCCACCAACGCATAACTCTTGGATGTCCTTATCTCAGTAACTGCTCTGACAGCAGCAATCTGGAAAGCTACTTCCACATTCTTCGCTTCTCCAAAGGGCATTTTGAATCCCATCTTAGTTCAGGTGGTAACTTGAGTGCTACACGGTACAGGGCTAAAATTGATCCGTCGTAAAAACTCATCACTTTCACTATCACCTTGGTTTTGATACCAAGAAAATAGATCAGTTGCTGAAGCATTTCCGCCCAGCTTCCCCGAAAAACACCCTTGCCCAACTCAGCATCTCTCACACGAACCGACCTCCTGGGACCTCGTTTCTCCATCCTAGCTGTTATAGCCAAAAAGGATATCAGAATTGAAATGAAGTAATAATTGCATGATAATGCTATTCTCAAGTGAATATCAATCATAACAAATTAAAACTCAATTCATTCTAAGGCCTCGCACACCTACAGGTTTTTCCCTTTAATAGGTTTCCAACCTAAGGTCTAGCAATTGCTCTGATACCATCTGCGGTGACCCAGCACACCACTGCATATTGTAGTGTACAAGTCGTTGACATAACACCCACGGAAGGACTAATCCGTAAATATTACATCACTCAGAGTAGTACAACAGAAACATTGCGGGTCCACTTTATTACACACTGCTAAAGATTACAAGCCAGAAATGCATAAAAACATCGACGTCTTCCTCTGACATGGGAGGAATGTCTATTATTGCGATGTTGACAGGAGTCAACCTACAAGCGATAGAAAACAGCAAACTAAGAACCATCTTGGCTCAGCCGCTAAGTAGTACTAGTCTAGTCTGACTCGGCCAGGTTCCTACTATGATAACTTTAAGTCTCCACCTCCTCCTCGTCGGCGTCGTCGGCTCCGTAGGCGATGATGTAGTCGACGCCTTCTACTCCTCCAGACAGATCAGGTGCTTCAAAGTACACCTCGTCGGCATGGTATGCTCCAAAGTCGTCTTCAGCGATCTCATCAGAGTCTAAGCAGAGATCAACGGAGGAAAAGGGTGAGCAACACTAGCGTTACCCAGCAAGTTCAAATAATAGATGATAAAGTGTATGATGCACTATCTACCATCCTGACCAAAAAGTCATGGATGATATGCAAGTTTTGTAAAACATTTTTAGGAAAAGGTCCATTTTATTTTAGAAAACTATGCCCCCAGCCTCCACGGGTTTATAGTCATCACTTAGGATGCCTTTCCCGCTGTGGTCTTGTAACACCCCGGCCCACCCCCGGACCGGGCCTGTCACCCCTGGCAGCTCTCTAGGATCTCTAGACTGGCCCCACAGATCAACACTGATCTTTTCTGCGCACTTTGTCCTCACTCGTGCGCACCCGGGAACCAGTTCCCGGTCGGTCACCCATCCTTGGAGTGCTCTGGGCCAAGCACGCTTAACCTCGGAGTTCTTTCTAGATGAGCTTCCAGAAAAGAAGTTGCAACTTGTTGATATGAGTATTCTATCAATCCTATTAAGCCCTGAGCCAGGATCTCACATCCTTCCCCCCTTAGAAGACCGACGCCCTCGTCGGTCAACCCCCAGTCCAGGAACTTCCCCTCTTGGCACCCGTCTGTGCGTCCAGTGCCGGCACATGTCCCACATGTCCGCGCCCCTGACCCGCAAACGCCCGAGTTACCGCGTGGGTCGGCTCTGATACCAATTGTAACACCCCGGCCCACCCCCGGACTGGGCCTGTCACCCCTGGCAGCTCTCTAGGATCTCTAGACTGACCCACAGATCAACACTAGTCTTTTCTGCGCACTTTGTCCTCACTCGTGCGCACCACCCATCCTTGGAGTGCTCCGGGCCAAGCACGCTTAACCTCGGAGTTCTTTCCAGATGAGCTTCCGGAAAAGAAGTTGCAACTTGTTGATATGAGTATTCTATCAATCCTATTAAGCCCTGAGCCAGGATCTCACAGGTCTGTAGTCCCCTCCTGGAACAAGGATGTGACAGTCACAATTTCTTTGTTTAACTCTGCAGAGCTGCACCACTTTACCCAACAGCAGCCTGGCTCCTTTTGCTCTCTCAGCACACCATGTGTGCTATAGACAGAACTCAGGGCAACAAGTCATGTGGAGTCGCTTCCCGGCACAACGCATATCCGCCCCTTATGACCCAGTCTGGTATAAACCAAAGACTCGTCACCACTCCCGAGCTCCTATTCCAAATCTCCCCGTCGGGTGGGGAAGGTATGCGCTCCCACGCTGTTGGCCGCCGCAACAGACGCAACCAGGTAATAGTCTGCCGAGGATATGCGAACGAAGGAAGAAACCTCTGACGAGCCCATCCATAGTGAATCTGTTGGTTGATGCTTCAATACGGCGCAAGGATCACTGGGCCATTGGTTATTAATCCTAGGTATATACTTTCCCGTACAATGGAACCTCCACCACAACATCAAACCATGGTTCCATTGTCAACCAACAATATATATGTATAGCAATTCACATCATTCGAAAATAGGTTTTTCTTTTTCATGCAATGATAAACCATAGTACTTTGCAATTACTTTGATAAAAATTAATCAAATAGGACATGCAAGTTGGAACTTGCCTTGAGACTGACAGGTAATGCAGTCTAAAGCTTCCGATGAATTGGGACCTTCGTGTTCTGAAAATCAATATCATTGTCTGTATGAGACAATGTTGAAAAACCAAATACATGCCAATATGCATATAATGAGATGATTTTTATTTTTTCCCAAAATTCCCCAGAGTTTTGTTAAAGATTTCTTTTTTATAAATTTCTTTGATTTGAATTTTAGTTAGGATGAGTAACATGACAGTCATAATGTAGTTCAAATTATACTTTGAACTTGATACATAATTTTCCCATATTATTTTCTTTTGAAAATAATTTGAAATATTTCAAAGTCATTTCCACTTAAGGATCCTTTGAATTTTTGGTACAAGAAATAGTTTTTAATAAATCAATTAGATATTTTATTTGGATTACTTATTTTCTTCTGATATTTGTAGATATTTTTAAATTATTTTTAGAATTTTATTTGAATTTATAACAAGTTTTGAAATTTTGGAAGAATTTGTAAATTTAAAATTTTACAATTAAGTCCCTGGTTAACTCTGGTTCAACCGAACCAGTCCACTCTCTCTCTCACTTCTCACTCGCACGAGCATGAGCCCGTGCTCGAGCTCCTCCTTCTTCTCCAGCGTGCTCACCGTGGCTGGGCGCAGAGCTCCGCCCTCTGTGCCGTCGTGGCGCGGTGGTGCTGGTCCACGACCTCCATGTGCCCCCTCCAACGGTAGCGCGAGCACTGCCTCGCCGCCGTGGAGCTACGGCCATGGACGCAAGGTAAAATTATTTTTCTTCCTCTCTTCTCCTTCTCCTACTACCTCTACTTGATCTAGATGCTTCTGGACTTTAGATTAATTATATGTTCCTCTGTTGGTTAGGTTCTTGATGATCAGATGATAATTCTTGATGATTTACTCCTTTATGTGCACTGTCTACCTGTTGTGCACCAAGAATGAGGTGAATGGTGTAGATCTAGCATGTTTAGATCCATCCATTACCTCTGAATGTAATGTTGGGAGCATTTCTTGCTCATAGAAGATGAAATTTCTTTAGAAAAATAATTCTGAGCTAGAACTTGTGCTAAATGATCTAGCTATGATGAATAAGTGTTATAAAAATGATTTAGACAAGTGTTACTTGCTGTGATGCCTCCTTGTAGAGTTACACAGTAGCTTGCTTGTTTAGAGGGGATTTTTTTATGCTTTCCTGTGCTTCTTCCATGTGTAAGGATGTGCATAGCTCAGCTAATCCAGCTCTGCTGGTTTACTGGCTTGTGTGATGCTTTGTTAAAACAAAATAAGAACATACTACACTATTGCCTTTTTTCCTTGTCTCCAATGTTCAAACAATCGCTAAAGCACACAACTTCACTCCCTTTCATCTCTTTGTCCAGTTTCTTGCACAAAACAGAAGTTCTCTGTGGTGCAATTTATTTCCTATAGCACCTTACCTTGCAGTGCAAGGCTCTGTTAAGAACAGATGCTAAAATGAACACTCTAGCTTGGTTCTGTCATTTTCAGAACCTGCTTAGCCTCTCTCTAGCACTTATAAATCAACCTCAGTTTTAGAGCAGCTAGAGCTACGGAAGAGCTTTGATCTTGCTCCAAGGTTCAACCTCCTCCTTCTTGCTGCTTCAATTTTTCCTAGAGTATATTTGCTAGCTGAAATGGCTTGTGGTGGATGGGTTTAAGTAATCTCCATGATATATTTGTGGTTTGTGGTTGTTCTTGGTGAAGAACAAATGGAAATGGTGATCTGGATGTGATGATGGTTGTGCACTGTGTGTATTGTGGTTGCTGTGAATTTGTGTGTGCTGGTGCCTGCGGCTTGGGTCTATATTTATACAAATTTGAGCACTCTTGTGCTGGTGACACCAGGATAAATGAGCTGTGGTGACTAACCTGCTTACAGTGGCCCTCTTTGCCTCGAGCTGTTTTATTTGACTCTTTCCTGCACACCTTTTCACCTAGGAGATCAGCTCACTGCTGCTGCAGCGCAGTTCATCTCCCCCTGGTGATAACTATGAGTCATTCTTGACTCATTGCTCCTATCTGGTCCAGATTTCTATGTGGCAATGCTTGGCTGTGATTTGAAATGCTTAAGATAGTCGGTTTGAGATGATTAAATTCAAATATGTGGCCAATTAAGCTAATGGCTAGCTTAGTGAGGGATTTAGGGTCCATTTGCCTAATTAATAGGCAAATGTGATACCATAATTGTGGCTAAGGTTTATTTGCCTCCTGGTTTGATTTTTGGGGAATGCATTTTTATATGTGGCTTTGTCTTTTGAAGATCAAGATCATAAGGTCAATACAACACTTGTTTGCCTAAGATTTAAGTTGCCTAAGTTGATTTTCTATGTGCTGCAACATGCCTTTGCCCCTCCTGGTTGCCTTCAGATTAAAGGAGCATGATCCATTTGATCAGTCCCTTTTGTTGCCTTTGATAATTTGCAATATTCCCCAATTTAGCCTAATTGAACCTCAGTTTTAATTAGGCTAAAACCAGGTTTCAACACAACAACATGCCAGCACCAAATGGTGTGGGCAACATTTTAATCATATCCCAAAAATTCTACTTGTGTGTGTTGTTTATTTTGCAGGTTAAATGATGATGAAGACTTGAAGACTTTAGTTTAGGATTTTAGTACTGTTTTTGTATTCTTTCCAATGTTGCAACAATATTTGTAATGAGATCTTGTAAATTATTTGTGTTGATCATTTGTATAATTTGTATCTAAATGCTTCCTACACATTTGTGTTTGAATCCATGTAATTCTTGTATATATATATTCCTTTTTGAAGATTCTTTTGGAAATATTTGTGTATGAAATTGTGATGTGGATGAAATAGAATGAATAATTGTGATGTGGATGAAATAGAATGAATTTATTATTTGAAATGATGTCCTCACAATTCTTCTGATTTATATCTTGTTGTATTAGTAATATGTGTGTATAGAAAGATTTAGGAAAGATTAGAATTGTTTTAACTTAAGATTATTTCAAATTTCCTTTTGAAATCAAATGAAATCAAATCAAATGAAATCAACAGATTGTGTTGAATAAGTACTAGTAAAGGTTTTGGAAATATATCGTAGGGTTTATCGACTCCTCTCGACTATCTGTCAATATCTGACTCCCAGAACATCGACACTCGTCTGGAATCAACCCTCGACTCATTTTAACACAAAAGCGCAATTTTTTCCAGATTTCACCAAAAGATGCATGAATGCACACATGCAGTTCCTATTTCTACTCTCTCGAGTCCTATAACTGCGGGGTATTACATATCATGTGTGTGCTATGCTTAATTAATTGACTCCATTGTCTTAACGAGTCTCTTACGCTTATTAGTTTCTTTTTTCTGGTTACCCTTTTAGTGATGCGGTTGTTTTGGATTTTTCATATTATTTCAAGTGTTCTAAGATACATTTTGTATTTTCATATAACAAAATGTGAAGATCCTTCTTATATCTTCAATAAGATATAATGATAATCCAAGCCACATAGGTAATTCTCAACATAAGCATATGTAACCTTAATAGTGTGGTTAGAAAAGTTCAAAAATAAAATAGGACTCGCGGAAATGATAGCATCATTATGACCAACAAATTTATCATTTTTATCCTCACTTGAATTAGTTACAATTGTTCTACATGGAGGATCATTAAGCAAATTAAGACCCTCATCTAGAGCATTATCTTATATCATGTCTAAATAGTACTCCTCACTCACAACAATATGTTACTAGCATCAATATCATTAAGTGAATGAGAATTATTAGATTCAATCATGATAGCAACGTGGTTCATATATTTTTTTAGATAAAGGGAGCTTTATTACTTAAAAGGTTTAAGTATTACACCCAGCCTCTGCATAACGATGATGCACACAGCCGAAACAAATCTGTAGTTCGAAACATAAAAGGCGAATTACATATCAATATGAAAAATTGTAAGGACGCCTATGGTGGTGGAGGGCCGATCCACAAATTATGCTGCCATCCATATTGGAATAAAAAGTCTCTCGCTGTGACCTCCAGTCTTGTACAGACCTCCATAAACAGGTCTCGACGCCCCACACGTTGCAACTGAGACCACGAACGGAGAGTAGCAGTAGCCCTGTAGATTACCTGCATAAGAGAGCAATTTTTATCATTAAAAACCTTGTCATTTTCACATAGCCAAAGCGACCAAATTATGACAAGCGCTGCAACCCTAATAAGTTGTTTAAACCTATTATCCACCCCATTCAGCCAATTGCCAAAAATTGGCCACGCTTGTGGGTGGATAAATAGTAGAACCTATCTGGATGATGGACCATATAGAACTAGCAAATTTGCAGTCGAAAAACAAGTGTTTGATCGTCTCGTCTTTATGACAGAAGACACACTGTTTACTTCCATGCCAATTGCGTTTCGCAAGGTTATCTTTAGTAAGAATAACTCCTTGACGAAGATAACACACAAACACTTTGTTTTTTAGTGGAATCTTCATCTTCCAGATTTTCTTATTATTGTCCACCGGCATTTCTGGCTGGATTAGTGCTGTATACATAGAGTCCACGGAGAATTTACCACTATTGTGTAAATTCCACCGAAACTCATCAAACCCTTGTGTTAAATTCACAGAAGCTAGACGCTGAAGCAACTCGTGCCAAGCTACCAGTCTGGGACCAACAAGATTGATACGTCTCAAACGTATCTATAATTTCTGATGTTCCATGTTGATATTATACCAATTGTTACATGTTTTATATACACTTCGTAGCATTTTTATGCATTTTCTGGGACTAACCTATTAACAAGATGCCACAGTGCCTGTTCCTATTTTCTGCTGTTTTTGTATTCCAGAAAAGCTAGTCTGGAAATATTCTCGGAATTGGACGAAACTTGTACAGAACCTCCTATTTTTCCAACACGAAGACGGAGTCCAGATGATAGACGGAGGAGGGCCATGTGGCACCCACACCATGGGGTCACGCGGGCCCCCCTGTCGCGCGGGCCCCCATGCAGCCGCCGCCCTTTCGCCTATTTATTCCTCCCGACGCGAAAACCCTAAACACCCGAGCCATTATCCACGAAAAGTTCCAGAGACGCCGCCGCCGTCAACCCTAGCTCAGGAGGGTTTAGAAGCTCTTCCCGGCACCCTGCCGGAGAGGGGAATCATCACCGGATGGCTCTACATCACCATGCCTGCCTCCGGAGTGATGCGTGAGTAGTTCATCCTTGGACTACGGGTCCATGGCAGTAGCTAGATGATTGTCTCTCACTTTATGCTATCATGTTTAGATCTTGTGAGCTGCCTATCATGATCAAGATCATCTTATTGTAATGCTACATGTTGTGTTTGCTGGGATCCGATGAATATTGAATACTATGTCAAGTTGATTATCAATCTATCTTATATGTTATTTATGATCTTGCATGCTTTCCGTTACTAGTAGATGCTTTGGCCAAGTAGATGCTTGTAACTCCAAGAGTGAGTATTTATGCTAGATAGTGGGTTCATGCCTCCGGTAATCTAGGAGAGTGACAATAACTTCTAAATGTTGATGTGCTGTTGCCACTAGGGATAAAATAACCGATGCTTAGCTTAAGGGTACGCCGTTAGGTCTAATGCATTTGTTTACATTACGCACGTTACTTAATGCAATTATCCGTTGCTTGCAACTTAATACCAACGGGGAAATCGGTATGACAACCTGGCGGTGGATTATTAGTCATAGATGTTGTTGGATAACGGTATATGTATTTTGTCGTAATGCCCACATGAATATCATAGTAATCATCATGTCATATATATGCATTGTCATGCGCTCAATATTTTGTCAATTGCCCAGCTGTAATTTGTTCACCCAGTATGTTAGTTATCTTTTATGGAGAGACACCATTAGTGAACTGTGGATCTCAGTCCATTCTTTTACACTGATAATACAACCAACTGCAAACACTGTTCCTTTTCATTCTCTGCAATTTACTACTGTTTTCCACACCATACGTTTAATCCTTTGTTTTCAGCAAGCCGGTGAGATTGACAACCTCACTGTTTCATTGGGGCAAAGTAGTTTGATTGTGTTGCGTGCAGGTTCTACGTCGGTCGCCGGATTCCCTGGTATTGCGCCGTGCCATATTCCGCCACTGACAACCTTCAGAAGTGATTTCTTGCTCCTACTGGTTCGATTAAACCTTGGTTTCATACTGAGGGAAACTGCTGCTACACGGTTTCATACCTTCCTCTTGGGGTCTCCCAGCGAACGTGTGATCCACGCAATCAAGCTCTTTTTCTGGCGCCGTTGCCGGGGAGCAAGAGGATTTATGCAAGGGGAGTTTTACACTTCCAATCTCTTTACTTTGTTATTGCCTTGCTTAGTTTATTTTTATTTAGTCTTGTTTGCTTTATTTATCAAAAACACAAAAAAATTAGTTATTTTTATTTTCAAGTTGTTATCTTTCTGTTTTGTTTTAATTTTGCTAAAATGAGTACCCCTGAGAACACTAAGTTGTGTGATTTCAGTAGCACGAACAACAATGATTTCATTAGTACACCTATTGCTCCACCTGCTTCTAACGCAGAATTCTATGAAATTAAACCTGTACTTTTAAATCTTGTTATGAAAGAGCAATTCTCTGGTGTTAGTACTGATGCTGCTGCTGCTCACCTTAATAATTTTGTTGAACTTTGTGAGATGCAAAAGTTTAAGAATGTAGATGGTGATATTATTAAACTAAAACTTTTTCCTTTCTCTTTGAGAGGACGTGCTAAAGAATGGTTGCTATCTTTGACTAGAAATAGTATTGATTCATGGACTAAATGCAAAAATGCTTTCATAGGAAAATATTATCCTCCTGCTAAGATTATGCTAAATGAATTTCAAACAATTTGATAATGAGCATGTTGCTCAAGCTTGGGAGAGAATGAAATCATTGGTAAAGAATTGTCCCACCCATGGACTGACTGCTTGGATGATCATCCAAACCTTTTATGCAGGATTAATTTTTTCTTCAAGAAACCTATTGGATTCGGCCTATGGAGGTACCTTTATGTCCATCACTTTGGGTGCTGCAACAAAACTTCTTGATGATATGATGATAAATTATTCTGAATGGCACACCGAAAGAGCTCCACAAGGTAAGAAGGTAAATTATGTTGAAGAAACATCTTCCTTGAGTGATAAGATTGATACTATTATGTCTATGCTTACAAATGGAAAGATGCATGTTGATCCAAATAATGTTCCTTTAGCTTCTTTGGTTGCTCAAGAAGAGCATGTTGATGTGAACTTCATTAAAAATAATAACTTCAACAACAATGCTTATAGCAATAATTTTGGTAATAACAATTATAAGCCCTATCCTTTTAATAGTGGCAATGGTTATGTTAATTCTTATGGTAATTCCTACAACAATAATAAGAGTGTACCCGCTGATCTTGAAGTCATGCTTAAGGATTTTATTAGTATACAAACTGCTTTCAATAAATCTGTTGAGGAAAAGTTTGGGAAAATTGATGTTCTTGCCTCTAAAGTTGATAGTCTTGCTCTTGATGTTGATTTGTTAAAAATTAAAACTATGCCTCATGATGTTAAAGAGAGCAAAAATCTCAATGCTATACAAGTTAAAATTGATAATAATGTGAGGATGTTAGCTGATTTACATGCTAGGTGGGCAAGAGAGGATGAAATTTCTAAAAAGAATAGTATTGTTAGAGTTTATACTATTACTACTACTGAAAATGCTATAAACTCAAGTGTTAACAAAACTCCTACTATCAATGGTAAAGTAATTGGTGTTGGCAATGTCTCTACTTCTGTTGCAAAACGTTTAAAATTGCCTGAAAACACTGAAACTGTTCCTGATAAAAGTGCTGAATTTTTTCGAGATGCGTGAGACAATGGTCCCATTACTTTTGATAATAATGATTTTGATGGTTGCAATATTTCTGAAGTGATTAAGTTCTTGCAAAAGCTAGCTAGAAGTCCTAATGACAGTGCTATAAACATGGCTTTTACTAAACATATTACTAATGCTCTCATGCAAGTTAGGGAAGAGAAATTAAAACATGAAGCTTCTATCCCTAGGAAGTTAGAAGATGGTTGGGAGCCCATCATTAAAATGAAGGTGAATGATTTGATTGCAATGCTTCTTGTCCTATTGTTTTGGGAAGACCTTTTATTAGAACTGTTGGTGCTATTATTGATATGAGAGGGGAATATTAAATATCAATTCCCACTCAAGAAAGGTATGGAACACTTCCCTATAAAGAAGATGAAGTTACCTTTTGATTCTATTGTTAGAGAAAATTATTCTGTTGATGCTTCATCACTTGGAAACACTTGATTTTTTACTTTCTGCGCCTAGCTGAAAGGCGTTAAAGAAAAGCGCTTATGGGAGACAACCCATTATTTTATTTCTGCAATTTTCCTTTTTTTTTTGAGTCAAGGAGTTGTTTAATTCTGTAACAATTCCTTTGTATCTTTACTTTATCGCATTGTTGTGCCAAGTATTGCCTCTAATAGGAAGATGATGCTAGATTTGGATTTTTGCGCAGGAACAGATTTCTGCTGTTCACCGTTTTAATTCTGTAAAATCACAGAAAAATTATTTAAATCTGCAAAAAAAATTGCGTAATCCTCAGATATGTACGCATCTTTCGTTAGTTTAAAGTTTTTCGATCTGAGCAACGTAAGTGCATCGAAAAAATTCGTCTTTACGGACTGTTCTGTTTAGATAGATTCTGTCTTTTATTTTTCACATTCTCTCTTTTACTAGTGTTGAGTGGAATTCTTTTTTAGGGTGAAGAGCTTCACATAACATCAGTGGCAGTTGCTAATGTTAAAAGTAACGGTCATGTTTGTGTCCGTATAGAACATGTGAGTTTTTGATTGTAAACTAACCCTCTAATGAGAATTACTTTGAGTTTGGTGTGGCGGAGGTTTTCAAGGGTCAAGAGAGAAGGATGATATAATGTGATCAAGAAGAGTGAAGAGCTTAAGCTTGGGGATGCTCCCATGGATCACCCCAGCATATTTCAAGAAGACTCAAGCGTCTAACCTTGGGGATGCCCAAGACATCCCCTTCTTCATCAGCAACTTATCAGGTCATCTCTAGTGAAACTATATTTTAATTCTTTCACATCATATGTGCTTTACTTGGAGCGTATGTGTGCTTTTATTTTAGTATTTTATTTTTCTTATGGTCAACTTGATTGGACCCCAGCATTCTTGAATGGGAGAGAGACACGCTCCGCTTTTTCATATGAATACTCCTATTCTTCACTTATACTTGTTGAGTATTTTTGTCTAGCTATTGCTATGCTTTTAGCTCCTGTTTTTATGCATCTCTTATTCAGAGCTGTTAGTTCTTTTAAAGAAATTACTCTCTTGCTTCACTTATAATTGTTTGGAGAGTTTATGTTGAAATAAATTGATTGGTGTTTGGTTGGAACAGAAAATGTTGCATGTGGTAGATGGTATAATGGAAAAAGCTTGCATATTCTTGTAGATCATTGTATTGGATAATTTGATACTTGTCAATTGTTTCGAGTTATCAAGTAGTTCATGTTTAATATTTTGTATCATATAGTTAAAACCCATTAATGAAGAACTACCGTAAAGCTCGTTGAAATTTGGTTTGCATGATTGGTATCTCTAAGGTCTAGATATTTTCTAGTAAAAAGGTTTGGTTAACAAGGAAGACAGTGTAGAGTCTTATAATGCTTGCAATGTGTTTTCATATAAGCCTTGCTGTGTCGGTTGAAATCCTGTGTTTACTTCAAATAACCTTGCTAGCCTAAACTCTGTACTGAGAGGGAATGCTTCTCGTGCATCCAAAACCTTGAGCCAAATCCATGCCATCTGTGTCCACCATAACTACCTATATGTGGTATTTTCTTGCCATTCCAAGTAAATTTTTCATGTGCTACCTTTAAACTATTCAAACTTTATTACTCCTATTTTGTATCAATGTTTACCAAGCTCATGAGGACGGGGTGGATGTCTTTATGTCAACTGTCAAACAGACTTTACCACCGGACTAGCGGCATATACATCCGCTTATCCATTAATTTTGTAAAAAGCGCTGGCAAATGGGGTGCCCAGTCCCAATTAATTACAACTTTAACCGCTAAATTCTCTTCACATTTTTGCCCTGATTTATCAGTCAAGCAATGACAAACAGTGAAATATCTGCATGTGTAAACAAAAGAGAAATAGGGATGATCTGCCTTGCTGGTAGAAATAACGTCCTTCATGGGAGCCACTCTTGAAAGTCTGGTTGGCAGGGGTCATATTCTACTTTCCATTTATCTGATTCGTTGACAATTAACAAACACCTCTCAAAACTTATTTTTACTCTCTATATGATTTCAAAAACTTAAAAAGCTCTAGCACATGATTTAATCCCAGCTTCCCTCTGCGAAGGGCCTTTCTTTTACTTTTATGTTGAGTCAATTTTCCTACTTCTTTCTATCTTAGAAGCAAACACTAGTGTCAACTTTGGTGCAACAATTTTTATATGCTCGTATATTGCACTTATTATATGCTTTATGTTGACAAATATCCATGAGATATATATGTTGAAAGTTGAAAGCAATTGCTGAAACTTAAATCTTCCTTTGTGTTGGTTGATGGCGTGAATCACACGCTCGTTGGGAGACCCCAAGAGGAAGGTATGATGCAGTTCAGCAGCAAGTTTTCCCTCAGAAAGAAACCAAGGTTATCGAACCAGTAGGAGCAGCAACTCTTCAGAAGGTTGTTGGTGGCTCGCACGGCGCAATACGATCACCAACGTGGAATCTGCACACAACACAATCAAACTACTTTGCCCCAACGAAACAGTGAGGTTGTCAATCTCACCGGCTTGCTGAAAACAAAGGATTAAACGTATGGTGTGGAAAATGAGTATTAAATTGCAGAGAATGAAAAAGGAACAGTTTGCAGTTTGTGGTTGTTTAATCAGTGTAAAAGAATGGACCGGGGTCCACAGTTCACTAGTGGTGTCTCTCCATAAAAGATAACTAACATGTTGGGTGAACAAATTACAGCTGGGCAATTGACAAATAGTGAGCGCATGACAATGCATATACATGACATGATGACTACTATGATATTTAATTGGGCATTACGACAAATACATAGACCGTTATCCAACAGCATCTATGACTAATAATCCACCGCCGGGTTGTCATCCGAGTCCCCCGTTGGTATTAAGTTGCAAGCAACGGATAATTGCATTAAGTAAAGCGTAATGTAAACAAACACATATGCCCGTGGACATAGCATCGTTAGGTTATCCCTAGTGGCAACAGCACATCCACAACCTTAGAACTTTCTGTCACTGTCCCAGATTAAACGGAGGCATGAACCCACTATCTAGCATAAATACTCTCTCTTGGAGTTACAAGCATCTACTTGGCCAAAGCATCTACGAGTAACGGAAAGCATGCAAGATCTTAAATAACATATAAGATAGATTGATAATCAACTTGACATAGTATTCAATATTCATCGGATCCCAGCAAACACAACATGTAGCATTACAATAATATGATCTTGATCATGTAGGGCAGCTCACAAGATCTAAACATGATGGCACAAAGTGGAGAGACAACCATCTAGCTACTGCTATGGACCCGTAGTCCAAGGATGAACTACTCACGCATCACTCCGGAGGCAGGCATGGCGATGTAGAAGCCTCCGGTGACGATTCCCCTCTCCGGCAGGGTGCCGGGAAGAGGTTCTGAACCCTCCCGAGCTAGGGTTGACGGCGGCGTCTCTGGAACTTTTCGTGGATATTTGCTCAGGCACTTAGGGTTTTCGCGTCGGGGGGAATAAGTAGGCGAAAGGGCGGCGGCTGGAGACCCCCGAGGGGCCCACACCACCCTAGGGCGCGGCAGAGGGGGGCCCGCGCCCTAGGTGCGTGTGGGCCCTCCTGGCTCTCCTCTGCTGCTCCTTGCTCCGTCAGGTGTGTTCTGGAAAATAGGGACCCCCGTGAGTTTCGTCCAATTCCGAGAATATTTCCAGACTAGCTTTTCTGGAATACAAAAACAGCAGAAAACAGGAACTGGCACTTCGGCATCTTGTTAATAGGTTAGTCCCAAAAAATGTATAAAAGTGATATAAAGTAGATGCAAAACATGTAGCAATTGGTATAAAACAAGCATGGAACATCAAAAATTATAGATACGTTTGAGACGTATCAGCATCCCCAAGCTTAGTTCCTACTCGTCCTCGAGTAGGTAAACGATAAAAACAAAATAATTTTTGAGGTGACATGCTACCATCATAATCTTGATCATATAATATTGCAAGGCACATGTAAATGAATGAAGTGATCCAAGTCAATGGTCTATAATTTGCTACCAAATAGATAATGAGTAAACAATGAATCACACAAGCTAAACGTTTTCATGAATAGTACTTTCGAGACAAGCATCAAACAGTTTTGCATAAGTGTTAACTCATAAAGCAATAGTTTCTAATAAAAGGTATTCAATCAACACAAAGGAAGAATTAAGTTTCAGCATTTGCTTCAACTTTCAACATATTTATCTCATGGATATTGTCAACACAAAGTAGTATAACAAGTCCAATACATTGCATATAACGCATGTTGTAACAAAGTTGACACTAGTGTTTGCTTGTGGAAGACAGAAAGAATAGGAAAACTGACTCAACATAAAAGTAAAAGAAAGGCCCTTCGCAGAGGGAAGCAGGGATTAAGTCATGTGCTAGAGCTTTTAGGTTTTTGAAAGCATATAGAGATTGCATAAAATATTTGATACTCCTCCCAACCTTGCTAACACAAGCCATGGCTAACCGAATCCTCGGGTGCCTTCCATCAATCACATACCATGGAGGAGTATCTATTTTTGAGAGGTGTTTGTTAATTGTCAACGAATGGTAGCGGGTGAGAACAGTATTCTACCTGTCAAACGGACTTTTAAGAGCGGCTCCCATGAAGGACGTTATTTCTACCAGCAAGGCAGATCATCCCTCTTTCTCTTTGGTTTACACACATTCAGGTATTTCACTGTTTGTCATTGCTTACTGATGAATCAGGGCAAAAGTGTGAAGAGAATTAATTGGTTAAAGTTGTAATTAATTGGGACTGGGCACCCCGTTGCCAGCTCTTTTTGCAAAATTATTGGATAAGCGGATGTATATGCCACTAGTCCAGGTGTAAAAGTCCATTCAACAAATAGAATAAAGAATAACCACACTAATTCCTCATGAGCTAGTAAACATTGACACAAAAAGGGAATAATAACATTTTGAATAATTTAAAGGTAGCACATGAAAAATTTACTTGGAGTGGCAAGGAAATACCACATATAGGTAGTTATGGTGGACACAAATGGCATGGATTTTGGCTCAAGGATTTGGATGCACGAGAAGCATTCCCTCTCAGTACAGAGTTTAGGCTAGCAAGGTTATGTAAGCAAACAAGAATATCAACCCGTACACCAAGTTTTATATGACAAACATATTGCAAACGTTATAAGACTTCATACCGTCTTCCTTGTTAACCAAACCCTGTTATTAGAAAATATCTAGACCTTAGAGATACCACCGATGCAAACCAAATTTTCAACAAGCTTTACGGTAGTTCTTCACTAATAGGCTTAACTCATGTGATGCACAATTTAATCATGATCTACTTGTTAACTCAAAACAATTGACAAGCATCAAGTTATCCAAATTAGTGATCTACAAGATTAAGCAAGTTTTTCCTTATACCAATTACCACATGCAACATTTTCTGAACCAACCAAACACCAATCAATTTATTTAATCAACTCTCCAAACAAATATAAGTGAAGCAAGAGAGTACTTTCTACAAAAGAAAGCTAATAGCTCTGACAAGAGATACATGAAAACAAGAGCTAAAAGCTGAACAGCGCTAGATATGAATACTCAACAAATATAAGTGAAGAATAGGAGTATTCTCATGAAAAAGCGGAGCGTGTCTCTCTCCCAATCAAGAATGCTAGGGTCCAGTCAAGCTTTATTGAAAATAAAAGTGCAATACTGAAAATAAAAGCACACAGACGCTCCAAGAAAAGCACATATGATGTGAAAGAATTAAAATATAGTTTCACTAGAGATGACCTGATAATTTTGACGATGAAGAAGGGGATGCCTTGGGCATCCCCAAGCTTAGACGCTTGAGTCTTCTTGAAATATGCTGGGGAGATCCATGGGAGCCTCCCCAAGCTTAAGCTCTTCACTCTTCTTGATCCTATTATATCATCCTTCTCTCTTGACCCTTGAAAACTTCCGTCACACCAAACTCAAAGTAGATCTCATTAGAGGGTTAGTGCATAATCAAAAACTCACATGTTCTATAAAGACGCAATATGATTTGTTACTTTAAACATTAGCTACAGCCACTGATGTTATGTGAAGCTCTTCCACCCAAAAAAGAATTTCACTCAACACTAGTAAAAGAGAGAATGCAAAATAAAAAGGCATAATCTGTCTAAAACAGAACAGTCCGCAAAGACGAATTTTTTCAAGGCACTTACGACGCTCAGATCGAAAAACTTGAACTAATGAAAGATTCAGACATTCATAAAGATTACGCACAAAAATTTCAGATTTAATTAACAATCTGGTGATTTTAGGAATTTCGTACAGTGAACAGCAAAAATCTGTTTCTGCGCAGCAATCAAAATTAAGCATCGTCTTAACATTAGAGGCTACTCTTGGCACAACAATGCGAGAAAATAAAGATACAAAGGAGTTGCTACAGAAGTAAACATCCTCCTTGACTAATACTGAAAATAAAAGATAATGGGTTGCCTCCCAAAAGCGCTTTCTTTTAATGCCTTTTAGCTAGGCTAGAAGATTTTAATGATGCTCTCATAAGAATAAGAGTTGAAAAACAAAAGAGAGCATCAAGAGGCAAATATCAAACACATTTAAGTCTAACCCACTTCCTATGCAAAGGAATCTTGTAACAAAATAAATTATTGAAGCATAAAGCAACTAGCATAGAAAGATGAAACAAATATAGCTTCAAAACTTTCAACATAAAGAGAGGTGTTTTAGTAACTTGAAAACTTTTACAACCATATTTTCCTCTCTCATAATAACTTTCAGTAGCATCATGAACAAACTCAATAATATAACTATCACATAAAGCATGCTTTTCATGATCTACAAACACATAATTTTTATTAAGCTAAAAACAGTAGGGTTATCAAACCCACTTTTGACAATAGTAGTATAATTAATATCATTAGGCAATATAGGACCATCATCAAGAGCATTATCATATATAACATTAGGGAGCACATTTTTACTTTCTGCAATTTCCTCTTTTACTTGAGTCAAGGAGGATGTTACTTCAAATTTATCAAAAAAGATATTTCAATAGAATCATGACATTCAACAATATAGCATTCTTCCTCCTTAGGTAGGCATGGAGGGTAATTATATAATGTAAGAGTTAAAGAGTTACTGTCATTAGAAGGTAGATCCTCCTTTTGTTCATCACTCTCTTCCTCTTTTTCATCAAATGAGCTTTCAGCTTCAGCAATTTCTTCTTCCACATTTTCCTGCAAGGCATTAGTCTCTTCTTTATGAGGAAAAATCCTCTTGACATGTTCAGTAATATAAGAATTTTCATCCTTATAGTTATCAAAACAATATTTAAGTATAGCAAGACTTTCAGATTTATAAGGGGCATCAATTTTATGCTCAAGATAAGAACTAATTTCAAGTGCACCCTTAAAGACAATAAATTCTTCCATCCTTTCTACCTCATAAGCATTATAGTAACCTTTAACATAAGAAGCTAAGGTTTCATTTTCATTACAAGCACATTGGAAAGGAAAGTGTTTAGACTTCCTATGACAATCAGATTCATTAAAGCAAAAAGATTTGCCAAATATATAGCATATTCCTCTAGTTGATTTAACAATTTCCATAAGTACATCCCTTTTTGTGACAAGCGGTAATTCCTATAATATCTTCGTTCATCTTCCGTGGACCCACCTTGCCAACAAGATCTAGTTTCATAGAGATAAGCCATTGATAGCAAATAAACAACTAGACATAATAACAAACCGAAATAAACTAAATGCAAGAAACTAATTTTTTTGTGTTTTTGATAATTGAAAGCAAACAAGATAAAATAAAATAAACTAAGCAAGACAAAAACAAAGTAAAGAGATTGGAAGCGTGAAACTCCCCTTGCAGAAGACTGCTGTCTCCCCGGCAACGGCGCCAGAAAAAGAGCTTGATGGCGTGAATCACACGCTCGTTGGGAGACCCCAAGAGGAAGGTATGATGCAGTTCAGCAGCAAGTTTTCCCTCAGAAAGAAACCAAGGTTATCGAACCAGTAGGAGCAGCAACTCTTCAGAAGGTTGTTGGTGGCTCGCACGGCGCAATACGATCACCAACGTGGAATCTGCACACAACACAATCAAACTACTTTGCCCCAACGAAACAGTGAGGTTGTCAATCTCACCGGCTTGCTGAAAACAAAGGATTAAACGTATGGTGTGGAAAATGAGTATTAAATTGCAGAGAATGAAAAAGGAACAGTTTGCAGTTTGTGGTTGTTTAATCAGTGTAAAAGAATGGACCGGGGTCCACAGTTCACTAGTGGTGTCTCTCCATAAAAGATAACTAACATGTTGGGTGAACAAATTACAGCTGGGCAATTGACAAATAGTGAGCGCATGACAATGCATATACATGACATGATGACTACTATGATATTTAATTGGGCATTACGACAAATACATAGACCGTTATCCAACAGCATCTATGACTAATAATCCACCGCCGGGTTGTCATCCGAGTCCCCCGTTGGTATTAAGTTGCAAGCAACGGATAATTGCATTAAGTAAAGCGCGTAATGTAAACAAACACATATGCCCGTGGACATAGCATCGTTAGGTTATCCCTAGTGGCAACAGCACATCCACAACCTTAGAACTTTCTGTCACTGTCCCAGATTAAACGGAGGCATGAACCCACTATCTAGCATAAATACTCTCTCTTGGAGTTACAAGCATCTACTTGGCCAAAGCATCTACGAGTAACGGA
The DNA here is from genome assembly GCA_947311845.1 of Poa pratensis. Classification (NCBI taxonomy): domain Eukaryota; kingdom Viridiplantae; phylum Streptophyta; class Magnoliopsida; order Poales; family Poaceae; genus Poa; species Poa pratensis. The sequence goes on along the minus strand of CAMZMU010000046.1, from coordinate 32,870,727 downwards.
AAGCATGCAAGATCTTAAATAACATATAAGATAGATTGATAATCAACTTGACATAGTATTCAATATTCATCGGATCCCAGCAAACACAACATGTAGCATTACAATAATATGATCTTGATCATGTAGGGCAGCTCACAAGATCTAAACATGATGGCACAAAGTGGAGAGACAACCATCTAGCTACTGCTATGGACCCGTAGTCCAAGGATGAACTACTCACGCATCACTCCGGAGGCAGGCATGGCGATGTAGAAGCCTCCGGTGACGATTCCCCTCTCGGCAGGGTGCCGGGAAGAGGTTCTGACCCTCCCGAGCTAGGGTTGACGGCGGCGTCTCTGGAACTTTTCGTGGATATTTGCTCAGGCACTTAGGGTTTTCGCGTCGGGGGGAATAAGTAGGCGAAAGGGCGGCGGCTGGAGACCCCCGAGGGGCCCACACCACCCTAGGGCGCGGCAGAGGGGGGCCCCGCGCCCTAGGTGCTGTGGGGCCCTCCTGGCTCTCCTCCGCTGCTCCTTTGGTCCGTCAGGTGTGTTCTGGTAAAATAGGGACCCCCGTGAAGTTTCGTCCAATTCCGAGAATATTTCCAGACTAGCTTTTCTGGAATACAAAAACAGCAGAAAACAGGAACTGGCACTTCGGCATCTTGTTAATAGGTTAGTCCCAAAAAATGTATAAAAGTGATATAAAGTAGATGCAAACCATGTAGCAATTGGTATAAAACAAGCATGGAACATCAAAAATTATAGATACGTTTGAGACGTATCATTGGTTAAATACCTTTTACTTAGAATCTATTGCTTTATGAGTTAACTCTTATGCAAAAATCTTTGATGCTTGTCTCGAAAGTACTATTCATGAAAAGTTTTTGCTTATATGATTCAGTTGTTTGCTCATTATCTACTTGCTAGCAAACTATAGACCATTGACCTGGATCACTTCATTCATAACATGTGCTTTACGGTATTATTTGATCAAGATTATTATTGTAGCATGTCACCTCAGAAATTATTTTGTTTTTATCATTTTACCTACTCGAGGACGAGTAGAACTAAGCTTGGGGATGCTTGATACGTCTCAAACGTATCTATAATTTCTGATGTTCCATGTTGATATTATACCAATTGTTACATGTTTATATACACTTCGTAGCATTTTTCTGCATTTTTTGGGACTGACCTATTAACAAGATGCCACAGTGCCAGTTCCTGTTTTCTGCTGTTTTTGTATTCCAGAAAAGCTAGTCTGGAAATATTCTCGGAATTGGACGAAACTTGGACAGAACCTCCTATTTTTCCAACACGAAGACGGAGTCCAGAGGAGAGACGGAGGAGGGCCACGTGGCACCCACACCATGGGGCCGCGCGTGCCCCCTGCCACGCCGTGGGGTGGTGTGGGGCCCTCGTGGCTCCGCAGCCGCCGCCCTTTCGCCTATTTATTCCTCCCGACGCGAAAACCCTAAACACCCGAGCCATTATCCATGGAAAGTTCCAGAGACGCCGCCGCCGTCAACCCTAGCTCGGGAGGGTTCAGAAGCTCTTCCCGGCACCCTGCCGGAGAGGGAAATCATCACCGGAGGGCTCTACATCACCATGCCTACCTCCGGAGTGATGCGTGAGTAGTTCATCCTTGGACTACGGGTCCATGGCAGTAGCTAGATGGTTGTCTCTCCACTTTATGCTATCATGTTTAGATCTTGTGAGCTGCCTATCATGATCAAGATCATCTTATTGTAATGCTACATGTTGTGTTTGCTGGGATCCGATGAATATTGAATACTATGTCAAGTTGATTATCAATCTATCTTATATGTTATTTATGATCTTGCTTGCTTTCCGTTACTAGTAGATGTTTTGGCCAAGTAGATGCTTGTAACTCCAAGAGTGAGTATTTATGCTAGATAGTGGGTTCATGCCTCCGGTAATCTGGGAGAGTGACAATAACTTCTAAAATTGTGGATGTGCTGTTGCCACTAGGGATAAAATAACAGATGCTTAGCTTAAGGGTACGCCGTTAGGTCTAATGCATTTGTTTACATTACGCAATTACTTAATGCAATTATCCATTGCTTGCAACTTAATACCAACAGGGAACTCGGTATGACAACCTGGCGGTGGATTATTAGTCATAGACGCTGTTGGATAACGGTCTACGTATTTTGTCGTAATGCCCACATGAATATCATAGTAATCATCATGTCATATATATGCATTGTCATGCGCTCAATATTTTGTCAATTGCCCAGCTGTAATTTGTTCACCCAGCATGTTAGTTATCTTTTATGGAGAGACACCACTAGTGAACTGTGGACCCCGGTCCATTCTTTTACACTGATAATACAACCAACTACAAACACTGTTCATTTTCATTCTCTGCAATTTACTACTGTTTTCCACACCATAAGTTTAATCCTTTGTTTTCAGCAAGCCGGTGAGATTGACAACCTCACTGTTTTGTTGGGGCAAAGTAGTTTGATTGTGTTGCGTGCAGGTTCCACGTCGGTCGCCGATTCCCTGGTATTGCGCCGTGCCATATTCCGCCACTGACAACCTTCAGAAGTGATTCTTGCTCCTACTGGTTCGATTAAACCTTGGTTTCATACTGAGGGAAACTGCTGCTACACTGCTTCATACCTTCCTCTTGGGGTCTCCCAGCGAACATGTGATCCACGCAATCAAAGATCTCTTCTGAACGTCACGGTTGGAGAGTTATTTGCCAACACTTGAGCGAGCGTATCGCTCTTGTGACGTCCAAGTACTATATTATATAAAGCTAGATACTGTTCTCAGAGAGAGGTAGTTCCCAACCATTTATCCTCCCAGAACCTTATCTCCGATCCATCCTTAATGGAAAAAGAACCATATGGGAAGAAGAATTTCTTCGTCGCCATAAGGCCAGCCCAAAAATGTGAATCACCTGGTTTCCAAGAAACCTGTGATAACGCACTTGAGCCAATGTATTTCCTCCTAAGGAGAGTTTGCCACACCCCATCTTCAGTGAGTAGCTTAAACAACCACTTACCAAGGAGGACTCTATTCTTGACCTGAAGATCATGAATCCCAAGACCACCATGGTCCTTAGGGCGGCACACTACATCCCATTTAGCCAGCCGGTATTTCTTTTTTTCATTATCCCCTTGCCAAAAGAATCTAGATCGAAAATAATCCAATCGATGCAACACTCCCTTTGGTAATTGGAAGAAGGATATCATATACATCACCATATTAGTAAGGACTGAATTTATGAGTACCAATCTACCACCCAGGATAATAGTTTTCCTTTCCAACTACTCAACCTTTTTTGAAGTCTTTCCTCAACATGCTTCCATTGAGCAATCGCTAGCCTCCTAAAGTGAATTGGGATGCCAAGATAATTTATTGGGAACTGGCCAAGCCCGCAGCCAAATAACTCAGCATATTGGGCAGCCTCGTCCTGAGCGTCACCAAAACAAAACACCTCGCTTTTATGGAAGTTGATTTTTAGACCGGAAAGTTGCTCGAACGCTGATAATATTAATTTCAGGTTTGTAGCCTTTTCCATGTCATGTTCCATAAAAAGGATTGTATCGTCAGCATATTGTAGAATGGATAATCCGCCATCCACTAGATGCGGAACCACTCCAACAATCTGCCCATCCAATTTAGCACGCTCAATGATTATGGCTAACATATCAGCTACTATATTAAATAATATAGGTGATAATGGATCGTCTTGTCGTAATCCCTTTTTCGTTTGGAAGTATCTACCAACGTCATCATTGACTTTGATGGCGACACTTCCTCCGGAAACAAAATTATGTATCATTGCACGCCACTCATCCGAAAAACCTTTCATTCTGAGTGTTTGTTGCAGGAAAGACCATTTGACTTTATCATAAGCCTTTTCGAAGTCAATCTTTAAAATAACTCCATTAAGTTTTTTCCGATGCATCTCATGAACCGTTTCATGTAAGATCACAACTCCATCAAGAATATTGCGACCTTGCATAAAAGATGTCTGAGTGGGTCTCACAACATGATCAGCCACCGAGTTCAGCCTAATAGTAGCGGTTTTAGTGAAAATTTTGAAGCTAACGTTTAGGAGACAGATAGGTCTGTATTGCTGGATCCTTTCTGCTCCATTAACCTTTGGCAACAAAATTATCTCACCAAAATTTAGGCGAAATAGTTCGAGTTGTCCAGCATGCAAAGCATGAAACATCTCGAGCAAGTCCAGTTGCATTACATCCCAAAAAGTCTGATAAAACTCAGCAGGAAAACCATCTGGACCCGGTGCTTTGTTGTGTTCCATTTGGAATACCGCCTTCTTAACCTCCTCCTCAGAGTAAGGAGTTGTCAGATGGGCGTTTTCCTGATCGGAAACTTGCGGAATATCATTTGTTTGGGTTTCGTCGAGCGAGAAATTATCTGCATCCGGCTCACCAAACAAATTTTTATAGTACTTCATGATGTAGGATTTCAATTGCTCATGTCCTTCAATCGTACCCTCCTCTTGGATAAGAGAATGAATGAGTTTCTTTCTATGTCTGCCATTAGCAAGACTATGAAAATATCTCGTATTCGAATCTCCTTCCAGAATAAATTGGGCCTTTGATCTTTGGTACCATTTGATCTCCTCTTCCCGAAGCAGACCCGCCATCTCGGCATTAGATCGATTGTTTAGGTCAATCTCTTGCATTGATAACGGTCTAACTTCCTCGTATATAATAGTGAAAGTTTTCAGAATGGAAAGTACTATCATATTCTTCATTCTTTATTTCCTCGTTCTGTTTCTACATTAGTTTCCTTTTTTCATCATCTATATATTTCCTCTTCTTGGTTTATGTTTTTATCTTCTTGTTCCTTCCAAATGTTAGTACTTTCCAGTGCATGAAGTCTCTTCTTAGCATAATAAATGACATAAGCATTATTAGAAAAGTTCTACGTGCAATATTCAAGGATAAAAGAACTTGATCTTCTAAATTCACTAGCCACAATGCTAGTTTTCAAGGATTCATCAATAAATAAGTCTACCTCAAAGGTTCCCATGTCGGCAACAAAAATATCAAGGCACAATTATTTCTTTTCGTGGTAAGATGCAACTCTAGAATTATTATTGTATTTGCACTTAAATTAAAATATTTAAGACATCTTTAGAGCAGCAAGTAATCATGCAATTCACGTAAATCCAAAGCCATGTAGTCGAGTTGTTTAAGAAAACCTTTCATTTGTTTCCCCCTCGGGATGAGCGATATCTGTTGTATGCAGCATAAATCATTTCGCAAGCATATTTTTGGTATTTATTTTTTGATTTTTATGGGTTCTATTTTATAATTAAAGTAAATGCGAAACTGAAAACTAATGTCTAGTGCCAACAAGATAAAATCCTTGGAACTACGCTCCCCGGAAACAACGTCAGAAAAACAATTGATTACCCCAAGTGCACGGGATAGCTGCAGTACCTATCAATCTGGAAGTAGGGTATCGACCCACACCAGTAAGAAGTTAAAGCTATTTACTCTCTCAATATAAAGTGTCACATTATATACACTAAAATAATTAAAATATAAATAATGTTTTTTTATAAAAAGTAAAATATAGGAAATATAATAAATGTAAAAATAGTTCAAAGATCTAAGCTGCAACGGGACAGGCCGGAGTCTTACTCTTATGAAAACAATGGTCCCGTGTTCATAGATTCACTTGATCTCTTCTCTTTGTCTCTCTCCCTCCAATCAACATCATGGTAAAATATTAAGCACATTTATGATAAATGATTCACACACAATTGTCATTCTTAAATGATAAAACATATGAACATAACATGTCCAAAAATCAAAGCATGTCTAGTTTTCATAGTTTGCTAATCATGTAATGCTGATACTCCCCTACGAAGTGGGGTTTTCACATGCTTGCATTAAATAATAAATCAGAGTACAGCCTTAAATTTCATGACATGAGTTTGAAAACTAGTATACCTTTAAATTTACAACTCTAAGGTCATGAGCGACATCATATCATTAATAAAGATCCACCATAGGAATTACATCTATAATACCTAATCATGTAAATCAGCTCATATGGTTTAGAACAATGATATCACATGGAGTGGATTACTCTCCCCTCATGGAGGAGAGCGACGAGGAGGTTCCCCTCTGATTCTCCTTCAGCAGCTGATGATGTCTCCTCCTGTTTTTGGTATTTTCTGTCTGGGTCGCCTCCTCTCGTAAGTTCGTGAACCCACGCATTATATTGATGATTTTAGGTCAAAACGAAGGTGGTGGCACATAAATTGTTGTAAATGGATGACCGAGGGGCCGTATTCCCTCCTCGGCGCGCCGGGCCTTACCAGGCGTGTTGAGGGGTCAGGGGACAATCACAATACGTGCATAAAATTCCTTTGTTTTGGTCAAGTTCAAATTCTCAGCATATCTATCCCAAGCGGGACGCCTTGGTCGAAACATAGAGAAATCACCTCCAGGATAGAATCATTTCTTGGTCGACTCAATGTACACCACTTGTTAGTTTTGTGAGAGTTAATTAACCCCACTAGTACTTAACCGAAATATGTGAAAGCGTTGGGAAACGGAACTCCCAGGCCGCGTACTACGATAACTTAGTTATCTTTACATACTGCAAGTCACAGTAACTCCCAGGCGGAGTACCTGTTTTGCTAGCAAAAGAAACACATGGCCAGTATCAATATGTGAAACACACATATGAGCTTAAAATTCACTGATATGTACTACCCTGCACAATCACTCACGATTGGACCACCCTATCCCTGGCTGCTCAGCTGCGCATTTCCATCGCTACACAACAATAAAGTTGGTATCACCAACCCGGACACTGGTGCTAGCTACCATATCTGATGTGCAACACTCGGCTTCAGAACTCGTTTATAATATTCTTCAGAGAAGAGTAGGTCCCACTTACAGCGACCAAGGAACCAAGAACGATAATCATCACGATCAGCGCAACCTCAGCCCTGCTACACCTCGCCGTGCCGGAGATTTTGAGGTAACAGATGCAGGGGAGCAGCATCGAGACCATGACGCTGAGGAGCGAGCCGACGAGCGCCATGAGGTCGCCGAAGAAGGGGACCGTCAGCGCAATGATGACCGTGCTGATGACGATGAAGGTCCTGATCAGCATGTTCTTCATGGACCTCTTGTTGCCAGCAAGCAGCTTCTCCTCGATCGCCGTCGCCACAGGGGAAAGCATCAGAGCGTACTTGGAGAATGGGCTGATCAGCGCCGTGTAGATTGCTAGCTTCGAGATGAGTTTGCCTTCCGGGAGGTTCAGTGTCACCTGGGACTCGACGTCGTCGCCGTACATGAGGTAGCCGAGTATGGCCATGGATCCGTAGTTGATGGTGCATGCGACGAAGCATATGACTAGTACCTATCCATGTAGCATCAAACAAACTGTTATTCAGTATCAGAACTATTGCACATTAAATCTCAATAAATATACTACTCCTACTCGTTTTATGCATGTTTTCACTGGCATCAAAATCATAGGCAACTCAATCAAAACTTACCTTAGAGAACTTGTCCTTTTCCTTCATGGAATTGCACAATGTTGGGAATATTGCATGGCCACAGTAGCAGAAAGTGTAGAGTCCCAGAGCAGTAGGCAGGCCACGGACGTTCAGCATCCTCCCCTTCCCCTGGAACCCGACGCCGTCGACCACCGCGGCCCAGAGCACGCACAAGACCAGGACGACCGAGGCAACCACGCCGCTGGCCGATATGTAGGCGAGCACGCTGAGGTTCCTCAGCCACGTCGTTGGCAAGATTACGATGGACATGAGCACGATGAACAGGTGCTTGCCGGAGAGCACGATCCCTGGGCCGAGGCTGAGGCTGGTGCCGGGGAACAGCTTGTTGAGGTTGTCCCCCTCGAGTATCAGGAAACCGACAGCGACGAGGTAGAGCTCGGCGTACATGCACAACGACACGGCGAACCGGCCTTTACGCCCGAAGGCCAAAGCGCCGATGTCCGGGTATCCGCGGGTTGCCGGCGACGCGCTCATGCACCGCTGCAGGAGGTGGCCCGTGTAGCAGCAGACCGCCGCGACGACAAGCAGGAGCACCAGGCTCAGCCAGCCGCCCTCCGCCACCGCGTACGGGATGGACAGCAGCCCGACGCCTGAAACGCAGGATCAATCGAGTTGGACGACACAGTGAAAAAGAGCCCAGTACAGAGCGATTGGAGCAAGCAAAGATTTGAGTTTCCGGACTTACCGGAGAGGGCGTTGAGCCCATTAAACCATGTGCGCACGGACGTCGCGCCGTCGTCCTCCGGCGAGCACTGTGCTTCGTAGTCGTGCGCTGCCGCGGGGTCCTTGCCCGCCTGAAGTCCTCCGTAGGAGTGGAGGAGGGGCTGCTCGAAGTCCGGCAAGTAGTCGGAAGGACTGTGCGGCGCCGCTCCGCCGTTGGCTAGCTTATCCGTACACATCCTTTGGCGACGTCCCTCCTGAGAGCGCCTTGCCAGTTGCCACACACACGCTAGCGCACGATGGGACAGAGTCAGAGCTGTGCCGCAGCGGCTCGATCGGCGTCTATATAAAAGGGAAGAGTGACTCGTAAACCATGCGGGCGTGAACTCCTAAACTGTGGAATCAGCGCCAGCACCGTGGCGTTTTTTCAACGAAGCGCTTTCTTTTTACTAAATACAGGTCCTAGAGAGATCTTGTGCCACGCATGCGCCTGCGTGCGCCCCTAGACCCTAGTAGACTGAGCTCTAGTGACTTCACCAAGTGTGCATCCCATTAGTCTCACTTCCCTCTCAGAGCATCTCTACCAAGGGCCGCCAAATGACTCTCCAAAATCGGGTCCGGACACTAAAATCGGCCACCACCGACACCCCCCAAAGGGTCGGGCCTCGCGAAATCGCGCCCGACACCCCGATAGCTTGGAGGCTCTCTCGGGGGTGCCGGACATGGGGCGGACATGGCCTCCGACAGGGGTGGCCTGCCCGTCATACGCACATCGCCGGCGCGCCCAATTCTGCTTCATCTACATTGCCGCCCTCGGCGCCAAAATTCTGGATCTTCCCTCCATTTCCAAACCCTTGCGCCGCCGCCGCGACCTCCTCGCCTTCCGCCACCATGCCGCCCAAGGCCGTCGGCCTCTCGATGGCCGGCATTGGAGACTAGTTCTCCGGCACGGCCGAACCTATTTTGATGGCCGGCATTGGAGATTTGTTTTCCAGCACGGTCGAAACTATGTCATAGCCGGGATTTGATATTTGTTATCCGACACGGTTGAACAATTGGGTAGCCGCAACTAGTGGAGACTTTTATTAATGCATGCATGAATTTGACATTCAATTACAACTAGAAATCCTAACAAATACTCGTCGTCATCTGAATCGGCATTGGGCGGCGGTGTTCCAGGCTCGTCGTCGGCCGGCGCCGCGTCCGGAGTTCTCGACTGCCACTCCGGTGCTGCTGCCTGGGGGGGGCGGTCGGTGCTGCATGTGCACCAGCCACACGGGACGGCCACGGGGATCAAGGTTCCCACGGTGAGTACGCAGGGCGTGCCGGTGATGGAGTTGCAGGCTCGTCCTCGGCGTCCTGCTCCTGGTCGGCCTCAACGTCCTGCTCCTGATCGGCCACCACGGCCTCCTTTTCCTGCTCCTGATCGGCCACCACGGCCTCCTTTTCCTGCTCCTGATCGGCCACAACAGCCTCCTTGTCCTGCTCCTGATCGGCCACCACGGCCTCCTTCTCAGGCGACGACATGGCTAGCGAGTTGTGGGCGGTGGTGCGCGGAGAGAATGTGAGCGACGTGCGGCCGGCGAGGATGGTTATATTGATACGAAGCGGTGCGAACGCCACCCCGAAGCGATGCGGCGGCGGTTGCACGTCCACACGAACCGCCGTGTTCCGACGCGACGCGAAGGTGAATCGGCGGCGGTTCCTGTACCCCGCAATGTGTTCGATCTAATGCTCAAAATTAGGGCCGTTTGGGGGGCGGGCCTTTGGGGGCGCCGCTGTAGGCTGCACCATTGGCTTGGGCGGACATGTGTCCGGCACCCCCAATTGGGCCTCAATTGGGGGGTGCCGGACACCCCATTGGAGGCCCCCGGTGGAGATGCTCTCGAAATATTGTACTTGCACCGGTAGAAATGAGAGTTAGACTATGATCAAGTGTCCCTTGAAATATCGAAGAATGCGTTTGATGAGAAGAAAATGTGGTTCACGGGGTCATGCATGTGGAGACAAACTTGTTAAACGTCATATGATAAATCTGCTCATGTTAGAGTGATGTATTGGAGTGCACCGGCTAGGCCCCGGTATAGAGAGGGGTCCTGGAAAGATCTTGTGCCACGCATGCGCCTGCGTGCGCGCCTACATAGACTGAATTCCAGTGACTTCACCTTCACCAAGTGCGCAGCCCACAAGTCTCACTTCCCCTCTCTCTCAGTGCCATACATGAACTCTCTCCATTCACGAACTACTATGCTTGCAATATTTTTAAAAAGTTGAACTATTTCAAACTTTGACCGTGTTTATCTAACCTCCATACAACTAGGAAGGGGGCACGTGCCTCCCGTGGAAGTTGTGGTAGGTGATTATGTGGGTAAGCAGGGATAGATCGATGCAAGGGCTTGGCATTGTGATTTTTTTTTTATGAAATAGGTCGTAGCCCCGCTATTTTAATATAGCAAACACCTGGTACAACCAACAGACTTGTAATGCTGGGGCGGCAGTAAACATACACTCAAGGAAAATAAGAAGATACAAAATAGAGACGTAGGAGGATCGACTAAACGATAGTGACCGCAACCGTTGCGCCCTCTCCGACAAAGTACCACCACGCTCGTAGCATCGAATCGACGAGTATCAGGCAGCACCTTCAAGAAGGAACGTCACGCTGTTGCCCGGATCAGGGCACTGGTCTTAGGGTTTTCCCCAAAACAGAGGAAAGCGAAGGGTAACCACGACGACCTTCAAGAAGGAAATATGCCACTCGAAGACGGCACCGCGTCGGCATTGTTGATGAGGTGGCTGGTTCGTTCGGATGACACGTGCTCCTCCGGTGACGCGCCAGTGCATGGAGTAGATGCTGATGGACACGTACTCCTGATTGCTCCAAGTGCACGTGCTGCTCCCGTGACGGGCGAGTGTATGGAGATGGAGTAGATGCTGATGGGCGCGCACTCCTGCTTGCTCCAAGTCGACGTGCTACTGTATGGCTCAAGCACTCCCTTCCCTGGCGTGAATTCCAAGCGTGGCCTCGACACGCCCGCGGATTTGGTGCCGTGCCTTTGACGATGCAGCCTGCAAAGCATGTCGGACCATAGCGCGCTGCTGGTGCTTTTTTTTTTTAATGTTATACTCAGTTAGATCCGCTAAATTCATTGATTAGTGCATGCCATGCAGACGTGCACCCAGCTGACTCATGCATGCATATATTGCACCTCAAGTAACTCGTGCGGTGTGGGCTGCTCGAGACGTGGGTCGGTGAGCCCATGCGCTATAACGTTGGATATCTCACGCCGGATGACGATGTTGAGGAGAATGGAATATCAAAATTTATTTTTCTAATATAAAGAGAACCGATAAACCGTTTTTTTATTCTAATAACTTGGTGCCGAGCATAAGGGATTGATTTCGTGGGGGTGGCGCGATCGATGCAGAAGTGGTGAGAGACTTTAAAAATAAAATCGGTGTCGTTAAACTAACCGCTCTGATAACATGTAGAAAATATTAACACTAACATTATGTTACTAATATTATTTTGTATTGATCTCGCCCTTGGTCATGAAAGCGGCATTTTGTGGCCCGGGCTACATGTAGCCCTTTGTTTGAAAGTTTTGAAAGCAATATTTTAAATTTTCAAAAAATCTAAAACAAATCCTAGAATTGGGAAATGATATATTCTATCAATTTGCAAAGTTTCAGCTCGAAATACATTGTATTCTAGATTGTGTAAAAATGACAAAAATGAACATCTTGAGTAGTGAACAGTCTCAAAATTTGAACTCTCCAAAATTTGTAAGATTTGTCTTTTTTGTGTGGCTCAAAATACAATGTTTTTCAAATTGAATTTACATGTTGGTAGAATACATCATCATCAACATCTAGATTTGTTTTTAGATTTTTTTAAAACATTATAATTTCGTTTTCAAAAATTTCAAAATAAGAGGCTACATGTAGCCTGGGCTCCCTTTTGCTTTTTTCGCTTGGTCATGGGTACTTGTCTGGGTTACAAAAGGAAAATGCTAATATTATGTTACAAAAACTGGAAGGAAATAGTCCTATGATCTGAATATAAGATGGACTTTTTCAAACAAGAGGAAATATGCCGGCCTTTACATTGATTCGATTGATGCATATAGCCAATTTATTGGGATTACAAAAGTACTCATCTTACAGGCATATAGTGGTGCCCCGTTTCAGCCAGGTTGTTCTTCTAGAGGTATATCACGGGTTTAAATGTATGGAATCACTACTATTGTCTTTTTTTTAATTTTTCATACTTGTATTCATACGTAGAGGAAAACATTACAAGGTCAGATACAAGCAAAGGAAAAACAAGGAGGATACAGAGAGCAGCACTGCTGCGACACGCCGTCTTCCACCTCGAGGAACCCTAGCCAGCTCGATCTCCACCGCCGGAGACGACAAAGAAAGCAGCTAGCCGGAGACCTGCACCCTGGAGCGGAAGAGCTCCAAGCCCGGAGGCGTAGAAGAGCCGCATCGACCACCAGCTCCGTAGAGCTGGATCTGAAGGCAGAGATCGTCCGTCGGCCGGGGACACGCCCCAAGCATCTTCCGCGCCGGATCTGGGGCCAGCGCCGCCCCACTTCACCGGAAGTGGCCAGATCCACCGCCTGCACACCACTTCCCCGCACAGCAGCCGCCTCGCACCACCACCACCGGCCTCCTGCACACTCGTCACCGAACTGCCGCTGAAGCCGGAGAAAACGGCGACAGAACGGAGACGCACCTGCAGCTCGAGGGCATCGTCGAGGACGACGCCGAGGAGGGGGAGCTGCAGGGCTCCAAAAAGACGACGCCGGCCACCCCGCCTCCGCCGCGCCGCCCAAAAGCTTCCTATTTACACGCCGGAGCGCAGATCTGGGGATTCCCCATCCTCCCGCCGCCGGAGCGGCCGGCGGAGGGTGAGGAATCCCCAGATACGCCGGCGGCCGCTGGGGATCGCCGAGTCGCCTCCACGTTCGCCTCTGAGCACTGTAGAGGAAGAGGGGTTCCAGAAATTGACGAGTGTGTGAGGCTAACTTTCGCTAATCACTACTATTGTCTAGCAGGCACGATAAGTGAACTAAAAAGGGTACTTGTCGTAGTTATAAAACAGTACTAGATAGGCATTAGTCTATCAACTAGGTAGTCAAAAAAAAAGTCTACCAACTAGGAGTATGTTGTAAGTGTTTTCTCCTGGCCTGAAAGAGTTTTTTTTTAAACCGGGCAAGAGGGCTTGCCTTTTCAATATATAGAAGAAGTGAATTGACCAATTTATAAGGAAAACTGGCCGAAAACCGGATACAACAACACAGCACGCCAGCCACGAGGCCACGCTCCACACTCCGTCGACGGCCTAACCGCCCAAGCGGCCAAGGCCGACACCCCTCAACGCCGCAGCGGAGTCCCTCAACGCAACAGCGGAGGCAAAATCCGGAGCCGCCGCTCCGACATCCACGCTGGCCACGGGCCACGCTCCACACAGGTCGACGATGAAACCGCCCAAGCAGGAAAGGTCGACACCCACACACCTCAACGCGGCGCAGCGGAGGCGAGATCGGAGTCGCCGCTCCGACATCCACGCCGGCCCCAGGGCCACGCACCACCTAGCCGAAGACGAGAAGATCGTCGCCGCTGGCCACCAAACATCCACGGGTCCCTCTGGCCGGCGAAACATCCAAGACGAGGCCCCAAGGGGAAAACGACGCCGAAGCGCCTCCCTCGCCCGATCCACGGAGGATCTGGGGTTTCCCCCGGAAGTTTTCGGATGGAGGAGAGGGAGCACCGCCACGACGACGCCTACAAGTAGGAAGTGGCGCCCGGGAGCGTCACCGTCGCCTGACCTGGTCGACGACCAAGGCAAGGTTTTCACCCGGCGGTCTCCGTCCGCCCGCCCACACGGGAACCGACCAGCCCACCAACGCAGACCCGCACGCAGACACCGTCAGCCCCTTGTGCCCGACGGTCCACGGCCACCAAATAGTAGCTCAGCTCGACGCCACCACCAAGTCCGGAGCCGCCGCCCCGACATCCAAGTGTTGCAGGACAGCCACACGCCCAGCCGCACAAGTGTCGCTGCCCTCGAAGCCAACGCGACGTGTCGGCCAAGAGAAACCGGACGGGGAGCCTCTACCCCCGTCGACGGCGCTGCAGTTCCCTCGAGCACCACCGCACAGCAGCAGCCAGCCCCCTGCGGCACCACAGCGGTGCGATGCACGCGAGGCCGCCGAGAGCAGCGGCCCGCCGAGCCCATCGGGGCCCAGAACAGGCCCTGGCCGATCCACCGGCAGCCGCGCTGGAGGTCACCGCCACCACCTGCCGCACCCACCCCGTCCACGTCGCCGTCGAGCCGTGCCGAGCACGCCGCCGAAGCACCGCCGCCGCCGCCGCACCACATCGCCGCCGCCGCGGCAGAATGGGGGACGCATCGCGTCCACCGCGAGCTCGCCCCGCGCCGCCCTTGAGGAGGCCGGGGGCGCCGCCACCGCGGCCAGGCCGGCGGCAGCGGCGGAGGAGGGGCAGGGAGGGGGGACGGCCGGCCGGCGGCGCGATTTGGGATCCCCCGAGTTGCTGTCGCTAGGTTTTTAATTGGCTGCTAACTGAATGTGTTGACCATGTGGGGCTGAAAGAGTTGCTTGCTACATCAGAAGATCGGTGATTACTACTGCAGTATTTAAATTGCGGTTACAGAAGCAGGCGTACAAAAAACACTTTCTTCCAAGCAGATTGTTTGATTCATCAGTTCGGTAGTAGGTGGCTGATCTAAACTTCAAATTTGTCCTCTTGCCATAGCTGAAATTCTGAAGATTACTGGAACGGAAATTGCTTAGATTTTTTTTTATCATAGTATAGTCCTGTATTAGGGTGAGTTGCACTGCACACAATAAATATATGTTCAACTGTTGTTGCAAGAATATAGTTGATGCGAAATACTCCCACTGTCCCATAACATAAGACTTTTTGACTAACTGTTTTACCTTGACAAAACATTTTATATTGTGTAACCGAGGAGGTATATCTTTTTTATGGCCTATGCATCAGTTGGTCATGTGTTCTTCCTTTTCCTATATATATTTGTGTTGAGCTTGTTTTCTTATTTTAAAAGGGCGTTAGTGTGCAAAGTAATTAATCCATAAAAAAATTAAGTATGGTTGATCAGAGTTCACATATGTTTACTGCCCCTAGGTATGCCCTTAGTAGGTGTAGCTTCTATGTTTTCGTCATTTAGTCCTAGTGGAGTATCATTGGATAGATTAGCGACTGTACATGGCAAAGGGTTGCAACTATTTTAAACTGCGGTATAATTTAATCGCTCAAAATTAAAAAGGCTGATGTTAGTCGACTCAGAATTACTTAATTTTCAGTCAACTGAGCACTAGTCACACCCTTTTTTAGTTGCACATGTAACTGGGACTTCTTCATTTGGTGAGAAAAATATCCGAATAGTGGATTTATGCCATTACTCATGCTCGCCTCGTTGTTGAACTTGGGTTGCAATTCAGAATATCCCTATTTCATATGGGTTGCAACTTGCAAGTGAGATTCTTTCTGTTGTACACATGGGTTTCAACAGAGAAAAATTCTGAATAGTTGGATTTGTGACGTGACCAGGGTTCAACATTTCGTATTCAGTTTATCTTTCGGCCCTCACCGAGAATTGTAAATTTTACAAAATTAGCGAAATTTCGAAGAAAAGCTTCAAATATTTCGCCTAGATTCAAATCCTAAAGATTAAAACTATCTAGAAAAATAAATGAAAACAAACAAAATTCAAACTCAAAACCATGCACGACATTGACCCAACACTCTACCAGTAGACTAAAGCCAAACGTGTGATTGATAATTCATTTAGGTGTTGTATGATCACGGTGTATTTTATTACTTCCGGTCTAGATTTTTTTGGCAAGGGGATTGTGAAAAGAAAAAATATCGGCTGACTAAATGGAGTGTGGTTTGCTGCCCTAAAGACTAAGGAGGGCTCGGAGTTCATGACCTCGTGGTCAAGAATAGAGCCTTGCTCGATAAATGGCTCTTCAAAATTCTCTCGGAAGATGGAGTTTGGCAAACCCTCCTTAGGAGAAAGTATGTGGGATCTCAAGCCATATCTCAGGTTCTTTGGAAACCCGGTGATTCACACTTCTGGGCAGGCCTTATGGCTGCAAAGAAGTTCTTTTTCGCACTAGGATCTTTCTCAATTAGGGATGGATCGGAAATTCGTTTCTGGGAGGATAAATGGCTAGGCCAAGCCACTCTCCGAGAACAATATCCGGCTCTATATAATATTGTACGAAACAAGAGTGACACGATCGCTAAGGTGTTGGGTAACTCCCCACCAAATGTTTCGTTCAGAAGAAGTTTACATGGGACAAGACAAGCATCCTGGAATGCTTTGCTCATCCGTTTGGAGTCCATCCAATTATCGGAAGGTCCAGATAAATTTTAATGGAATCTTACGAAGAATGATAAATTCTCGGTCGACTCTATGTATAGAGTTTTAACCCTACCCGATGTACCAGTCGATACTAAGAATAACAATAAAATTTGGAAGATGAAGATCCCGCTAAAAACTAAGGTGTTTGCATGGTATCTTCGTCGAGGAGTAATTCTTACAAAAGATAACATTGCCAAACGTAATTGGCACGGAAGTAAAAAGTGCGTATTCTGTCAACGTGACGAGACTATTACACACTTATTCTTCCGGTGTGAGTTTGCTAGGTCTATATGGTCAGCCATCCAGATAGGTTCTACCTTATATCCCCCGCGTACCGTTGCAAACATTTTTGGCAATTGGCTAAACGGTGTGGATCTTAGGTTTAAACTCTTCAGTAGGGTGGGAGCGATTGCCGTTATTTGGTCGTTGTGGCTATGTAGAAATGACAAGGTTTTTAACGATAAAAATGTTTCTCTTATGCAGGTTACCGGTGTACGACAACGCTACGAGCATGGTCGGCCCTGCAACGTGTGGAGCACCGAGACTTGTTTTTGGAGGCGGCGTTGCGTTTGGGGCCAGGGAGTTATTCTCCCGGCATGGATGCAACATAGTCTCTGGATCGACCTACCACCATCTTAGGCGGCTTTACAATTTCTAATTCTGATATGTAATTCGTCTTTTATTTATTTCCGACTCGAGTACTGGTGAACTTGTGGCTGTGTGCATCCTAACTATGCAGAGGCCGGGTGTAATGATTAAAAAAATTAGTAATAAAATCCCTTTATAAAAAAAAATCTTTTTGTTTCGTTTTGAAGGTCTCGCCTAAGTAGTATAATGGTTCGAACGGAATTAACTTTAACATACTGTTTGAGAAGTTATTAATTTTAAAAAAAAATCTCCGTTGCAAGGAGACATACATACAAATACAAACTCACCAAAGTGATCATCCATCTCTTGCTTTGCTTGGGTTGTTCGTGGGCCTTGTAGCTGGGCCGTACAGCTACTGCATGCTGTATGCGAACATGTAGGGTGTACAAGTAGTACAACGATCAAATCACATGATACACCGTGTAGAGCAGACTGAGAATTGGTAAATTCTACAGAGGCTTAGTCGTCCACTAACTATTTTATGCCTGCGTAGTTGAAGAAATAGGATTTCGCTCCGCTATATTAATATAGCAACCACCCGATACAACGAAGAAGGCACAGCTGGGGCAAACAACACAGTCATGCCCAAAAGAAAAGGAAGAGAAAAAGAAAAGAAAACAAAGCCGACACCGGCGGATCAACGAAAACGACAGTGACCCGCAACCGCTGCGCCCTCTCCGGCAAATTCCCACCACAAACCCAGCACTCTAAATCACCGCGTACCAAACAGCACCTCCAAGAAGGAAAGCGACGACGACGACGCTGCTGCCCGGACAAACCTAGGGTTTCCCCGGTATGCTCTGAGGAGTGGGGAAGAGGTACACCCGACGCCCCTCAAGAGGGAAGGATGACACTCGCAAGCGTCACCACGTCGGTGCCACAACGGCAGGGATTTCTCCCAACCCCAAAAAAACCACATCTCGGACAATCTGCAGCGCTCCACCCATCTTGCCACCCACCAACAAACGCCACCACGGTCATGAAGTCATTATCGTCGTCTCACCATGGCAAACATAGCAGGGCCGGTCAGCCCGAGACGAAGCAGCCGTAGACAGGAATTCGACAGAGTCACAACCAAGCAGGAGGGAACAATCTCCACCGTCAAAGACGATAGCCGACCGGACGCTGGGACACGAGCACACCGAGTCATTGGAACTGGAGGGCGGCAGCAGCGCAGCCACTTGGAGGACGTCCTCCACCGCCATCGGCGGGTGCCGACCGGACACGGCAGCAGGGACACACCAGGCCAAGCAGGCCCGGCCGAGCCCGGGGCTCGTTAAGTCCCCGCCGCCATGCTGCTGCACGTAGGCCGCCACCGCCGCTACCCTCAATTGGTTCCTAGGCTTAGCCGGACCCAGCTAGGCCCGTGAAGCTCCCACCGCCACGCTGCATCAAGGGTGGCGTCACCGCTGTCATCTCCGTCGCGAGCCGCGCATCACGCCAAACCGAGGGCAACGAGGCAAACCCGCCCTAACCCAGATCGGGCCCAGATCTGGGACTGCAGGGCCGGACCTTCACCACCGCTGCCCCAGCCACCAACGGCAGCACCCCACCACCTTGGCCACCCGCGCTGCACCAGGAGAAGCCCGCCGCCGCGCCGGACCGTCGCCGCCGAGGAGCACCACCAGGGCCAGGGCTGCCCCGCGCCGCCCTAGAACCAGGAGGGAAGAGGCTGCAGACCGCCGCCGCCGGCGACGGCGGGAGGAAGGAAGGAGGGGAGGCTCGGCGGCCGGGGGTCGGAGAGCACGGCCTGGCCGCCGCGGGGGCGGTGCGGGTAGCGGGAGGGAGAAGGGTTGGGGAGTTTGTATCTCCTGTGCCTGCGTAGCGCCTAGCGCCTTTGCGGTTTTCAGTTCCACATTGTTTGCAGCTTCGTTCACTCTAATTCTGCAGTTGTAGCTCCAGTTGGTTGGATAGTGTGATCCGCCTTGCTAGTCCAAGTGTCTGTATGTTGTACTATTGTGCACTTTCCTGTTTTACATATAGTTCTCTCCGAGTCTTGAATCGTAGCTTAAGCAGTTAAGCTTATTCTGTTGCTCATATAGTACTTTGCTGCTTTGCTACTATCTGCCTTTGAGTAGATTGTTTTGGTGCGACGACTGCTAATTCCTTTTTTTTTTTTGCGCTGGGAATAGGAGGTTTATTAATCATAAACAGGATTATAAGGCCTGCCAGAGCATTTAGAGCATCCTGCAACCACAAGTCGGTTCGATGCTCTGCTCTCGAAATATAGGCTAGACGATCTACGACCCTATTATTTTCTCTCTTAATTACATGAATGAAAAGTTCCCTACCTTCCCCTAAAATCTCCTTAATCTCGTTCACCAAATGGCCTAAATGTGATCTGTTCCGACCTTCCTCTTTCAATGCCTTTGCTACATTAGCACAGTGTCTGACTGCTAATTCATGAGTTCTACGAGTAAATTGCTGCTCTGAGAGAGCTATTTGTCAACTGAACTAGACAACTCACCTTGGTCAAGACATGGAGAAATCAGGAAACTGCCAAGAGAGAATCATTTCACCCACTACTGCTTACCCGGAATATCGGAAATCAACGGAAAACCGAACTCACAAGGCAATACTAGTACTACCTCCGATCCATATTAGTGAACACAACTTTGTCTAGATACACATGTATCTATTCTAAATACTTAACTAGATACATATGAATTTATACAAATCTATGCCCACTAATATGGATCGGAGGGAGTACAATAAAATGTCCCAATGCATTTCAATTTTACAGTGGAACCGACAGAGTGCTCTCTTGTAGTAGCATGCAATTACCTATTTACCTAGCAAGAGAAAGACATGGCCAATATCAATATGTACTACACACATATGAGCTTGAAATACTCTGATCTGTACTACTCTGCCTCATCTACAAGCTCTCATCATTGGACAACACTACTCTGCTCTGCTGCTGCTCAGCTGTGCATTTGCATCGTCAAACCAGAAAACAATGCCTGATGTCCAGCACTTGGTTCAGAACTCGTGAATGATCTTCTGCAGAGAAGAGTATGTTCCACTTGCAGCTACCAAAGAACCAAGGATGATAATCATGGCGATGAGGACAACCTCAGCCCTGCTACACCTCGCCGTGCCGAAGATTTTGAGGTAGCAGATGCACGGGAGCAGCATCGAGGCCATGACGCTGAGGAGCGAGCCGACGAGAGCCATGAGGTGGCCGAAGAAGGGGACCGTCAGGGCGATGATGACCGTGCTGATGACGATGAAGGTCCTGATCAGCATGTTCATGGACCTCTTATTGCCGGCAAGCAGCTTCTCTTCGATCGCTGTCGCGACAGGGGTCACCATCAGAGCGTACTTCGAGAACGGGTTGATCAGCGCCGTGTAGATTGCAAGCTTCGAGCTGAGTTTGCCTTCGGGGAGGTTCAGGGTCACCTGGGACTCGACGTCGTCGCCGTACATGAGGTAGCCGAGTATGGCCATGGATCCATAGTTGAGGGTGCATGCGACGAAGCAAATGACTAGTACCTGTCCATATTTCAGCAGACAAACTCATCGGTCAGGGGAAGCAAAGGCATTGTTCCGTATGGAACACTGTTGAAGCAAGCTATTGTTCGGTATCGAACACTGTTGGGTCACTGTCACACGTTGTTCTGCTTCCGCTTCTCAGTATTACTTTTCTTAAACTATTTTCAGTATCAGAATTATTGCATATTATAAATGCAAAGATAGTACTAGTCCAGAGGTTTAGGTATGTTTTCGGTGTCATAAAAATCATAGGCTACTCAGTGAGTGCTTACCTTAGAAAACTTGTCCTTTTCCTTCATAGAATTGCACAATGTCGGGAATATGGCATGGCCACAGTAGCAGAAGGTGTACAATCCCAGAGCAGTGGGAAGACCGCTGACATTGAGCATCGTCCCCTTCCCATGGAACCCGACGCCGTCGACCACCGCGGCCCGGAGCACGCAGAATACCAGCACGACCGACGCGAGCACGCCGCTGGCCGAAACGTAGGCGAGCACGCTGAGGTTCCTGAGCCACGTGGTGGGCAAGATGACGATGGACACGAGCACGATGAAGAGGTTCTTGCCGGAGACGACGATCCCGGGGCCGAGGGTGAGGCTGGTGCCCGGGAACAGCTTGTCCAGGTTGTCCCCTTCCAGTATGAGGAACCCGATGGCGACGAGGTAGAGCTCGGCGTACATGAACAGCGACACGGCGAACCGGCCTTTGCCGCCGAATGCCCGCGCGCCGATGTCCGGGTAACCCCGCGTGGCCGGCGACGCGCTCATGCAGCGCTGCAGGAGCTGGCCCGTGTAGCAGCAGACCGCCGCGACGAGGAGCAGGAGCACCAGGCTCAGCCACCCGCCCTCCGCCAGCGCGTACGGGATGGACAGCAGCCCGACGCCTGAAAACCCAAGATCGATCGAGTTGGCCGACAAACACTACACAGTATAGAGAGCCTTGAAAGACTGGAGTTCTTGGACTCACCGGAGAGAGCGTTGAGGCCATTGAAGCCGGTGCGGAGGGAGGTCGCGCCGCCATCCTCCGGCGAGCACTGCGCCTCCTGGTCGTGCGCCGCCGCTGGGTCTTTGGCTGCTGGCAGTCCTCCGTGAGCGTGGAGGAGGGGCTGCTGGAAGTCCGGCGAGTCGCCGGAAGTAGTGTGCGACGCCGCTCCGACATTGGCCATCTTCTTATCCGTAGACCTCTGTACCTTGGCGAGGCCCTCCGCTCAGCGCCGTTGCCAGTTTGCCACGCACGCACACGATGGAACAGAGAGAGAGACAGGCAGGGCAGAGCGCACGAGCCGTGGCTGATCCCTCGGCTGTATAAAAGCCAACCCTACGTTGTTGGCTTCCGGTGGCCAGCCAACCCGAAGCGGCGGGGTCACGAGTCACGAGGCCCACCCACGGCTTGCGACCTCTTTCTTGTGTCGTGTCGTGTGTGCGCGCAGCCCATGCGGCGGATGAGGACGACGTGAAGTCGGAGCGTGCAAAGACGAAAGACCCGCGGTGGTTGATCTGCCATGTGGATCCAAAGCTTTCGTGAGGTCGGAGTAGAGTTTTTATTCACCTTTTCTTTGCTATATACTAGGATCCCCGGATAAGTGCAAAAAAATAAAAAATGCCACGTCTCGCGTATGTATGAGTATGACCAACCTCTACAGGTAACCTCTGGTTTGTACTCCATAACTGTTTACGTACGTAGATACATGATACGTTAAAACGTGGTTCGTTGAACGTGGATTTTCTCATCCCGCCGTCGCAATTGAACGGCTGAGATTTGCCGTGTTGAACTTTAAACTGGTTTAATGGAAAATCTTGGCCATTCAATCGTGTAAATGGACGGCGTGCGCCGGCGCGGTTACATTGCATGGACGGGCCACGGTGAGATTATCTTGGACCTGGGACACAAGCTCACGCTGAGAGTACAACATCACCGTGGCGTGAGTTTCCATGGTGGGTTGCCTGGGGCGACGACGAGCTGCAAGGCATTCATGGCTACTACGACTTGGGTGGACAGGCTTGGACGACTTTGGGCATGGTGAACTACACGCGAAAGCATAGCACCGACCTCGGTCGATGCTAACAAGTTGTGGTGGCTTGTTTTGCTTGGCAGCTTCGTCGTTGGCTAGTCACGCGCGCAGTCTCGAACCAGACTCAGGGGCGGAGGTAGGAATGAAGCTTAAGGGGGGCCATTTAGAAACGGAGAGAGTATATGGTCACGATCGAGTACCTCTCCGGCCCGGTTCTCGCGTCCGTTGCGTTTGTCTTTTTTTTTTTTTTGAAAGGATCCACACTGCGTCTTCAACAAAGAATACAAAGGAAAAACAGAAGAACGCAGAAGAACAAGCCGGCGAAATCCAGCACAACAGTAGCGCCTGAAGAACCTGGGAGGCCGACCGCTGAACCGCCGCAACGCCTGACGTCGATCTCCATCGCCGAATATCGCCGGAGAGGAGGACACCAGGCCGCCGCCATCCTCGGGAAAGGGAGCACCCAACTCATGTAGAAGACCGCAGAAGCCACCCGCCGCAAGCGACGGAACCGAAGCTCGATGAACGCGCACGGCCATGGCGCCTCCTCCCCGCAACCACCCCTCTTCCAACCAGCCCTGCACTGAACACGAATCCGGCTTACCGGAACCACCGCCGAAAGCACGCCTTGACCACACCTCCACCCCTCGCCACCACGACCGACCGGAGGAAGAAGAAGCAAGGCGATGTTGAAACAGAGCACGGCGTCAGAGGCACTCCTCCCCTCGCCACCATAGCTGGCCGGAGAAGCCTGACCGCCGCACCAAAAGCCAGCGGAGAACTCCTAGATCCAAGAAAAGCACGAACTCCTGTACAGGCGGAGGAAGCTGCCGGCGCCAGGCACCAGCTCTCCACCGCACCACCCCCAGCACCCCCAGAGCATGGCCAGGAGCAACCATCCTCTGACGAAGACGGGGTCGAGGGACCAAAAAGCCCACTGGTAGCCATCACCTCCGCCATGAAGACCACCCTCAGGGCACGCAACACCGGGAGCCCGCCGACTTCGCCCAAAAGAGCGCCGCCGAGGAGGGGATCGAACTCCAGGACCTTTATTCCAGGAAGACGCCGCCGCCACCACCTCGCCAGCGCCACCAGGAACCACTACCCTACTATCTACACACCTCAGGCACAGATCCGGGGTCCCCCACTCTCCAGCCACCGCAGCGGCAGCCGGAGAGAGAGGAGACCGACAGATCGGCCGTCGGCGGAGCGAGGAACCGGGGAGAACTCCCTTTTCGCCTATCCTGTTACTGTAGCACGGGAAAAGGGAAAGGGGAAGAGTCTGACTTTCATTTGACACGGCTTGACTAGGATCATTCATCTCGTACTTCTGCCTGTCCAACGTCATGATCCTCAGCACGTGTTGAGTGTACATAACCTTCCCTAGTGATCATTAAGGTACTGCCGTACGAATCAAGAATAGCGACTTTTACGATGGAATACACAAGTCATGATTGGTGCACGTGTTGGACCAGCCACACTGGTGATGCGACTCGGGAAAAAGAACGAACCGATCTACTAGAATGGCTGCAGTGTATGAATCGAGTGAACACTGCAAGAGACCCAGCTGTTATTAAACTACCGTTTTTCTTAGTCTTTATGCTCGCCATCTACGCCGAAATGTTTGAATAAATCAAAAAAGCAGCCATATGCATCACTTTGATGCAGAGGCTGGGGCAAGCCTCCATTTCTTAATAAATAAAAAATCTACGCCGAAATGTATATAACTCGTGAATATAGTGAGAAATTACACCTGGCCCGGCGATGGATATATATATATAGGGTCTTAAACGAGACGCAAGTTACAGCACAGAGCACTGCACGACTCCACGAACATCCCTCTCACGATGAGCTGCATATATCGTGGCCAAGGCCAACTCGTCCTTGCCATTCGCCAGCAGCCGTGCATGTGCGCTGCGATGGGCCGTTCCTGGACGCACTAAAATTGCCCGTATTTCGTCTTGATCGCCCCACCGTGGATTTTGTCCGCGTCATCGCGTGTCCAGTCCTCAAGCTTCCTCTAGAGCGTTTCTTTACTCAGCCCGACGGCGACGTGAAAACTGAGGTGTGCTCTGAAGAACTCGAATAGTTTTTAGCACGCTATAACATACCCGGATAGTCCAAAATAGCACGTTGTATCGCACTAAAACCTCATAACATTAGCGAGTGCAGCGTTTTGAAAGTCGAGCTACATAGATCTTGGTTTGAAATTTTTTAAATCGATATTTTTATGTTTAACAAGATTTGAAAACAAATTTCTAGGTGTAGATAATGTCGAGATCTATCACTGTGCAAAATCTCAATTAAAATTTTGTTATATTTTGGTCTGGGCAAAAAATAAAATGTGTAGATTTGGATCGGTTAACAGTGGACAGTTCAAAAAAAATTGAAATTTTACCAGATTTTCCATTTTCGTTTAGCCTAAACTAATAGAATTTTGCATTTTAGCGTAAAAAAATAGATTTTTGCATTGAAAATTTGTACAGTGGTATATCATGAAATTGTCTACACATAGAATTTTTTTAAAATTGTAGAAACATAAAAACATAGATTTCATTTTTTGGAATACCGAACATTAACGCGCTTTCAACCTATTGGCACAAAAGTGAGCTAAAAATGACAAAATTTTGTATATTTTAAAGTGTGTATATTTAGATCCACACATTTCTATTTTTATGTAGCTAGAATATAAAAAATATTTCAAATCGATATTTTGCACGTTTGTCTGATACATCATTGGCAACATGCGGGGTCATTTTCATATTCTTTTGAAACTTATAAATATGATTCTTGTATTTTGAAAAAAAAGAGAACACTAGAGTCTGGTCTACTCGCTATTAGCACGCTATAGTGTGTATAGTATCTGGAGGAGGCCGTCGCCATTTTTGTTAGCACCTTATTTTTACCTTTATTACTCATAGCCATTGTTTCCTTGCTCGCAATTTTTTTTTGACGTCTCTCGATGTCATGGCCAGTGTGTAGCTCCGCCACTGCTTGGCGCTTTGATAATAGTCTTGGGCTCCGGAAAACTCGCGATTTAGAGTTTATCATAGATATCCAGATAACCGAACTGTGTTGATGTATTATGTAGAGCAAGTCTAATAATCCTAGTCAGGCTATAATATTTTTCATGTCTTTAAATCGAGAGAGAGAGAGAGAGAGAGAGAGAGAGAGAGAGAGAGAGAGAGAGAGAGAGAGAGAGAGAGAGAGGAGCGGGTGCTATAGAAATCGTCTAGCAATCCCCCGGCAGTAGCCCATTGGTACAAGGAAAATCATATGCGTCGGCCTGCAAGCCGGCTGCTTTTCCTTCCCAATCATGTTGTATCCCAGCATGCAAAATAATAAAGCTAACTTATTATATGTTTATGGCTTTATGATGACTTTAGCTGACCTGGCATAACAATACAGCTAGCTGACTCTCCCATTATACTTGCTCTTATGTGTACATGGATCTATATATGTGGTCAATTTTGGGAAACAACAAAACTGCCGGCAAAAGGGGAGGGTGTTTGAGTTCGCTCTGGGTGTCAACCCTACCAACACCGTCTTCCATTAAGAAGCGACTAGTGCTCATATAACCGAGAACTAGTTTAATTCTTGATCGATTATGTCACCCCACAGAACACTTTCTTTTGTCTCGTGAATAAATTTCTCAGTTACAATTTATGTGCAATTGGGAAAAATCTCAATTACAACTTATGCGCAACTTCTAGGCCACACGAATCACGGCGCAAATTCGACAATGCTAGAGTGTCGACCGAGCTCTATCTCGATGAGAATCAGCAAAATAGTATTTTCTTCAACCCCTTGTTAGTGGCTGTATGGATCTACACTTTCTTGGTTTAAACAACTTTGTCTTGTTTGGTAGTGCTCGTGTGGATCTACCCATCATTTCCTTTCTTTTGTTGTTCAGCACTTTACCTATGTTGTCCATACAAATATGACAGACACTAGTAAATCATTCATATGCAAAAGCATAAGATTAGTGCCAGCTGGTGTTGTGTAATATTATCTTGACCTTTTGCTGAGACATGTGTGTCTTATTAGCTAAGCAGCAAAATAGGGGTGAATCATGCACATAGATCACGAGATTTACTAGAAAATTAGGCAAGGACATTGAGAGGTGGTACTACCGGCTAAATAATAAGCTTCGTCTAAAAGAAAAACCCACAAGTGCAAATGTTTGAATAATGTTGGAATGATGTATTAATAATGGACACATAGTTCTTTTGTAGCAAAAAAAATGCTTTGTTTTATTTGCACCAATATTTACTTCACGTGTTTGGACATACAGATTTTTTAAATCGCATTTTGTATTTTGGCATTCTTTTTCCTCCCAGAAATGATTATGACATAATTATGTCAACATCTTGAGAATATATGCCGTGGATTGTGTATTCATAACTGCGGAAAAGAGATTGAACATCATACATTTTGGAAATGTCATGCATAGATGCACACCCTATATTTGGAATCAAACTTCAAAGCCTCATGAAACAGCGGAATTAATATATTGCTATGTTATTGGTAAAAAGATTATTGGTTTCACTTCAACATCCGCACACTAGTTTTATGTCAAAACGGCAGTGAGAGGTCCAATAGGAGGAGAAAATAGAGAAGGCAGCACACCCATAGGTGGCCCAAAAGCAAACTGACATAAAAGTATAAAACACAGCAGAGATAAACAAGCGAAAGGGCAAGCTGACAGGAGCTTCATATGTTCTGTCACCTTTTTCAGTTTGCGTTAGTTGAGAGTGGAATGTGAAGTGCACACATCTAGCTTTTGCACAATACATCTTTAATCACGTCAAATCCCCTTGAATATTTGATGTGCTTCCTTTCTTTTTTGAAAGGGGTGAAGAAGAATACTACTCATATATTTTTTTTCAAGAGTAAAAGTAGTTAACCTACGAAAACCTGTTTGTGAGCATGTTGCATGATGTCTTACGTATTGAGCAGTTGTGCTTTCAAGTTTCAACCACTATCCAGATTAATAATAATGAAAACGAGCCTGTAACCACACATCCAAATTTTGCTTATGTAATTTGTCTAGTTTATGACCCAAAAAAGGGGGCAAACTCAACAGACGCTCCGACCGATCATGGATTCATTTGATTAATATATGAACACGTGAGGGTAGTGGCTAATATTCTTTTCGAAGAAAGAAGCTGTAGCTAATGACCTACCGAACATGCCAGATCATGGATTAGAAAGTAGAAACCACCTCAGATCATCCCACTGGTCAAGATCACAACATGATCTGCCTGAGTGTTGAGTTATGCACAGGAAAATGTCGAGATATTACCAAGAAAGGAGAAGGAACAGTTTTCCCTGGACCTTTTGGTGTCCCAAGCGCGATAGCTAACAGTTCTAGGCGTCCCATGAGCCTTTTTCTTAATAATAATGGACAAGTTATAATAGTTCTACAGCCTGAGCAGACCGGTACCATGCTGGGTTTCATGTTTTGTCAGGATTTCACTGCATATCTGCACTACGATAGCCCGCCACGTACCCATCATTGCGGCTATTTCCATACCACGTCGCTGAAGAATCTGAGAGCAGGGACGCCTTTGACCTCCACATCCTGCATTGATGCTTTGATTAGCTTTAGGCCACCAAGTTCACGATCCGCGCTTATCATATTGAGGGCCCGTGTTTCTTCCTGAAATTGCCAGGTTTTATATTCAGATAAGTGACTGTAATTCAGAAAGCGAGATGCAATGCAAGGGATGTAGCTTTGCTAAGCTATGACTCTGCCATTGAGCAAAAGAAGCTTTGAGAAATATATGTTGCGCCAGATTGGAAGCTCCTTGAATCACAGAAATCACACAGGATGTTCTGTGAGTTGAGAGAATGGTAGCAGCTTCGTACCTTCCTTTTTACAGAACAAAATCTGCATTCAGATGCAGATGGAGGCAATACTTGATTTACAATAAGCCTTGTTGCCGGCGCACCATCCTTCTTTAAAGAAGCATGGAACCTTGATGATTCCTTAATGGCCATCACCTGAAAAAAGCAATGTGTTTAATACTTCTCTTCCTCGACAAGTTTTTGCGTCAGATAACTCTTGTCAGTATTGTTAAAATATTTACCGTAGGAATTGTCACAATGAGAAATTCAGTTAACTGTGGATCTCGCATAAGATCACGTAATCTAGCAATCTGCTGCCTTATTTCCTCTATCCTGGCAGTCTTTACGCAATAAGATGATCAGTATGTACTCTATGCTAAAAATATACAACTCTACTCAAACTGGAAATAAATATGTACTTACATCTATCTGCTTTTTCTCAATAGCTGATTTAAGAGCTGGGACTGAAGACGCTGCCTTCACAACCTGAAATGTCCATGTGCAGTTAAATGCTGGTTAAATGTGTTATACTTACTTCCACATTCACAAGACTGGTTCCAGGATCCCAACAGAGCTTAAATTCAAGAAAGTTCCCAAAAGAATTTCAACAGCTAGTAAAATCTCAGTGCTTACTACATCACTGTAGATGCACGCCAAATTTGTAGTGTTTACTTAGATTAACAATTCAATACAATACCAGTAGTAACGAATGTTTGCAACAAAAAGGACAGCACAGTTCGGTCATATTGCACCAAGATGTAGTTAAAAGGCATAATGACATATGAGCGCATACTGCATAGCATGTACCAGCTAGTACCTTGGCGATGAGTATCAATTTGAATATTTTAGTGAAATGAGATTAATAAAGTAATAAACTAAGTAGTATTTTAGATATACATAACCGAAAAGAGCACAAAGGGTTTCAAAACAGTGAAAGAGCCCAAGCGAAAAGTATTTCGCTGGCACTATAATTGGTGCAAGCGTATGACCTAATTGTCAAAGGAAATCTGCCAAGTTGAACTGACTAATAGAATTTGTTCGCTTTCTTCTTTTTCCTCCCAATCAACCTCGTGACCATAAATCTATAACGAAGTTTAGGGTTACGCAATGTGGAAAAGTCTCCCATCAAGTTAGCTTTGATACTGTTTGTTCATGACATTGGTCCTTAATAATCACTAATACCTAGACTGCCTTACTGTTACGTAACTATCCCCACGGAAAAAAAAAACATGTGCAAACACATTCTCATTAGCACTTAGCAGTTACATCAGAACTTACCTTATTGGCCATGCTGAACAACTTTTCCATTAAAGTAGCAGCAGACAAAAGATTAAGTGTATGCCCCTGTGCAATATAAGTATAATAATCCAATTAGGAGTGAAAGAAACGGAAAGAGAGTACATGAGGATTCAGGGCTGAGTGAGGAGTGTGCATACAGTGGCCGTTGTATCCAAAACGATGCGCCTAAATTTATTGCTCTCTTGCAGTTCGATGATTTCTATCAGCTGAAAAGGATAAGCAGCGGATGATGATTGAACTTTATGAAGTACAGAATCAATATTAATACATCTCGCACCAATCTGTAAAATTTGGTTGATACCTTTGAAATTGCAACGCATTCTCCCAATCCAGGAATTTTCATCGCCATCTCTTGCAGCTTGTTAGTTTCCAGCTTAAGAGGCAAGATATCGAGGGCATAAGTAATGTGATCTTGCAAGACATGAAAACAGAAGCACTTCTGAAAGGACACGGATGTCGCCTAGAGGGGGGGGGGGTAAATAGGCGATTTAAAATTCTTTACGGTTTAGGCTTGAATAAATGCGGAATAAAACTAGCGTTTAATTTATCAAGCACGAAACCTAAACAAGCAAGGTTTACC
Organism: Poa pratensis; assembly: GCA_947311845.1. Taxonomy (NCBI): domain Eukaryota; kingdom Viridiplantae; phylum Streptophyta; class Magnoliopsida; order Poales; family Poaceae; genus Poa; species Poa pratensis. The sequence goes on along the minus strand of CAMZMU010000046.1, from coordinate 32,840,220 downwards.
TATGTGCACCAACAACTTATGCTAAACAAGATATACAACTAAGTGATAGCAAGATATATTTCTTCAAGCTCGATGGCTATCACAAAGTAAATTGCATAAGTAAGAAGCTCGGGTATAGAAATACCGAGGCACTTGGAGACGATGATTTATCCCAAAGTTCACTTCCCAATGGAAGCTACGTCTCCGTTGGAGCGGTGCGGAGTCACAAAGTGATCCCCGAATAGCCGTCAAATGGCACACCGTAATCTCCTTCGTGCCTCTACCAATGTAGAGTGTCACGAACCACTATGGGACACTTGAGAGTGGTCACCGAACCCGTACAAGGATGAGGCACACTCCACAACTTAATTGGAAGCTCTCACCGAATTCCCGCGGCTCCCAAAGCCACAAGAATCACAAGGTTGGGGCATGTCTCCACAACTTAATTGGAGGCTCCCAACTATCCCGCGAGCCACCAAAACTCCGAGATCAACAAGGACCGTCTAGGTCACTCCAAGTACCCAAGAGGACAAGCTCTAGGGCACCCCAAGTACCCAAGAGTAACAAGCTTCTCAACTTCGATTTCCACGTATCACCGTGGAGAACTCAAACCGATGCAACCGATGCAACGGGCAAAAACACAAGAAGTGCTCAAAATCCTTCACTCTCAAATCCCACCAAAGCAACTAATGCTATTGGGGGGAGAAGAGAGGAAGAACCAAGAAGAACACCAAATTCCTCCAAGATCTAGATCCAAAAGCTTCCCCTCACTTAGAGGAGAGATTGATTGGTGGAATGGTAGATCTAGATCTCCTCTCTCTTTTCCCACTAAATGGAGGCAAGAATCATGGAGGGATGGAGAGTTAGCAAAGCTCAAGAAGGTTCAACAATGGAGGAAAAACGAGCTGCAAGAAGGACTTTAATCAAGGTAGGTGAAGGGCAATATATACCCTTCCTTCAAATCTGCCCGTTGGGAGCATCTTTCCCGTGCCAGCGGTACTACCGCTGGGATAGGCGGTAGTGCCGCTGCGGTCTTCAGCGCAGCAACCCCGCCAGTCAACGGACGGTCTTCGTCTTCGCGATCCCACGCCCCCGGTACCAGTTGGTACCGCTCGAGGTACCGCTGGCGGTACTGGAAGAAGCCTCCGAACGCCAAATCGACGGTACCCGCAGCGGTACTGCCGCTGCAGCAGGTTTGCCAGGGAGCTGGCGGTACTACCGCTTATCCCAGCGGTACTGCCGCATATGCGGCCAGAACACGAAATCAGCGGTACCCGCGGCGGTACCGCCTCTGCAGCAGGTTTGTCAGGGAGCTGGCGGTACTACCGCTTATACCAGCGGTACTACCGCCCCTAGCAACTTTCATCGAATATAAAACTGTAAACTCAATAACTTTCTCGTTTGAACTCCAAATTAGGTGAAACCAATTTTGTTGGAAAGATAACGACAAGGAGAAGGCCTACGAAAAGTGGAAATATTAAGAACCATAAATAGAGTTAAGTTGACACACATGGGAAGGTGTGGAACTTTCCTCACGGATAAACCGATGATATTTCCAACCCGAAAATGCAACAAGTTTTCCATACGAAATCCGTTTTCGGAGAACTTGGGCTTGTCATGAAGATCACAACAAGCACCACAAACCCAACAAGGAGAAGAACCAAATAAGAACCAAGAAAGATGATATGCCAAGTATGCAATGGTTTGAGCTCTCACCAACTGATACGCTAATGCTCAATCGAGAGCCCCTCTTGATAGTACGGTATCTATCCAATAACCCGGTCTCCCGACTACAACATGAGACCGGTAAAATAGAAACTCTATCAAGATCATACCTTTGCCTTGCGCATTCCACTTGACTAGATGATGACGATCTTGATCTTCTCAAGTGGGCCACCTTTCTTGATTGCGCTTTGCTTGGTGAAGATCCACATATTTCTCCCCCATACTCCACTATGGGAGAGCCTCTTATCGACATATCTTCATTTGACCATTATCTCCAAATGGGTGGCAAGCTTCAAGCATATGATATCTTCGAGATAATTCTCTTGAACTTGCACAACACAAGCTTGATGATGAACACCACTTGACGTTGATCAACCTTGTATCTTTTCTTCTCTTTTTAATAGATGATGTCTTGAAGATATGCTCAACTCACATATGACCAATCATCGGATAACTCCTCGAATACCATCTTGGTCATCACATATTCTTCTTCTTGATCATATCAAATATATCCATACAACTCGATGATCTTGATGCCAAATACTCCATTATATCAATATATTTATGGCATCAACCTTGAATCCAACATATGGAGTTCAAGCATTTGCCTATGGACAAACACTACAAGAATAACTCAATGCAACCATTAGTCCATAGGGATTGTCATTAATTACCAAAACCACACATGGGGGCGCCATGCCCTTTCAACTTCTCTTCTGGAAGAGCAAACAAAAGCTTTACCATCTCTGTCTCATCATACAATATCGAATCGAAAGTGTATGTGAATTTGTGGAGCAATGGCATGCAGACGTAATGCTAAAAAGTTAATAATGTGCTATAAACTAAAGTAACATAAGCATATGACGCCAACAACCCATGTCCAAATTATAGACCCGTGATTTCCTCAGGTGTGTTGCCAATGAAGAGAAGGGAAGGGCAACAGTGAGCATACACATAATGATGTAGTCTATGAAGTATAAGCTTTACGCATCAATGTGAACGCAATAAAAGAAAATTTACGCTGCCCTGTGCTATCCAGTCATTTTATATATTATCTATCTGCGTCATACGGTGCATTTGCTAGTTGGAAACTGGAAATGGCCAAGAAAGGGACAGAAAACAATCACCAAAATTTAAATGAATGAAACTTTAGTTTGATACTTGAATGTTCCTAGACTCATCGAATCGTGAGATTAGGGCACAATAGAGAGGAAAAGAACATGATTTCTGAGCTGATGTTTACCGGGTCAACAAGACCTCCAAGCCCTATCTTGCCCAGCATGTTACGGACAGAAGATCCAAAACCAATATTTTCCTCCTTTTCACTCGCATGACCAATCTGCAAAGAAACAAGTTAGATCCATCATCAAACCAAAAAAAACACGAACGGAACGTATCCGCTCAATGACTTCACCAAATGGATATGCATCACCACCCCTGGGAACCAAACAATCGATATCATGGGACTATACAATTTCACCTATGAATGGGAAAACATCAATTTCTTCTTGCACTCACTACCTCTGAGGAGTATAAAAGTGTTGTGTTTTCTGATTGGACAGCTGGGGGTGGCCATGCACACGGAATAGATAACACTGAAGGATGAAAAGGGATATTGCAAAGCGTTCCAGTATGACTGCTCCTACCTCGGCCACAAAAAGAGAGTCCATTGACAGTACGATTTCACCCGGACTCAGGTCCTATCCACAACACAAGCAAGATATTCAGCAAAGATGCTAAGGAATTGACCCCACAAGCATTTGGTATAACATAGCACAAGAGAGTTCAGATACTTGTTCAAATGTATCACCCAGTGAGCGTGCTGGGTGCATCGAGACAATGAGCGTTGGTTCACCATGGCTGGCAAACTTGACAGCAAGCGATGCCGCCAAGCTTGTTTTCCCAACACCACCTTTGCCTCCGAGCAAGTAGAACCTCTGTGTGCCGGCAACCATCTCACCGAATCCGCCATTAACCTCCACCAGACTGGAATTACGTCTTGCTGTTAAAAAATTCAGACATAGCACGGTTAGCGTGTCCCTTCTGCTTCAGAGCAGCAGTTCTGGAATTCAGTAAAGGGTTCAACATCGATCAGTATGACCCAGATTCTAGGCAAATGTACAAACTCCGTACGACACAAACTCAAGATTATAGACGGGAGATGGAGGATGGGAGGGGCAGGGGAAGGAGGTGGACGGGAGGGCAAACCTTGGGTGCTCCAGTGAGCTACGAGGGGATCCAACGCCGGCGGCGCGGCGAGGCGGCGGTAGGAAACGACGGCGAGGCGCCGAGCAGTAGGGTTTAGGAGAGCCGCCATTTGGGGGCTTGGGCTGTAGGGCTCTTCTTGGGTTGGCCGGACTGGGGGACCAGGATTCAGGTCTTTGAGAAGCTGTGGCAGTTATACAATTACTATTTCTTTGTTGATGGAAATGTTTCGTAAATTTTCTCGAGGGAGTCAAGATGGCTGACAGGCTGAGATTGCCCTAAAAAAACATGCCCAAGATTTATTTTTTACTTGGATGAAACATGTGTTTGTTGTCTGTTTCCAGCAGACCTGTTTATCAAGAACCGCTATGTTTCAAGATTATGGTTAAACCATTGTACGACTAGGTACAGTCCTGCACAAATCAATTCTGATGTAGAAACATCTTGTCAGCCTTTTCGAAATGCAACCAAATCACAAGTTTCTGGTGACAAGCACGATCGAGTTTCTAGGCATTTGTTCCCAGAGCACGAGATGTTTTCCGTTGAAGAACTCGAGTTTCTAGGCATTTGTTCCCAGAGCACAAGATGTTTCACGATGAAGAACATGCTTTAGGTTTATCTTTTGCAAGGCACAAGTTGTTTTAGATTTCCCATGTGCACTTGTTACATATAGTGCACATACCAATTTCTCCATGTTAGAGCAGGTATAGCTGATATATAATCAGCTTTTAAGTTAATTTTCACTGCGTCTAGCTTGTATGCATAGCCACTTGATAGAAAAAATAGTCTTCTCCAGGATCAGCAAGACAAAAAGACAAGCAGACAGTATGAAACGGTGAGCACAACATTTCACAACAAGACAGTGAAAATAACACAAGGGATGTCCTAAAACCGTGATATATAAACCAAGTACTCAGGTCAAACACAAAGTAATGGCATTGGGCAACGATATCCATATCCACCATCAAAACAAGAAAATGGACTGAAATCTTGCTTAATTCAGAAACCACCAGCTTAGCATACTGAGAAGGGCTTGACTCAGCACTTGTCACCATCTGTCCTCCAAAAATTATCATGAGTATAATGGGCCTCGGCCATTTCACTTTGATGGTTGCTTCTCCTTGGTCTTCTGGATCTTCAGAACCTTCTTCACGATCTTTTGCTCTTCAACAAGGAAAGCGCGGATGATCCTGTGACAAAAATGTCAGATGACAAAAGATAGAGAATGATTTGGGGAGCAGTTAAAACAAGATGCACGAACCTCTCCCTAACAGCCGGACCAGATAGAACACCACCATAAGGACGATTCACAGTTCTCCTGTTCCTGGATAATCTGGACCTTTTGTACTCAGTGGGCCTTAGGTGAGGAATCTACAAGACACCAAAAGTGATATTAAAACTTAAATGGTCAATACATGGTCAAATCATTGACATTATACATCATTATAGCATGAAAGAAATTGACATCCTTAACAAATAAAGTGCCAGCAACACAGATATATAGGACAACAATACTCTCAATGGATATTACTTTCATGTGAGTTGATAAACGTAGAACGGAGATTTCATTATAAAAACACGAGTTTTCATAAGTAAAACAGTTAGTAATAATAATGTAAAAACAACAAATCACCCAATCAGTAAGTACACTTGCTTTTAAACTCATTTTAATTAAACTCACCAAGTCGACTCGTTAATCACAAATGACAATGAACCATAACATGGAAGGCCTTTAACATGTACATTAACCAACTAGTACGACAGACACATTCTACAGTTTTGAGGAATTATAGCCCAGATGGTTTATGCTCGCCTGTTATGGTGAAAACTATCCAATGTTGCGATTAAGCATCAGTTCATTTGTACAATTCCAGCATAACATTCAAGGTTTGTGCCCTCCCTACAATGCGGGGTTGGTTGCAACAGCACCACACTGTTATCTGTAATCAGTTTTGCATTCCCTTTGGAACAAACATATTCATGTCTGTTGCAGTAACATTCTACTGCCCAACTAGACTCCAATAGCAAATGCTGCAACAACAAATGTTCAGAACATGTAGAGCTGATGAAACCTAACCGGAACTGACGTTTAGCACAGCCAGTGTGAATACATGGAACAAGGGACACTACATTTACCAAAATAGAACTACTATAGCCACGCCAGAAGCATACATCAAACTTTTTTTGGCGAAATAGCATACATCAAACAGATATAGCATACAAAAGATCACAGAGGCCATAAACAAAAATTAGGAGATCACAGCAGATCGCTTACCCCCTGGATCTTCTTGCCGGTGACCGGGCATTTCGGCCCGCTCGCCCTCTTCTTGGTGTACTGGTACACGAGCTTCCCTCCTGCGTCAAATCACACGGCACGCGCCATCAGACGAGAGCTCAGCGCACGGACGACGCAAGGAATCGAATCGCGGCCTGGGAATCGGCCAGAGGGAGGGAGGCCGTGGAGAACGCAGATCTCACCTGGGGTCTTGACGACCCTGGTCTGGTTGGACTTGGTCGCGTAGCTGTGCCGCTTCCGGTACGTCAGGCGCTGCACCATGGCGGACGGCGGGTGCGGCGGTTCTCTCTGCGACGGGTGCGGCGGCGGCGGCGGCTAAAACCCTGGGCGAGCGAATCTGGTGGGATGGTTCGGGGAGCGAATAAAAGGGAGGGTGCCGGAACCTAACCTACATCGGACGGCTCCGGGGCTCTCGATCCAACGGTTCAGATGGCCTGTAGACTGTAGTGGTGGAACATGCCTCCGGTCTCCGCTGTTTTGACTTTTTTTTTTAACTATTTCCATATCGGCTGTAAGAGGATGCAAACCACAAACTATCTCTACTACTTATATACTTATAAAAGAGCGAAGTTAAACTTTCCTACAGCCACCTAGCAAAGTGTACACAGAACCACCAGCACCGTTAGATCACCCCCACTCAATCAAATCTAACAGTCTGTATCGATTTGATCATGTTCGACGGTGTAGATCCATCCAATCGACTCAGCAGAGTAATGTCCTGCCGACTTTTTGTCGCTCCGCGTCCCCCGTTCGCTCACCATCCACGCGATCCGATCCGATTAATTAGGAAACTCACAAAGAAACGCTTGCCCGCCTGACCTCCGACCGAATCTGGCGGCTCCCTTGCCCGCCCGACTTCCTCCGGACGAATAAGGCGGCTCCCCATGCCGCCGCTCCTTCCTCCGAACGCAGGCGCCTGGCGGCGGAGCTCTCGAGGAGGGTGGCACGACATAGCGCGGCGGCGGAGCTAGGCCCAGTCGGCGGCGGCGGTGGAGCCCTGCTATCCATACTCGTGCAGGAGCGAGTGCAGGTCGAGGATATGGCGGCGTCCATGGAGGACAAAGCCCCAGCACGCCGCGTCTCCTGCGCATCGGGTACTGCACCTCCTCTTAGTCCCGCGCAGCACCTCCAAAGACCACTGTGTCGCTCGACGGCGAATCCCCGCAGCTGCGCCCGCCACCAGCGCCTCCTCTATCTCTCCATCTGGGCGAATCGTGGCCCTGCTCACCAGTTGTACAGCCATGCTCCTAGACGGCTCTGCTCGCTGGTCGTGCAGAGCAGCCGTATTTCAGTTTGGTCGCCGGTCGTATTCAGTTTGCACTACCGCCTAGCTAGCTGAAAAGCAACGCTTCCCATTCAGTTTGCAAAGCAGTTTCGTGTCGTTGTTTTGCTTTTCTAACTTATACAATTCGGTTTGAAAAGATATTTCCGTTTGTACAGTATATTTTTAGCAAGTTTAGTTTTTACAATTTGTTGTTAGCATGTTCAATTAGGTAAAAGAAAATCTAATTAATGAGTGGCAGAGTTGGATTGCAATTATTTGAGGCTTAATTTGATGTTATTTGTGCACTTGTTGATTCCTATGTACATATATGTGTAGATGAAAACATGTTTGGCGCCCTATAATATATCCTCTATTGGAGCTCAAAAATAATTTGCCCTAAAATACATCATACACTGGAGTAAAACAAATTTCGGTGCCCTAAAATCCAAAACATGGTGCCCTATTTTACACCATCTACTATCACTGATGCCATTGAGCCGGAGCCGTCTTCTTCCGGTGGTCGCCACCTTCTTCGACTCAGTCTGGTCTACTCCGTCTCCCAGCGCTGAGCCCTCTCGCCACCGGTTGCGCCTCGACTCACTCCTCCTCCTAGCCACCGGTCGAAACAAATAAGGAAGATTTTTTTAAATAAGTGTATATAAAATATTAGAGTACATGCAACTTCAATATAGAATGAGGAAATATTGTTGTATGTATTTGTAAAATATGTGCGTTGCACGTGCACATTTACTATTATTAAAAGAGCAAACATGATCGGATACATTAAATCTTACGTGTCTGATCTCTGACCTCTGACCAACGAACAGCCCACGCCTTGCGTACATCGGCCAGGAAGAACGACCTCGCCGAGATCGGCAATGAGCTGGACAAATACTTCCTCGAGGCAGCCAACGTCCGCACCAGCGTAGCTGCGTGCATGAGGCCTTTATCTGCCATACGTCGTCCGCCCGCCCCCGTGTATCACGTCGCTGAGCCAGTCCGCTGCGGCCCCGACGGGACCACCGCCCTCCACTGCGCCGCGTCCGGCGGCTCGACCTCCGCCGTCTGGCTGCTCCTCTTGGCCGGGGCGGACGCCGACGCCACGGATCTCCAGGTGCCGTCCAGCCGACGAGATCTCCGTGCCGCCCAGGATGATTGACGCCAAGATCGCGCTCCAAGATCTGCTCGGCTTCCCCAAGGTGGCTGCTGCTCCTGAACTCGGTATGCTCGGGTGGCAACAAGGCCCACGATCTTGATCTCCTCGCCCAACGCCCAAGACGCGTAGTATCCGTCAGCAGCTACTGTGATGATGATGTCAATGTTCGCCAACCTCCCGAGGGTTGCCACCTCAGAGAAGGAGTACCCGGTGGATCCCTCCCCTGACGGATATCAAGAACAACATCTATGCTGCTAACGAGTTCCGCATGCACTCCTTCAAGATCAGGCCCTGCTCGCGGGCATACTCGCACGACTGGACCGAGTGCCAACGCCAGGCGCCGGGCGCCAGGATCCTCGGAAGTATCACTACAGCTGTGTGCCGTGCCCTGACTTCAGAAAAGGTGTGTGCCGGCCTGACGACATGTGCAGAGTATGCTCATGGGGTGTTTGAGTGCTGCCTCCACCCTGCGCGCAATACCGCACTCGCCTCTGCAAGGATGGAACCGGCTGCAATGGAGTCCTGAATGTTTCGTGTTTTCTTGTGGAATTAATTAATGCAAGAGACAGCCACTCCGTCACCAACACGTCCATTGCGGTAGTTAATTTGATCACTACACAGTACTATAGGTCGGAGTGCAAGGAAATGGAATAAGGTTGGCACATTGCTGTATTTTTCTTCAGTCATTTGGATTTTATTCCAATGTTAGCTTTCTCCGAAATTTTAGTCGTATGTTTTTTTATAGGTGTCCTAGCTGAATAACAAACATTGTTCTGCCTCTCAGTACTGTACTGAACATAGGGTTTTTTTAAAACTTCTGGCAGGTAGGAGACAACTATTTCAATCATATAATCGATGAATTTTGATGACTTCGCTCAGCTTCCTCTTGAGATGAAGTTGACCATCGTTAATGAGGTACTACATTTTATAACAGTTTCTTGGAGTACTATGGTTGTCGAACATAATTTCGCAATCGTCGAAAATAATTTTTGGATGTTGAGATAGCACCACAGAGTCAGAACCACATTTCGAACATCTTTCAGATGTAGAATCGGCACCCATTATAGACACGAAGTAAAGAGAAAAGACAGGAATTGGTACCAATTTAGATTAACTAGAAATCATGCGTTGCACGTGCAAAGCTACTAGTAAGGAGAAGGGTATCTTCTCATAGGCTCTAGACATTTTTATAAGCATGTGGTTTTATGTGGTTGGTCGTAGAAGTAATTATTCTTTAACCGCACTAGATTCATGTATTTTATCAACGAAGATCAAACTTAGCTGTGAGGCCCCATTTATTGACACGGTAGAATGCTCTATATTGTGTTCGACACTGTAACGAATTTCTATTATAAAGTAGGTGCAAATTAGTGAAACCCCCTTTAAAAAAACTCGGTCGATGGTGCGCACACAGTCCAATTCATGCCGATGTGTATTAGAGGACGCGTTAACTTCACGTACATATGCTTCACGATGTTCTTTTTTGCCATCATCGACGATGTACGTGAGGTGGAACAAGGGATGTTATGGGGATAGAAAGGACCTGTTCCCCGAGTACGCAATGATGTTCTTCCCAGCAGAAACTAATTTCTTTGTGCGTAAATTGGTAGGATTTTTTGTAAGAGGGCTACTGAAATTTTGGTTGCTTATGTGGTTATTTGTAACGATGATGGTGGTTGGATTACTTGTCATGTAGATTGTGAGATTCCTATGTCACTGAACACTTTTTTAAGGGTATGTCACTGAAGACTTTGAAAGGGAAAAACAATTGATTATGCATGCATATCCAATCGGCTTAAACGCCATGGGTTGAATTGGACCTTATGTGCACATGTTTGACGACATCAAGGTGCCAAATTAATGATTAGGAGATGTTAAACAGCCTGAGCAGACCGGTACCATGCTGGGTTTCATGTTTTGTCAGGATTTCACTGCATATCTGCACTACGATAGCCCGCCATGTACCCATCATTGCGGCTATTTCCATACCACGTCGCTGAAGAATCTGAGAGCAGGGACGCCTTTGACCTCCACATCCTGCATTGATGCTTTGATTAGCTTTAGGCCACCAAGTTCACGATCCGCGCTTATCATATTGAGGGCCCGTGTTTCTTCCTGAAATTGCCAGGTTTTATATTCAGATAAGTGACTGTAATTCAGAAAGCGAGATGCAATGCAAGGGATGTAGCTTTGCTAAGCTATGACTCTGCCATTGAGCAAAAGAAGCTTTGAGAAATATATGTTGCGCCAGATTGGAAGCTCCTTGAATCACAGAAATCACACAGGATGTTCTGTGAGTTGAGAGAATGGTAGCAGCTTCGTACCTTCCTTTTTACAGAACAAAATCTGCATTCAGATGCAGATGGAGGCAATACTTGATTTACAATAAGCCTTGTTGCCGGCGCACCATCCTTCTTTAAAGAAGCATGGAACCTTGATGATTCCTTAATGGCCATCACCTGAAAAAAGCAATGTGTTTAATACTTCTCTTCCTCGACAAGTTTTTGCGTCAGATAACTCTTGTCAGTATTGTTAAAATATTTACCGTAGGAATTGTCACAATGAGAAATTCAGTTAACTGTGGATCTCGCATAAGATCACGTAATCTAGCAATCTGCTGCCTTATTTCCTCTATCCTGGCAGTCTTTACGCAATAAGATGATCAGTATGTACTCTATGCTAAAAATATACAACTCTACTCAAACTGGAAATAAATATGTACTTACATCTATCTGCTTTTTCTCAATAGCTGATTTAAGAGCTGGGACTGAAGACGCTGCCTTCACAACCTGAAATGTCCATGTGCAGTTAAATGCTGGTTAAATGTGTTATACTTACTTCCACATTCACAAGACTGGTTCCAGGATCCCAACAGAGCTTAAATTCAAGAAAGTTCCCAAAAGAATTTCAACAGCTAGTAAAATCTCAGTGCTTACTACATCACTGTAGATGCACGCCAAATTTGTAGTGTTTACTTAGATTAACAATTCAATACAATACCAGTAGTAACGAATGTTTGCAACAAAAAGGACAGCACAGTTCGGTCATATTGCACCAAGATGTAGTTAAAAGGCATAATGACATATGAGCGCATACTGCATAGCATGTACCAGCTAGTACCTTGGCGATGAGTATCAATTTGAATATTTTAGTGAAATGAGATTAATAAAGTAATAAACTAAGTAGTATTTTAGATATACATAACCGAAAAGAGCACAAAGGGTTTCAAAACAGTGAAAGAGCCCAAGCGAAAAGTATTTCGCTGGCACTATAATTGGTGCAAGCGTATGACCTAATTGTCAAAGGAAATCTGCCAAGTTGAACTGACTAATAGAATTTGTTCGCTTTCTTCTTTTTCCTCCCAATCAACCTCGTGACCATAAATCTATAACGAAGTTTAGGGTTACGCAATGTGGAAAAGTCTCCCATCAAGTTAGCTTTGATACTGTTTGTTCATGACATTGGTCCTTAATAATCACTAATACCTAGACTGCCTTACTGTTACGTAACTATCCCCACGGAAAAAAAAAACATGTGCAAACACATTCTCATTAGCACTTAGCAGTTACATCAGAACTTACCTTATTGGCCATGCTGAACAACTTTTCCATTAAAGTAGCAGCAGACAAAAGATTAAGTGTATGCCCCTGTGCAATATAAGTATAATAATCCAATTAGGAGTGAAAGAAACGGAAAGAGAGTACATGAGGATTCAGGGCTGAGTGAGGAGTGTGCATACAGTGGCCGTTGTATCCAAAACGATGCGCCTAAATTTATTGCTCTCTTGCAGTTCGATGATTTCTATCAGCTGAAAAGGATAAGCAGCGGATGATGATTGAACTTTATGAAGTACAGAATCAATATTAATACATCTCGCACCAATCTGTAAAATTTGGTTGATACCTTTGAAATTGCAACGCATTCTCCCAATCCAGGAATTTTCATCGCCATCTCTTGCAGCTTGTTAGTTTCCAGCTTAAGAGGCAAGATATCGAGGGCATAAGTAATGTGATCTTGCAAGACATGAAAACAGAAGCACTTCTGAAAGGACACGGATGTCGCCTAGAGGGGGGGGGGGTAAATAGGCGATTTAAAATTCTTTACGGTTTAGGCTTGAATAAATGCGGAATAAAACTAGCGTTTAATTTATCAAGCACGAAACCTAAACAAGCCAGGTTTACCTATGTGCACCAACAACTTATGCTAAACAAGATATACAACTAAGTGATAGCAAGATATATTTCTTCAAGCTCGATGGCTATCACAAAGTAAATTGCATAAGTAAGAAGCTCGGGTATAGAAATACCGAGGCACTTGGAGACGATGATTTATCCCGAAGTTCACTTCCCAATGGAAGCTACGTCTCCGTTGGAGCGGTGCGGAGTCACAAAGTGATCCCCGAATAGCCGTCAAATGGCACACCGTAATCTCCTTCGTGCCTCTACCAATGTAGAGTGTCACGAACCACTATGGGACACTTGAGAGTGGTCACCGAACCCGTACAAGGATGAGGCACACTCCACAACTTAATTGGAAGCTCTCACCGAATTCCCGCGGCTCCCAAAGCCACAAGAATCACAAGGTTGGGGCATGTCTCCACAACTTAATTGGAGGCTCCCAACTATCCCGCGAGCCACCAAAACTCCGAGATCAACAAGGACCGTCTAGGTCACTCCAAGTACCCAAGAGGACAAGCTCTAGGGCACCCCAAGTACCCAAGAGTAACAAGCTTCTCAACTTCGATTTCCACGTATCACCGTGGAGAACTCAAACCGATGCAACCGATGCAACGGGCAAAAACACAAGAAGTGCTCAAAATCCTTCACTCTCAAATCCCACCAAAGCAACTAATGCTATTGGGGGGAGAAGAGAGGAAGAACCAAGAAGAACACCAAATTCCTCCAAGATCTAGATCCAAAAGCTTCCCCTCACTTAGAGGAGAGATTGATTGGTGGAATGGTAGATCTAGATCTCCTCTCTCTTTTCCCACTAAATGGAGGCAAGAATCATGGAGGGATGGAGAGTTAGCAAAGCTCAAGAAGGTTCAACAATGGAGGAAAAACGAGCTGCAAGAAGGACTTTAATCAAGGTAGGTGAAGGGCAATATATACCCTTCCTTCAAATCTGCCCGTTGGAGCATCTTTCCCGTGCCAGCGGTACTACCGCTGGGATAGGCGGTAGTGCCGCTGCGGTCTTCAGCGCAGCAACCCCGCCAGTCAACGGACGGTCTTCGTCTTCGCGATCCCACGCCCCCGGTACCAGTTGGTACCGCTCGAGGTACCGCTGGCGGTACTGGAAGAAGCCTCCGAACGCCAAATCGACGGTACCCGCAGCGGTACTGCCGCTGCAGCAGGTTTGCCAGGGAGCTGGCGGTACTACCGCTTATCCCAGCGGTACTGCCGCATATGCGGCCAGAACACGAAATCAGCGGTACCCGCGGCGGTACCGCCTCTGCAGCAGGTTTGTCAGGGAGCTGGCGGTACTACCGCTTATACCAGCGGTACTACCGCCCCTAGCAACTTTCATCGAATATAAAACTGTAAACTCAATAACTTTCTCGTTTGAACTCCAAATTAGGTGAAACCAATTTTGTTGGAAAGATAACGACAAGGAGAAGGCCTACGAAAAGTGGAAATATTAAGAACCATAAATAGAGTTAAGTTGACACACATGGGAAGGTGTGGAACTTTCCTCACGGATAAACCGATGATATTTCCAACCCGAAAATGCAACAAGTTTTCCATACGAAATCCGTTTTCGGAGAACTTGGGCTTGTCATGAAGATCACAACAAGCACCACAAACCCAACAAGGAGAAGAACCAAATAAGAACCAAGAAAGATGATATGCCAAGTATGCAATGGTTTGAGCTCTCACCAACTGATACGCTAATGCTCAATCGAGAGCCCCTCTTGATAGTACGGTATCTATCCAATAACCCGGTCTCCCGACTACAACATGAGACCGGTAAAATAGAAACTCTATCAAGATCATACCTTTGCCTTGCGCATTCCACTTGACTAGATGATGACGATCTTGATCTTCTCAAGTGGGCCACCTTTCTTGATTGCGCTTTGCTTGGTGAAGATCCACATATTTCTCCCCCATACTCCACTATGGGAGAGCCTCTTATCGACATATCTTCATTTGACCATTATCTCCAAATGGGTGGCAAGCTTCAAGCATATGATATCTTCGAGATAATTCTCTTGAACTTGCACAACACAAGCTTGATGATGAACACCACTTGACGTTGATCAACCTTGTATCTTTTCTTCTCTTTTTAATAGATGATGTCTTGAAGATATGCTCAACTCACATATGACCAATCATCGGATAACTCCTCGAATACCATCTTGGTCATCACATATTCTTCTTCTTGATCATATCAAATATATCCATACAACTCGATGATCTTGATGCCAAATACTCCATTATATCAATATATTTATGGCATCAACCTTGAATCCAACATATGGAGTTCAAGCATTTGCCTATGGACAAACACTACAAGAATAACTCAATGCAACCATTAGTCCATAGGGATTGTCATTAATTACCAAAACCACACATGGGGCGCCATGCCCTTTCAACTTCTCTTCTGGAAGAGCAAACAAAAGCTTTACCATCTCTGTCTCATCATACAATATCGAATCGAAAGTGTATGTGAATTTGTGGAGCAATGGCATGCAGACGTAATGCTAAAAAGTTAATAATGTGCTATAAACTAAAGTAACATAAGCATATGACGCCAACAACCCATGTCCAAATTATAGACCCGTGATTTCCTCAGGTGTGTTGCCAATGAAGAGAAGGGAAGGGCAACAGTGAGCATACACATAATGATGTAGTCTATGAAGTATAAGCTTTACGCATCAATGTGAACGCAATAAAAGAAAATTTACGCTGCCCTGTGCTATCCAGTCATTTTATATATTATCTATCTGCGTCATACGGTGCATTTGCTAGTTGGAAACTGGAAATGGCCAAGAAAGGGACAGAAAACAATCACCAAAATTTAAATGAATGAAACTTTAGTTTGATACTTGAATGTTCCTAGACTCATCGAATCGTGAGATTAGGGCACAATAGAGAGGAAAAGAACATGATTTCTGAGCTGATGTTTACCGGGTCAACAAGACCTCCAAGCCCTATCTTGCCCAGCATGTTACGGACAGAAGATCCAAAACCAATATTTTCCTCCTTTTCACTCGCATGACCAATCTGCAAAGAAACAAGTTAGATCCATCATCAAACCAAAAAAAACACGAACGGAACTGTATCCGCTCAATGACTTCACCAAATGGATATGCATCACCACCCCCTGGGAACCAAACAATCGATATCATGGGACTATACAATTTCACCTATGAATGGGAAAACATCAATTTCTTCTTGCACTCACTACCTCTGAGGAGTATAAAAGTGTTGTGTTTTCTGATTGGACAGCTGGGGGTGGCCATGCACACGGAATAGATAACACTGAAGGATGAAAAGGGATATTGCAAAGCGTTCCAGTATGACTGCTCCTACCTCGGCCACAAAAAGAGAGTCCATTGACAGGTACGATTTCACCCGGACTCAGGTCCTATCCACAACACAAGCAAGATATTCAGCAAAGATGCTAAGGAATTGACCCCACAAGCATTTGGTATAACATAGCACAAGAGAGTTCAGATACTTGTTCAAATGTATCACCCAGTGAGCGTGCTGGGTGCATCGAGACAATGAGCGTTGGTTCACCATGGCTGGCAAACTTGACAGCAAGCGATGCCGCCAAGCTTGTTTTCCCAACACCACCTTTGCCTCCGAGCAAGTAGAACCTCTGTGTGCCGGCAACCATCTCACCGAATCCGCCATTAACCTCCACCAGACTGGAATTACGTCTTGCTGTTAAAAAATTCAGACATAGCACGGTTAGCGTGTCCCTTCTGCTTCAGAGCAGCAGTTCTGGAATTCAGTAAAGGGTTCAACATCGATCAGTATGACCCAGATTCTAGGCAAATGTACAAACTCCGTACGACACAAACTCAAGATTATAGACGGGAGATGGAGGATGGGAGGGGCAGGGGAAGGAGGTGGACGGGAGGGCAAACCTTGGGTGCTCCAGTGAGCTACGAGGGGATCCAACGCCGGCGGCGCGGCGAGGCGGCGGTAGGAAACGACGGCGAGGCGCCGAGCAGTAGGGTTTAGGAGAGCCGCCATTTGGGGGCTTCGGGCTGTAGGGCTCTTCTTGGGTTGGCCGGACTGGGGGACCAGGATTCAGGTCTTTGAGAAGCTGTGGCAGTTATACAATTACTATTTCTTTGTTGATGGAAATGTTTCGTACATTTTCTCGAGGGAGTCAAGATGGCTGACAGGCTGAGATTGCCCCTAAAGAAACATGCCCAAGGCAAACGGAGCTTGGCTCTGATGGTTGGGTTCCCTGTGGTGGAACCAGCCCACCCAGGTTCAAGTCCTAGACTTGGCATGGGCGTTTGCATTTACCTGGATTTATTCCAGGATTATCCGGCGCTATTCTTTCAGTGGTAGGTGACGTGCCCGTCAACAGCGAGGCGCCTGTGGTGACTTCGTCAACCTCAAGATCTGCCGGCTCAGTCCTTCAGAGGTGCTCATAGGGGTAGGGTGTGCGTGCGTGCGTTCATAGGGGTGAGTGTATGTGCGTATTTGTGAGCGTCTGTGTTGTACTGTGTTCTCAAAAAAAAAAGAAACATGCCCAAGATTTATTTTTTACTTGGATGAAACATGTGTTTGTTGTCTGTTTCCAGCAGACCTGTTTATCAAGAACCCGCTATGTTTGTCAAGATTATGGTTAAACCATTGTACGACTAGGTACAGTCCTGCACAAATCAATTCTGATGTAGAAACATCTTGTCAGCCTTTTCGAAATGCAACCAAATCACAAGTTTCTGGTGACAAGCACGATCGAGTTTCTAGGCATTTGTTCCCAGAGCACGAGATGTTTTCCGTTGAAGAACTCGAGTTTCTAGGCATTTGTTCCCAGAGCACAAGATGTTTCACGATGAAGAACATGCTTTAGGTTTATCTTTTGCAAGGCACAAGTTGTTTTAGATTTCCCATGTGCACTTGTTACATATAGTGCACATACCAATTTCTCCATGTTAGAGCAGGTATAGCTGATATATAATCAGCTTTAAGTTAATTTTCACTGCGTCTAGCTTGTATGCATAGCCACTTGATAGAAAAAATAGTCTTCTCCAGGATCAGCAAGACAAAAAGACAAGCAGACAGTATGAAACGGTGAGCACAACATTTCACAACAAGACAGTGAAAATAACACAAGGGATGTCCTAAAACCGTGATATATAAACCAAGTACTCAGGTCAAACACAAAGTAATGGCATTGGGCAACGATATCCATATCCACCATCAAAACAAGAAAATGGACTGAAATC
Organism: Poa pratensis; assembly: GCA_947311845.1. Lineage (NCBI taxonomy): Eukaryota > Viridiplantae > Streptophyta > Magnoliopsida > Poales > Poaceae > Poa > Poa pratensis. The sequence goes on along the minus strand of CAMZMU010000046.1, from coordinate 32,822,180 downwards.
TTGCTTAATTCAGAAACCACCAGCTTAGCATACTGAGAAGGGCTTGACTCAGCACTTGTCACCATCTGTCCTCCAAAAATTATCATGAGTATAATGGGCCTCGGCCATTTCACTTTGATGGTTGCTTCTCCTTGGTCTTCTGGATCTTCAGAACCTTCTTCACGATCTTTTGCTCTTCAACAAGGAAAGCGCGGATGATCCTGTGACAAAAATGTCAGATGACAAAAGATAGAGAATGATTTGGGGAGCAGTTAAAACAAGATGCACGAACCTCTCCCTAACAGCCGGACCAGATAGAACACCACCATAAGGACGATTCACAGTTCTCCTGTTCCTGGATAATCTGGACCTTTTGTACTCAGTGGGCCTTAGGTGAGGAATCTACAAGACACCAAAAGTGATATTAAAACTTAAATGGTCAATACATGGTCAAATCATTGACATTATACATCATTATAGCATGAAAGAAATTGACATCCTTAACAAATAAAGTGCCAGCAACACAGATATATAGGACAACAATACTCTCAATGGATATTACTTTCATGTGAGTTGATAAACGTAGAACGGAGATTTCATTATAAAAACACGAGTTTTCATAAGTAAAACAGTTAGTAATAATAATGTAAAAACAACAAATCACCCAATCAGTAAGTACACTTGCTTTTAAACTCATTTTAATTAAACTCACCAAGTCGACTCGTTAATCACAAATGACAATGAACCATAACATGGAAGGCCTTTAACATGTACATTAACCAACTAGTACGACAGACACATTCTACAGTTTTGAGGAATTATAGCCCAGATGGTTTATGCTCGCCTGTTATGGTGAAAACTATCCAATGTTGCGATTAAGCATCAGTTCATTTGTACAATTCCAGCATAACATTCAAGGTTTGTGCCCTCCCTACAATGCGGGGTTGGTTGCAACAGCACCACACTGTTATCTGTAATCAGTTTTGCATTCCCTTTGGAACAAACATATTCATGTCTGTTGCAGTAACATTCTACTGCCCAACTAGACTCCAATAGCAAATGCTGCAACAACAAATGTTCAGAACATGTAGAGCTGATGAAACCTAACCGGAACTGACGTTTAGCACAGCCAGTGTGAATACATGGAACAAGGGACACTACATTTACCAAAATAGAACTACTATAGCCACGCCAGAAGCATACATCAAACTTTTTTTGGCGAAATAGCATACATCAAACAGATATAGCATACAAAAGATCACAGAGGCCATAAACAAAAATTAGGAGATCACAGCAGATCGCTTACCCCCTGGATCTTCTTGCCGGTGACCGGGCATTTCGGCCCGCTCGCCCTCTTCTTGGTGTACTGGTACACGAGCTTCCCTCCTGCGTCAAATCACACGGCACGCGCCATCAGACGAGAGCTCAGCGCACGGACGACGCAAGGAATCGAATCGCGGCCTGGGAATCGGCCAGAGGGAGGGAGGCCGTGGAGAACGCAGATCTCACCTGGGGTCTTGACGACCCTGGTCTGGTTGGACTTGGTCGCGTAGCTGTGCCGCTTCCGGTACGTCAGGCGCTGCACCATGGCGGACGGCGGGTGCGGCGGTTCTCTCTGCGACGGGTGCGGCGGCGGCGGCGGCTAAAACCCTGGGCGAGCGAATCTGGTGGGATGGTTCGGGGAGCGAATAAAAGGGAGGGTGCCGGAACCTAACCTACATCGGACGGCTCCGGGGCTCTCGATCCAACGGTTCAGATGGCCTGTAGACTGTAGTGGTGGAACATGCCTCCGGTCTCCGCTGTTTTGACTTTTTTTTTTAACTATTTCCATATCGGCTGTAAGAGGATGCAAACCACAAACTATCTCTACTACTTATATACTTATAAAAGAGCGAAGTTAAACTTTCCTACAGCCACCTAGCAAAGTGTACACAGAACCACCAGCACCGTTAGATCACCCCCACTCAATCAAATCTAACAGTCTGTATCGATTTGATCATGTTCGACGGTGTAGATCCATCCAATCGACTCAGCAGAGTAATGTCCTGCCGACTTTTTGTCGCTCCGCGTCCCCCGTTCGCTCACCATCCACGCGATCCGATCCGATTAATTAGGAAACTCACAAAGAAACGCTTGCCCGCCTGACCTCCGACCGAATCTGGCGGCTCCCTTGCCCGCCCGACTTCCTCCGGACGAATAAGGCGGCTCCCCATGCCGCCGCTCCTTCCTCCGAACGCAGGCGCCTGGCGGCGGAGCTCTCGAGGAGGGTGGCACGACATAGCGCGGCGGCGGAGCTAGGCCCAGTCGGCGGCGGCGGTGGAGCCCTGCTATCCATACTCGTGCAGGAGCGAGTGCAGGTCGAGGATATGGCGGCGTCCATGGAGGACAAAGCCCCAGCACGCCGCGTCTCCTGCGCATCGGGTACTGCACCTCCTCTTAGTCCCGCGCAGCACCTCCAAAGACCACTGTGTCGCTCGACGGCGAATCCCCGCAGCTGCGCCCGCCACCAGCGCCTCCTCTATCTCTCCATCTGGGCGAATCGTGGCCCTGCTCACCAGTTGTACAGCCATGCTCCTAGACGGCTCTGCTCGCTGGTCGTGCAGAGCAGCCGTATTTCAGTTTGGTCGCCGGTCGTATTCAGTTTGCACTACCGCCTAGCTAGCTGAAAAGCAACGCTTCCCATTCAGTTTGCAAAGCAGTTTCGTGTCGTTGTTTTGCTTTTCTAACTTATACAATTCGGTTTGAAAAGATATTTCCGTTTGTACAGTATATTTTTAGCAAGTTTAGTTTTTACAATTTGTTGTTAGCATGTTCAATTAGGTAAAAGAAAATCTAATTAATGAGTGGCAGAGTTGGATTGCAATTATTTGAGGCTTAATTTGATGTTATTTGTGCACTTGTTGATTCCTATGTACATATATGTGTAGATGAAAACATGTTTGGCGCCCTATAATATATCCTCTATTGGAGCTCAAAAATAATTTGCCCTAAAATACATCATACACTGGAGTAAAACAAATTTCGGTGCCCTAAAATCCAAAACATGGTGCCCTATTTTACACCATCTACTATCACTGATGCCATTGAGCCGGAGCCGTCTTCTTCCGGTGGTCGCCACCTTCTTCGACTCAGTCTGGTCTACTCCGTCTCCCAGCGCTGAGCCCTCTCGCCACCGGTTGCGCCTCGACTCACTCCTCCTCCTAGCCACCGGTCGAAACAAATAAGGAAGATTTTTTTAAATAAGTGTATATAAAATATTAGAGTACATGCAACTTCAATATAGAATGAGGAAATATTGTTGTATGTATTTGTAAAATATGTGCGTTGCACGTGCACATTTACTATTATTAAAAGAGCAAACATGATCGGATACATTAAATCTTACGTGTCTGATCTCTGACCTCTGACCAACGAACAGCCCACGCCTTGCGTACATCGGCCAGGAAGAACGACCTCGCCGAGATCGGCAATGAGCTGGACAAATACTTCCTCGAGGCAGCCAACGTCCGCACCAGCGTAGCTGCGTGCATGAGGCCTTTATCTGCCATACGTCGTCCGCCCGCCCCCGTGTATCACGTCGCTGAGCCAGTCCGCTGCGGCCCCGACGGGACCACCGCCCTCCACTGCGCCGCGTCCGGCGGCTCGACCTCCGCCGTCTGGCTGCTCCTCTTGGCCGGGGCGGACGCCGACGCCACGGATCTCCAGGTGCCGTCCAGCCGACGAGATCTCCGTGCCGCCCAGGATGATTGACGCCAAGATTGCGCTCCAAGATCTGCTCGGCTTCCCCAAGGTGGCTGCTGCTCCTGAACTCGGTATGCTCCGGGTGGCAACAAGGCCCACGATCTTGATCTCCTCGCCCAACGCCCAAGACGCGTAGTATCCGTCAGCAGCTACTGTGATGATGATGTCAATGTTCGCCAACCTCCCGAGGGTTGCCACCTCAGAGAAGGAGTACCCGGTGGATCCCTCCCTTGACGGATATCAAGAACAACATCTATGCTGCTAACGAGTTCCGCATGCACTCCTTCAAGATCAGGCCCTGCTCGCGGGCATACTCGCACGACTGGACCGAGTGCCAACGCCAGGCGCCGGGCGCCAGGATCCTCGGAAGTATCACTACAGCTGTGTGCCGTGCCCTGACTTCAGAAAAGGTGTGTGCCGGCCTGACGACATGTGCAGAGTATGCTCATGGGGTGTTTGAGTGCTGCCTCCACCCTGCGCGCAATACCGCACTCGCCTCTGCAAGGATGGAACCGGCTGCAATGGAGTCCTGAATGTTTCGTGTTTTCTTGTGGAATTAATTAATGCAAGAGACAGCCACTCCGTCACCAACACGTCCATTGCGGTAGTTAATTTGATCACTACACAGTACTATAGGTCGGAGTGCAAGGAAATGGAATAAGGTTGGCACATTGCTGTATTTTTCTTCAGTCATTTGGATTTTATTCCAATGTTAGCTTTCTCCGAAATTTTAGTCGTATGTTTTTTTATAGGTGTCCTAGCTGAATAACAAACATTGTTCTGCCTCTCAGTACTGTACTGAACATAGGGTTTTTTTAAAACTTCTGGCAGGTAGGAGACAACTATTTCAATCATATAATCGATGAATTTTGATGACTTCGCTCAGCTTCCTCTTGAGATGAAGTTGACCATCGTTAATGAGGTACTACATTTTATAACAGTTTCTTGGAGTACTATGGTTGTCGAACATAATTTCGCAATCGTCGAAAATAATTTTTGGATGTTGAGATAGCACCACAGAGTCAGAACCACATTTCGAACATCTTTCAGATGTAGAATCGGCACCCATTATAGACACGAAGTAAAGAGAAAAGACAGGAATTGGTACCAATTTAGATTAACTAGAAATCGTGCGTTGCACGTGCAAAGCTACTAGTAAGGAGAAGGGTATCTTCTCATAGGCTCTAGACATTTTTATAAGCATGTGGTTTTATGTGGTTGGTCGTAGAAGTAATTATTCTTTAACCGCACTAGATTCATGTATTTTATCAACGAAGATCAAACTTAGCTGTGAGGCCCCATTTATTGACACGGTAGAATGCTCTATATTGTGTTCGACACTGTAACGAATTTCTATTATAAAGTAGGTGCAAATTAGTGAAACCCCCTTTAAAAAAACTCGGTCGATGGTGCGCACACAGTCCAATTCATGCCGATGTGTATTAGAGGACGCGTTAACTTCACGTACATATGCTTCACGATGTTCTTTTTTGCCATCATCGACGATGTACGTGAGGTGGAACAAGGGATGTTATGGGGATAGAAAGGACCTGTTCCCCGAGTACGCAATGATGTTCTTCCCAGCAGAAACTAATTTCTTTGTGCGTAAATTGGTAGGATTTTTTGTAAGAGGGCTACTGAAATTTTGGTTGCTTATGTGGTTATTTGTAACGATGATGGTGGTTGGATTACTTGTCATGTAGATTGTGAGATTCCTATGTCACTGAACACTTTTTTAAGGGTATGTCACTGAAGACTTTGAAAGGGAAAAACAATTGATTATGCATGCATATCCAATCGGCTTAAACGCCATGGGTTGAATTGGACCTTATGTGCACATGTTTGACGACATCAAGGTGCCAAATTAATGATTAGGAGATGTTAAACTAACTTTCACCCAATGTCAGTCACTCGTGGAGCGGTATTCTCGATGTGTGGCAGGGGGCGCCGCGAGCCTTGCATGGCAACCTAGGAGGGGGTTTGTGATGTTGTTTTGGTGCTTGCTTGCTTGCTTGAGCATAGTTGTTTTTTTATGTAATGGTAGTTTTGTTTGTATTTATGATTGCCTAAGTTTTTGAGACACGAAAATAAATTGATGCATTGTCATGTGCTAAAGAGAATATGTCTCTAACAATCAATAAAAAAAGTTGAAATTTGAGATACTTCGTGGTTAGTAGAGGTGTTCGTATCCTTTTGCCATAACATATGTTTGACATCACATTGTGAATTATTATTGTTCCAAAGATATCAATACACATATGGTCAATTTGTCAATCATCAAGTGAAAGGACAAGGATGTCGCCTAGAGGGGGGGTGAATAGGCGAATTAAACTTTTCCGGTTTAGCCTTGATAATTGCGGAATAAACTAGGTGTTTAAATTAACAAGCCAACAACCTAAATATACTAGGCTCACCTATGTGCACCAACAACTTATGCTAAGCATGACAAGCAACAATGTGATAGCAATAGAATACTTCAAACACGAAGGCTATCACAATGTAAAGTGCATAAGTAAAAGGCTCGGGTATAGAAATAACCGAGGCACGCGGATACGAAGATGTATTCCCGAGTTCCTCCTTTTTAGGGGAGTACGTCTCGTTGGAGAGGTGTGAGGCACCACAAAGGTCGATCTCAACGCCACAAAGGCTCACCATATTCTCCGATGAACCGCACCACAAAGGATTGGTTCACCTTCCACTATCGGAATCTTTCAAGGCGGAATCCGGAGCCTTTATAACAATAATCCGAGACACAACACACAACTGGATTGGGGGCTCCCGAACGGCTACAAGTGACCACAAAGGTCTCAACCACCACAAAGGCGTCAAGGGTCCAATGACCCAAGAGTAACAAGCTCACAAACTTTCAACTTTCACGAATCCTCGTGGAGAGCACAAACCGATGCACAAAGCAATGGCAAGAGCACAAGTGCTCAAATCCTTCACTCTCAAATTTCAACAAAGCAACAAATGCTTATGGGGGAATAAGAGAGGAAGAACAATGGAGGAGAAACACCAAGAACTCCAAGATCAAGATCTACTAGGTTCCCCTCACTTAGAGGAGAGATGGATTGGTGGAAATGTAGATCTAGATCTCCTCTCTCTTTTCCCTCAAAGATATGCAAGAATCATGGGAGGAATTGAGAGAGGGGCAAGCTTTCCAAGGTCAACAATAGAGGTGAGAGAGGGCAAATTTTCGTGCTTAGAAGAGCAGGTATCTTTGGGGAAGAAGGGGGCCTTTTATAGGTCCCCACGAAAAAGAGCCGTTGCAGGAAAACAGGGGTCGGATAATCCGACCCTAACTTGGATCGGATAATCCGACCCAAACTAGAGAGCCACAACATAATTCCTTAGTCGTTTTCGCGTCTAGCAAATTTGCGGGTCGGATTATCCGATCCAAAACTGAGTCGGATTATCCGATAGTCTGAAAACTGACAGAAACAACAAAACGAAAACTGCAATAACTTTTTCATCCGGACTCCGATTTCGATGATCTTGGGCTCGTTGGAATCGCAACGAAGAGCTCTTTAAGATCATACAGAGAAACATCATAGTCCATCATGTGAGGAGGAATCCAAATGTAGAAAGGTAAAACCTCTCTATAAAAAGATGAACCGGCAAAACCTCCAAAACCGAAAACGCAACAAGTTTTCCATACGAAATATGTTTTCGGTGAACTAGAACTTGGTATGGAGATGAACACAAGCTCTAAATTCTCACTTGGATAAAAGCCAAATAAGAACCAAGAAAGATGATATGCTAAGAATGCAAAGGTTTAAGCTCTCCACAAAGGTGCGATCAAGTTACTCACTTGAGAGCCCATCTTGATAGTACGCCGTCTATCCTATAACTCGGTCTCCCACTAACACCATGATACCGGTAAAATATAAACCCTATCCAGATCATACATTTGCCTTCGCATTCCACTTGAGCTAGATGATGACGATCTTGGCTCTCTCGAGTTGGAACACCTTTCTTGATTATGCTTGCTAGCACATGCTTGATGAAGACTTCTCCAAATACTCCCCCATGCTCCAATATGGGAGAGCCTTGCTAAGCTCCGTCGTCATGAATCCATTTGCACTTCATCTTCTTATCTTGATATATATGATGGCTTGGAGATAAACATGAATGTTCACTCAAACTTCTTTTCCAAGCCATGCTTGCAATAAGCTCAACTCTAGATGACCTAAACCTTTAGATAGAACATTGGTCATCATATAATCTTCTAGAGTCCAACACATGAACTCTAATTTTTTCCCATGGACAAGATCTATAAAGATATCTCAATGCAAACATTAGTCCATAGAGATTGTCATTAATTACCAAAACCACATATGAGGGCACATGCACTTTCAATCTCCCATTTTGGTAATTGATGACAATCTCTTTTGAGAGGGTTTATGATATGGAAATTAACGAACAAGAAGCGGTTGCACTAACATTAAATACTACGAAAGTATGTGATGTTAGTCCAACCACATATATAGTGCAAACTCCCCCACAATCTATGCACGTGTGTATGAACATGAATTCATTGCATATATTGTCAACCATTACCGGTGGTGGAGTTTCCACTATATACAAAACCAAGCAACGAATACAAAGGCAAGAAAGGCAAATACATAAGAACCAATCAAAGTACAGAGCCGAATTCCATAAACCCTCCAAAACTTCTCCCCCATTGGCACCAATTGCCGAAATGGGCAAAAAGTGTCGAAAGGCCAACATAGTGAGAGTTCCTCCACGAGCTAGCTTTTCTCATAAAAATGAGTATAATCAAGTGGACATTTCCACTGATCAATAAAAGGAGGAAATCAAACTATATTGAGAATCCAAAGGTTGCAACAAAAATAGCAAAGGGAAAGATATCTCAACAAAAGAGGCAAGCAATCAAAGGATCCGAAAAACCAATTGGACACAAGAAGATATTATGATAAAATCAACCAAGTGTTCTAAACATCAAGAGAGAGCTCCCCAAGGTACATGCACAAAGTAGGATTTGCATTGCAATATGGTGTGCACAACATGGAATCCTCACTCCCTCCTAGACAATCTTTGAACACAAACAAGTGCAAGAAAGCATAGATGAAAATTGAAGCAAAGCAACTAGCACAAGCTTATTAAGATGCAAAAAGGATATCAAATGAAAACCAAAGCTTGTGCCTTTTAGGAACCACCAAAGAATCAAAAGCAATAAAAGGTGGTCACTAACAAAATGGAATACCAAATAAAGATGTAACTACTCTCATGTGTATAAGTTTCTAAGTAGACATCAATCATGAAGATATAGGTCCACAAAGAAACATGCACACATAAAATAGATACTACGGTGAAGAACATGATATCCAAGTGGAAGTCATATATATACCAATAAGATCATTGCTTAAAAGCATAGCACAAAATTCAATTTTATCTTAGAAGGATATAGATGAATTTCCAACACAATCTCATCATAGCATCAAAAATATCCACAAGTGAAAAAAGATAGTTGGGATGCTCCAAGAAAGATAACAAGTATCACAAAAGGAAAATGAATTTGCAAATTCATCAATATTGCATATGAGAGACTTTGAGAAGAAATGCTAGATTAACATATTTGGGATTGGTGAATCAATAAAATGATTATGTATATTCTCCTTGATATGTAATCATCCCGGCTTGCTCACATTTGCAATAAAGATGTTTTGATAAAGGCTTTGCAAGAACATATCAATTGCGACTAAAGGGATTCATGCCAAGATACAACCTACACAAGGTTGAAAGCTAGTAAAGTATGCATGAGGTAGATACTTGTTACCGAGATAGCATTGGTGATGTAGAAGATAAGAGTTCACAATCATCCGAGCTTGGCTCCAATAAGCACATGGTGATAACACCTTCCTTGTAAATGAGACAAGCTTCCAATGCATCTCCAATGTACCTAAAACAAATTCAAGCACAAGATGGTACCCAAACTCATTGGGTCCAAAGTAGTTAGAGCAATTACAATACATAGGACAAACTCCACATAAATATGTGCATATTGATATGAAATTGAATTTCATGCACATCTTAGCCATTTAGGATTTAATGGAGTTTATCCTATATATTGGATCAACGAAAGTAAGTATGCCATAAGATATACATATAGTAAATATGCATGCACAAGAGTTTCAAGAACCAAATGAGATATAATTTGGACAAAACACCAATTAAACCAAGAAAGCACACACAAGTGTGACAAGAAATAAAATTGTTCAAATTATATCAAAAGCCCAAAACAACATATGATTAAACGTACCACTTTGAAAAGATGCCAAATGAAAGTAAGATACCAATTGATGAAAATATCATCAAGGAATAAACCAAACCATCTACACTTTTCACGATGGCACAAAGTACCAAGACGAAAAATGTTTGTCTTCCAAAGAGACACGTCATCGGGATTAAATACCAATTGAAGACAACTAATGTTCGAAAGCATATAGGATTGCTCCCCCAAGATTTGTGCATTATTTGTGATCTTGCATTTGAATACAAAATGCACACAAATGGGATCATCACTCTCCATACATATTATTCAAACACTAGTCATGTTCAAGGTAAGCAAAGATACAAAACCAATTTAAAGAATGATGTTCTACTCAATGTAGGATAGCTTCCCCAAGAATTGTGCATTATCTAGAAGTATGACTTTGAATGTAAATGCACTAGAATAGGATCATTGCTTTTTCTAACTCAAGAAAGAATAAAGCAAATTTTGAGTAGAGCAACAAGGATCCAAAAGATGCAAGGAAGACAAATGAGAGTTAGATCAAAATAAATCCTTGGCAATAAAAATAAGGCAATTCAAAGCAAGAGCCAATATGAAGATGGTCTACAAATTCTACCACAATTATGAGAATCACTTGTCATTGACAAGGAGTATATAGAGATATTTCTCGATGGTATAAAAGAATGATATTCAAGACCAACTGATGCATGTAAAATGCATACATGAACTTTGCACTTTATCACTTATATTCTAATCATATTTGCATCATATAAGGGTTATACCACTGTTATTTAATGATTTTAGGAAATAAAATAATTGTTCCCTATTTTTATGGAATTAACCCTGCGTAGGCAGAAAACCCTATTTCTTTCCTTTTATGTTTCAGGGACCCAAACGTCGTCATAAAATTCTGGAAAAATACAGAGGTCGTTATTTTGGAAGGAAGAAGACGTAGGAGCGAAGGAATCAAGCAAACGGAGCCCGCAAGGCGAAAAGGGGGAGGCCCACGCGGCCAGGTACTGTGGCCACGTGGGGCCCACTCGTTTGGGCCTCGTGGCTCCGTTGCCGTCGATCTTTCATCCACCGACTCCGTCTTGACCTAAAAACGCCTATAAAAAAGGTCCCCCGACATTCTCTAGAAGGAGGCGGCGGAGAAACACAGAACCACGAAACAGAGAGTCAGAAGGCTGCCGCCGGAGAAGATCGGAGGGGGGAAACGCCGCCGGAGTCACCTCCGGAGGGCTCCACCCCCCTCCGGCGTGTTCATCATCAACATCTACAGCAAGAACATCTCCACCATCATCACCATGATGAAGGGGGAGTAGTCCACCCCCTGGACTTGGGTTTGTGGTGGTAACTTATGTATCCCTCCTCTCTCTTGAGCTTCACTAATTAGTACCGTATGAGCTGCTAAACATGATTACGATCATCTATGCAATACCTTTGTGGTGAATATTGTGGTATGAGATGATTTGTTATGCATTTACCGCTGTGTTGGAGCTTTTGTGATTTGTCATACTTTGGAGATATTTTATGATGCATGTGATGGTTTGATTTATTCATAATGCCTTGTTTATCATTGTCATGAGGTGATTGACACCACCAAGTGTAGATAGATGAGAGAGTTGTGATCACACACATGAAATATAAATCATTGCATTTGTGTTTAGAATATTGTCCATTAAGAAGTATGATGTATGTAGGTACGGGATGGCCGATGTGACACGGCGTAGGTATTGAGTGACACAGTACCGCCCAACATCCTTTATCTGGGGGTAAAAAGAAAGAGTATGATGTGGGAGTGAGAGCAACCACGCTAGCCTTACGAGGGTGACCTAGCAACACAAATGAGTACTTCTTTCAACTATGTGTTTTAGGACATATAGCCGTTATAAAAGCTACCATTAAAACATGACAATTGTGTGTACTTTATCTATAACATGATAATCACCATAGATGAGAGAGAGGATTAAGTGAACCCATGAACCCATGTCCATTGTTCCTAGAAGAGAAAACCTTTGTCTTGTCCTCTTGCGTTGAAGAGGATTGGGACACTTTTACATTCTTGTTTTGCTACATCGAACTTCCATCCATCAACCACCTTGTTCTCCAAACTTGTTTAGTGCATAATCAACTAAAACTTGTGACACTTTAGTTGTAGGGAATAGATAACTTTTCCTTCTTGCTCCTGCGGATCGATACCTTACTTCCACATTGAGAGGTGCTACAGTGATCCCTTGCTCTTGGGGGTTATCAAGTACTTTTCTGGCGCCGTTGCCGGGGAGCGTAGCGCTTAAGTTTCTATTCTTGTGTGCACTAGACTAAGCTTGGGGAGGTTCTTTCTTTTTTATATCTTGCAATCATCTAAGCTTGGGGAGGTTCTTTGACTTGTTTGATGATACTATGTCTCCCATTTATGATGATGAATATGATATTTTCAGTCCACCCACTATTGAGTATAAAGTTTATTGTGATTATGATATGCCTCCTATATATGATGATTACAATGATTATTATGAATGTTTTACTCCCACTATTCCTAATGAAACTGTTTATGCTTATGTGGAGAGTAATGATACTTTTATGCATATGGATCATGATAAGAATGTTTCATGTGATAGCTATATTGTTGAGTTTATCAATGATGCTACTGAAAGTTTTTATGAGAGAGGGAGACATGATTTCATATATCTCAAAAATATTAAGTCTTCTCTCTTTTTGTTGAAAATTTTGAAGTTGCACTTGCTTTGCCTTCCTATGCTAGTCACTTTGTGCTTTATTGATTTATTTTCTTACAAGATCCCAATGCATAGGAAGTGGGTTAGACTTAAATGTGTTTGATATTTGCTTCTTGATGCTCTTTTATATTCAACTCTTATTCCTATGGGAGCATCATTAAAACTATCAAGCCTAGCTATATGGCTATAAAGAAAGCGCTTTGCGGGAGGCAACCCGGTTATTTTTGTGTGATTTTCTTTGTGTCCTCTTGCTGTACCAAGAGACTTTGTTTATAGTTTAGGTTCTGGAATTTTCAATAAAGTGCCAAGTTTTACCCTTTTTGGTTTGAAAAAGTTGCTTATAGCGTTCGGAGATTTTATTCCTGCACGAATCAGTGCACGGTATGATTTTTAATTCTTATTCTGTAACTCCGAATGAGCTCATATTTGAACTGTAGTTGCAACTTTTCATCCTCTGTATGCATGAATTTTTTCGGAATTTTTCGAGAAAGTTTGGTAGGGTAGAAAAATACGTTTTGCTGCTGCTGTTTTTCTGGACAGATTCTGTCCCATTTTGTTTGATGCATGCTTTGAGCTTTTAAGTTGAATCTTTTTATCCAATTGAGTTTATGAGTAGGCATACAACATTATACACTTTCTGGACATCTCATATGAATTTTTGTTCAAGGATTATATGCAGCAAGAAACATATTTGTTTATCACTATTAATGCACCCCACAGAAAAAAAGGGAGAAACGGTGTTTTGAAGTTTTTTCACAGGGATTGGAGGAGATGCACCAAGAGCTATCCAAGGATGGTGAAGACCATAAGCTTGGGGATGTGAAGACAACCCCACTGGACCTACACACTCTCGGTTTGCACACGTCCAACTTCTGTTTTTCGATCGAAACACTTTATCGCATAAACTTGGAGCGTCTTTTTGTTTTGGTTTGATTTTTGTTTTGAGAGACCACCACACTATCATTTATATATGGGAGAGCTACTGGAAATATGGGTTGAAATATGTTGGATGCTTTTATAAGATTGGGAAAAGGGATGTTTGAGTTGATTTTTAATGATACATATAGTTGCATGATTCATGAGCTTGTTTATGAGTAATAGTTTGCAAATCCTTTTTGAAGAGCTATCACTTATTCATGTTTTGGTGCTGATTGTTATTTTACTTGGTTTAACATGGATTAGTTAGTTCTATGGACACTCATGCATGCATCTAGATGGTCAACTTTCTCCCTTTTGCTAGCCCAAACATTCCAACAATTCAAAACTTGTTTCCAACACCTTCAACCAAAGTTATTCCAGTGAGTCCACCATATCTACCTACTAGCTATATGCTATTCCGAGTATGTTCATCATGATATTTGTGTTATCTATACCTCTGAATGAAAATGATTATGTTATTGATTGCCATGGGAAAATTTGGTTATATAGCTCTCATGAACTTGATGCACATTTTTACTATCATTGTTATAAATAAAACATGACCCATTGTGATTAAGATTATGATGCTAGTGGCTTGATAAATGTCGAGGTTGGGAGTTAGCCCATATGTGCTGTCACATGCAAAGCTTTCAACATGCTCCATTTAGTTGATATCATGTGCTTTTGTCTATGGATGCCTATCATGGTGAAATAAGGGGGAAATGATTTAGTTTGAATGAGTTTGTATAAATGGTTAGAGAGACGCCTGGGCCGCTAATCTAAGCCATGCATATTCATGGTGGAAATTTACTTACATGCTATGGTGAATTATCTATGACACACCTTACAATAAAAAGCTATTCCAATGGTAAATAAAAAGGGTGTTGAGGTTTTTCATCTTGTTTGTTTGTCTTGTCATTTTGATATGGGCTTGTTCCATATCCTGGGACAAGAGGTACCCCAGTTGACGCTCTTGATGATACTATTATTACTTACAATGATAGATAACTTGAACTTGCTTTTCCCAAGTTGAGTAACTCATGGTGTAGGTACTTGTATTCAAGGGGCATGAGACATCCAACCTTTACTTTGTCAAGCACACTACTCATATTTGCTCTCACATTAAACTATAATCATTCAAGATGCTATGATAGGGGAATGAGAGCTTGACACCAAGTATTACCACATTGCAATCATTAACTTAAGTAGGAGAGTTTGGAGGTTAGATGAAACTTATGCATGCTTTACCTCTACTCACTTATTCATCTTTCCAAAGTGTCCACCAAACATATTCAGATTTTCATCATCACTCTATGGACCACATGTATGCAAAAGTAAGAATGTCCATATTACTATCTGTTATGTTACACTTTGTGAACTATCATTGAACATCCTTGCATTGAATACTTGATATCACTTCATAAACTGTTTTGCATATTGCTACTCCTTTGAAGAATGAATCATTTGACTCTATGTAGCAGTAGCAATCATCTTTGATATCCATTGTTAGTGCTATATTGCAAAGTCCATGTTAGTTTTATCACCTTCATACTCGAGGACGAGCATGGGTTAAGCTTGGGGATGTTGATGCATGTAAAATGCATACATGAACTTTGCACTTTATCACTTATATTCTAATCATATTTGCATCATATAAGGGTTATACCACTGTTATTTAATGATTTTAGGAAATAAAATAATTGTTTCCTATTTTATGGAATTAACCTGCGCAGGCAGAAAACCCTATTTCTTTCCTTTTATGTTTCAGGGACCCAAACGTCGTCATAAAATTCTGGAAAAATACAGAGGTCATTATTTTGGAAGGAAGAAGACGTAGGAGCGAAGAAATCAAGCAAACGGAGCCCGCAAGGCGAAAATGGGGTGGCCCACGCGGCCAGGTACTGTGGCCGCATGGGGCCCACTCGTTTGGGCCTCGTGGCTCTGTTGCCGTCGATCTTTCGTCCACCGACTCCGTCTTGACCTAAAAACGCCTATAAAAACGTCCCCCGACGTTCTCTGGAAGGAGGCGGCGGAGAAACACAGAACCACGAAACAGAGAGTCAGAAGGCTACCGCCGAAGAAGATCGGAGGGGGGAAACGCCGCCGGAGTCACCTCCGGAGGGCTCCACCCCCCTCCGGCGTGTTCATCATCAACATCTACAGCAAGAACATCTCCACCATCATCACCATGATGAAGGGGGAGTAGTCCACCCCCTGGACTTGGGTTTGTGGTGGTAACTTATGTATCCTCCTCTCTCTTGAGCTTCACTAATTAGTACCGTATGAGCTGCTAAACATGATTACGGTCATCTATGTAATACCTTTGTGGTGAATATTGTGATATGAGATGATTTGTTATGCATTTACCGCTGTGTTGGAGCTTTTGTGATTTGTCATACTTTGGAGATATTTTATGATGCATGTGATGGTTTGATTTATTCATAATGCCTTGTTTATCATTGTCATGAGGTGATTGACACCACCAAGTGTTGATAGATGAGAGAGTTGTGATCACACACACGAAATATAAATCATTGCACTTGTGTTTAGAATATTGTCCATTAAGAAGTATGATGTATGTAGGTACGGGATGGCCGATGTGACACGGCGTAGGTATTGAGTGACACAGTACCGCCCAACATCCTTTATCTGGGGGTAAAAAGAAAGAGTATGATGTGGGAGTGAGAGCAACCACGCTAGCCTTACGAGGGTGACCTAGCAACACAAATGAGTACTTCTTTCAACTATGTGTTTTAGGACATATAGCCGTTATAAAAGCTACCATTAAAACATGACAATTGTGTGTACTTTATCTATAACATGATAATCACCATAGATGAGGGAGGATTAAGTGAACCATGAACCCATGTCCATTGTTCCTAGAAGAGAAAACCTTTGTCTTGTCCTCTTGCGTTGAAGAGGATTGGGACACTTTTACATTCTTGTTTTGCTACATCGAACTTCCATCCATCAACCACCTTGTTCTCCAAACTTGTTTAGTGCATAGTCAACTAAAACTTGTGACACTTTAGTTGTAGGGAATAGATAACTTTTCCTTTTTGCTCCTGCGGATTGATACCTTACTTCCACATTGAGAGGTGCTACAGTGATCCCTTGCTCTTGGGGGTTATCACCAACTTCACAACAAATAAGCATATGGCAAAAGATAAGATTTAAAGGTCAAAGCTTAAATAGATAGATATTCTTGCTAACTTCAAGTATTCACGCGATCATGCAAAGCCACAACAAAGAGTAGCTTGAAGCAATCGGTTTTCCAAAAAAAATATGCGAACATATTTTGGAAAAGCCGTACCAAGAACATCCAACACAAACAAGATCCACAAGAGTGATTAAATAAAATCATTTTAGCAAAAATGAAACTGTTTGAGCAACATGCCACATAGGAATAAGATAAAGAAGAATATCAATTCTAGGTGGCAATACCTCACATGTTCACATTTTCTAGGTTTGTAATATGCACATAGCTTATTACTCCCCCATAATGTGATAATCCAATTTTTTAAAACACAAGGCAAACAAAACCAACTAGAGATAATTAATAGACATTGTAGAATTTGAATTTCTCATAGAATGACATACCACATAGAGAGTAGATAATATTGATATATCATCACTAAGTGGTATTCCTCATGTATACACATTTTTAGGATAGTGAAGTGCACGAAGCATATCACTCCCCAAAATGGATAGTCCATTAATCTCTCAAAAAGAGAGCCAACAAGATAAGATATCAAATAAAAGCAATAAGGCTCAACACAAGTAAATGGTGTGCAAACCAACATACATATACTTGATTACTCAAGATAAGTAAGTAGAGAGCACAACACATACAAACACTAGCAAGGTACAAAACCTAACACATGCAAGGGTGCAAGCAACTTTCAATGTATATATGATTTAAATAAAAGTTACCGCAAGGAGGAACATTGGATATGAGATAGAACAATATAATCCAAATGACTTGGCTTGAGAGAATATAATTGATGAAGATCCCTTAATTCTTCATGTGTAGCCAAGTCTCCAATGCCTCCAACAACACCTATTGATCAAGTTTTAGCTTGTTGGTCCCCAACCAAGTTGGGTCCTAAGAGGTTAGTCACAATAGGCTTGGCAACCCAAATGGTGCTTTTCTTGACACCACTTTGAGTACCAACATATTTGGCAAACACATTGCCAACCTTATCCTTCGAAGAGAATAAACATCATCAATTATAATGGGGTTGGATAAGGTACCATTAGTGCATGAAGAAGCAAAGTGGTCCTTCTCACGGCATATGTAGCAACATTGGCTTCCTCCTTTCTTCTTAGTTGGAATCTTGACTTGAGAGGGGTAGCTTGATTCTTCTTGGGAAGGGCCTTGCTTTATCTTGAGGAACTTGAGTTTGAACTTGAGGCCGCTTTCCCTTGTTGCTTCTCACTAAGAGCTTCTTCTTCAAAGGGCAAGATCTAACATGGTGCCCTTCAACTTTGCACTTGAAGCAAACAATCTTGGCCGAATCCTTGACTTGTTCTTGGCCCTTGTTCTTCTTGATAGGCTTGGACTTGTTCTTGTTGTTGGAGTTGAATCCAAGTCCACTCTTGTCATTGGGGCGTCTTTGAACACTCAACACATTGTCAAGTGTGGACCTCCCAACATGACGCTTTTCCAAGTCTTTCTTCAAAGAAGTGACTTGGGCCTTGAGCTCTTTTAATTTCTACATGGTTAGTATCAACACAAACACTAGAGGAAGTAGATGCTTCATTGTTAGAGCAACAAGGCAAGGAAGTAATTCATCACAAGATGTAGCAATATTGTGAGTGGATGAATCACTAGGACTAGCACATGGCAATAAGCATTTAGAGTAGGAGTTGTGCCATTGTCCACATGAGGCTCACAAGATGTTACCTTTAACATAATAGCCTCATGAGCTAACTTTACTTAGCATAGGATGCTAGAAGATCCTCATTAGAGCTAGAGAGCTTTTCATGACTTTCTTCCAATTTCCTATACTTGCTAGTTAGCAACTCAAGTTGAGCCCTTAGCTCAACATTCTCCTTCAAAATAGATGCTTCACAAGAATGGAGTTAGTAGCACAAGCATCATCAATATTAGAAATGGAAGAAGACAACTTGGCAAGCTCATCATTCTTAGATAGTTGAGTTTGGAGTTGATCATGAGACTTGATAAGGAGAGAGTGTTCACTTTCTAAAGCCTTGTGAGCTTTGTCAAGTCTCTCTATGTCCTCAATTAGTCTTGCATTGCCAACACCAAATTCAACTTTTTCCTTTTTAAGCACTTTATATTTTGCAAGCATGATATCTTTCCTTAATGATTTTAGCAATAATAAGATCATTAGACTCATCAAGGGACACAAGTTCTCTTCAAGAGAACCCTAAGCTCTTGCTCTTCCTCAAGAGCATTCTCTAAGGATGTTTTTTCCATAGCATCCTCTCTCTCAATTTTACATTTCTCATCAAATTGAGTATCCAAACCCTCAATGATTTCCCTACTCTTAATAGCATAAGTAATGATTTCACATAGAGGAGGGATAGCTTTGCTACCTTTGGGGAGAGCACCAAATACCATCTCACCCTTCTTTGTTAAGGATTCAACATCCATATGTTCTCCATAAGAATCCTCATCCACATCATCACAAGATGTAGAGGGTTCCAAAGGTGGAGATACCTTTGAATCTCTAGCCATAAGGCAAAAGTGGGTAATGGACGTTGATGATGAAGAATTACTTGAAGCACCATTGAGGCCCATGTCTTGTTCCAACAAATGTTGGGATTCCTCTACATTGTTAGCCACACAAATACTAGAGGATATGGAAGAATTATTTTCATGGCAACAAGACATAGGAAGCATATCATCATGAGATTTAGTTGAGCAACTATTACATGATATGCAAGGACTAGCAACACTAGCATGTAAAACATTTGGAGTGCTAGAAGTGTTTAAGTCCAAAGATAGATCATTGCAATGAGATAGAGATGAAGTATAGTCAATAGAATATTCACCATCAACAAACAATTTCTATCACCACTCACCATATCATTACCTTGTGACAAATCACATGTTGGTGAAGTGGAAGAAGTTGTGAACTCGTCACGGCCGGAGGTGGAGGAGAACAATCATCCTCAATAATATTGGACACTTCATATTTATCTTGAAGCTTGGTCCATAGCTCATGAGCGTTCCGAAAAGGCATGATTGATGCAAGAACTACATCGCTCAAAACACATATAAGACCATTAGATACTAGAGTATCGAGATAAGAGTTTTCCTCATCCTCTATAGATAATTCTTGGGAATCCATTGGAGGAGAAAAACCCATATCTACAATCTCTTGATATAATTTGGACCCATGGCCCTAAAAAGATTAAGCATGAATTTTCCAAACATCATAATTTGTGCCATCGAATATAAGAGTGGATCGTGCACTAATTCTCTAAGCGACATCTTTACTCTCTAGGCGGTAAAGCCCAAAAAGAGAGCCAGGCTCTGATACCAATTGAAAGGACAAGGATGTCGCCTAGAGGGGGGGTGAATAGGCAATTAAACTTTTTCGGTTTAGGCTTGATAATTGCGGAATAAAACTAGGTGTTTAAATTAACAAGCCAACAAACTAAATATACTAGGCTCACCTATGTGCACCAACAACTTATGCTAAGCAAGACAAACAACAATGTGATAGCAATAGAATACTTCAAGCATGAAGGCTATCACAATGTAAAATGCATAAGTAAAAGACTCGGGTATAGAAATAACCAAGGCACGCGGAGACGAGATGTATTCCCGAGTTCCTCCTTTTTAGGGGAGTACGTCTCGTTGGAGAGGTGTGAGGCACCACAAAGGTCAATCTCAACATCACAAAGGCTCATCCTATTCTCCGATAAACCGCACCACAAAGGATTGGTTCACCTTCCACTATCGGAATCCTTCAAGGCGAAATCCGGAGCCTTTACAACAACAATCCGAGGCACAACCCACAACTGGATTGGGGGCTCCCGAACGGCTACAAGTGACCACAAAGATCTCAACCACCACAAATGCGTCTAGGGTCCAATGACCCAAGAGTAACAAGCTCACAAACTTTCAACTTACACAAATCCTCGTGGAGAGCACAAACCGATGCACAAAGCAATGGCAAGAGCACAAGTGCTCAAATCCTTCACTCTCAAATTTCAACAAAGCAACAAATACTTATGGGGGAATAAAATAGGAAGAACAATGGAGGAGAAACTCCAAGAACTCCAAGATCAAGATCTACTAGGTTCCCCTCACTTAGAGGAGAGATGGATTGGTGGAAATGTAGATCTAGATCTCCTCTCTCTTTTCCCTCAAAGATATGCCAGAATCATGGGAGGAATTGAGAGAGGGGCAAGCTTTCCAAGGTCAACAATGGAGGTGAGAGAGGGGGAAATTTTGTGCTTGGAAGAGCAGGTATCTTTGGGGAAGAAGGGGACCTAACCTTTTATAGGTCCCCACGAAAAAAGAGCCGTTGCAGGAAAACAGGGGTCGGATAATCCGACCCTAACTTGGATCGGATAATCCGACCCAAACCAGAGAGCCACAACATAATTCCTTAGCCGTTTTCACGTCCAGCAAATTTGCGGGTCGGATTATCCGATCCAAAACTGAGTCGGATTATCCGATAGTCTGAAAATTGACAGAAACAGCAAAACGAAAACTGCAATAATTTTTTCATCCGAACTCTGATTTCGATGATCTTGGGCTTGTTGGAATCGCAACTAAGAGCTCTTCAAGATCATGCAGAGAAATATTATAGTCCATCATGTGAGGAGGAATCCAAATGTAGAAAGGTAAAACCTCTCTATAAAAAGATGAACCGGCAAAACCTCCAAAACCGAAAACGCAACAAGTTTTCCATACGAAATCCGTTTTCGGTGAACTAGAGCTTGGTATGGAGATGAACACAAACTCTAAATTCTCACATGGATAAAAGCCAAATAAGAACCAAGAAAGATGATATACTAAGAATGTAAATGTTTGAGCTCTCTACAAAGGTGCGATCAAGTTACTCACTTGAGAGCCCATCTTGATAGTACGCCGTCTATCCTATAACCCGGTCTCCCACTAACACCATGAGACCGGTAAAATATAAACCTTATCAAGATCATACCTTTGCCTTGCGCATTCCACTAGAGTTAGATGATGACGATCTTGACTCTCTCAAGTTGGAACACCTTTCTTGATTGTGCTTGCTAGCACATGCTTGATGAAAACTTCTCCAAATACTCCCCATGCTCTAATATGGGAGAGCCTTGCTAAGCTCCGTTTTCATGAATCAATTTGCACTTCATCTTCTTCTCTTGATATATATGATGGCTTGGAGATAAACATGAATGTTCACTCAAACTTCTTTTCCAAGCCATGCTTGCAATAAGCTCAACTCTAGATGACCATTCTTCATATAAACTCTTAGATAGAAACTTGGTCATCATATAATCTTCTAGAGTCCAACACATAAACTCCAATCTTTTCTCATGGACAAGATCTATAAAGATATCTCAATGCAAACATTATCCATAGAGATTGTCATTAATTACCAAAACCACACATGAGGGCACATGCACTTTCATCAAGTCTATAAATCCGGCTTTCGTGAATTTTGTGTGAGTATGTGCTATTAGCCTATTAGCGGTGTTCTAGGGTCTAGATCCACGTGTGATACCTGACATTTGGAAAAATAGAATTTGGAGGATTAAAATTGTTGAACTTTTTTCTATGTGAGTTCTTTGATTTGTAGGAACTGGGTGCTTTTTTTTGTTCTATAGACTCATGTGCACTATATTTTAGTAATAGAGATATCTCTTTAAAAAAATCCTATCATTTTTTCTACAATGCAATAAAAAACAAAATTGTACTGAGACTTACTACTTCCGTTCCAAAATAATTAGAAGTTCTACTTTACAATAATTAATTTTTTCTAAGTTTGACTGTAATTATAGAGAAATGTGTCAATATCTACAACGTCAATTATATATGGCATGAATATGTACTGCCTAATCAATCTAGTAAAACTAAACCGGTGTCACGGATGTTGATATATTTTCTTACGAACCTGGCCAAATTTCACGTAGTTTGACTTAAGACAAAAATCTAGTGAAGGAGTACATGACATTACGGTTCTCGATAGTTCCTATTCCAAATATTTTTAAGAAAACCTGCGAATCAAAAGGAGGAGCCGCGCTAGTTCCAGCTTTTTGGTACGTAAGCTAGGTTGATTCGCCCTTCGCCTGAAGCGAGGACACCGCGCGCTCGTCGATCGCCACCGTAGGCAGCCATGAACCACCGGTGCAACCGCGACGGTAGGTACGCACCTGTTCACATTGACATGGCACAGACGGTGAACCGAGCCTCTTCGGTTCCTAGAGTTGAGACTCTGGCAAGATCATCCACGGACACGGTGAACTGATCAGGTCGCTGAAGTGTCATTTTCCAACAAGGCACCCAGCACCAGTGCGATGAATTCAGGGCATTTCGTTGTGGAATCACAGCTCTGAAAACCGAATGTTAAAGACTCTGAGACCGACCTACATATCCTGAAAGACACTGCTCGAATCAGACTCATAAGAAAGTTCACATGCGCCAGCGTCGTGGCAAATCTTCCCCATTCTTTCATTGGCATATATATACAAGTATTTCAAGTTTGAACTCCAGAAGGTAGAACAACTCAAACCTCAAGAGAAAAAAAAAGAAAGGACAAAATAAGAAAGAGGCAAAATGGGCGAAAATGGAACAAAGAGAATCGGCCCAACAATGTGCCCAACAATCAGCACTTGTTGTGTATGGGATCGGACCCTCGCCGGACACGCCGCTTGCTCATCCTGTCCGCGTCGAACACCGTCGGAGGAGGAGAAGGGACGGTCGCCACGTGCTTCCCGGAAGCATCCAAGCTAGCGGCGGGGCCATCGCTGCCGGACTTCCGGCGTTGCTCGGCAGCCGGTAAGGCACCCCGGCTGCTCGTCCGGGCGAGGGCGACGCCCGGGCTTCTGGCTGCAAGAACGGCCGAACGACTGGTGGAGGCGGAGATGGCAACGAGAACCAGAATGGCCATTGCAAAGCTGAGACGAACTCTCATCCTCTATTCTTGTCTACGCTCTCCCTTGCCACAGCCGAGGGGCTAGCTAGCTTGGCGGCGCACAAGTTTTATGGTGGGCAGTGGAAGAAGAAGAAGCTTTGGACCATATTTGTTGGTTGCTGCCGCATTGCGTGCTTTTGTTTTTCAGATATAGGAGTATCCCGATAGGTCACATCTGAAACAGCGACGGGCGAGATCTTGGTCCAAAGCCACAATAAAGCTCAAAGAGATACGAGGGGCATTGGGGACACACACAACTAGGTCACTTTACACTTGAGCGGGCTTCTTGCTTGTGCATTTGTTTGCATGATAATTTGGTGAAAAGATACTGGTTTGGCTGCTAAAATTTGAATCAGGAACCGAGGCATCTTCGGTAATGCAGGATTTGCCGTGGTAATCTACATGATAGAACAGAACAGAAAAGAAAAGAGTGGTGAGTTGGTGACCGTGACCACCAAGGAAAGAAAAGCAGTGGGGTCTTTGTGTTCAGGGTTCTCTTTGGATGATCCCGCCAGGTGGAAAACAAAGGTGTTGGGTGCTGCCACTAGCCTCGGAGCTGGAGACCCTATTGTTTTTTCCCCTTTGGATCGCAGATCATCCAATCCAGACTCCTGCTTTCACCTGTACTTTGGAAGCTTCTCTCTGAAGCAAGGAGCACGCGTCCCCATTCCAAAAAACAAGAAAACATCTCCTACTGTGCGGTGCTTTAAACTTGCTGTGCTAGTAGTAGTAGGGCTCCCGTTGGCCGTCGCTTTTTGGCTTGTTCTCGCCCGCGCTGTCACGCCGGTTTGCTGCATTGCATTGGATTGAGTCAGTGCGGTCAGTCCAAAACCCAAAGCCAAGGCATCTCCCCGTTCAAAGATCCAAAGCCTCACGCTGTTGCCGCTCCTAGCAACATTCCATTCCTCTTTCGCTTTCTCTTTCCAAAATTCCTTGGTTCAATTTAAAGCACCATTTCAACCTTGTTCCTCCATCACCCATGTCCGTATCCATCTGTTCCGTGTGGCTCAACAGGCCAGCACACCAGCGATCACCACATGCCATCTTACATGTCTGCTCTGTGGAATGAACGCCTGAGGAAGTAACGAAATGGTGACGTGTGTGCATGCAATGCATGCTCGATCCATAAAAAGTTGCCGCACCACGATCATGATACTAACACAATACTAGGTTTGAACAAATTTGTATTGATTAAACCCGCGACGTGGCCATCAGATTGTAGATTTGGGAACAGAAAATTTTGGGGACATCAAATGTTCGCCTCTTCCAGTGACAAGCTCAGCGGAATAGTTTCGGTACCTCTTCTAACTGTCAGGGTCACCATGTCGCCAACACCGTAATCGTCTAGAACCCTCAGCAGGTCAGATTTGCCTTTTATCTGCTCCATGAGTGACCATGTCAGAAATGAGAGGTACAAGGTAAGCCTATATAAACCATATAAGTAGTAGAATCTACAAAAATCTAATAAATGGAACTTAATCAGCAAGCGCTCACAGGTTTGCCATCCACCGCCACAATGACGTCACCAAGAACAATATTGCCAGCAAAACCCCTGCCTGTAGGAACTAGACCTGCTTTTGCTACAGCGCTGCCCGGGGGAACCTGCAGGCAAATTAGATTACTGTGTCAGCAAAACATTGTCAGAAATACAGAAAAATGTTTCTATTTGGTCAACAGAGCAGATGGGCACCGCCAATCCAGTTTACCTTCAGTATAAGAGCACCATCGCGGACATTAAGCTGATATGCAACCTGATCTGGGGCGAATTCCACATTCAGGCCAGCACGGCGAACCTTAAATAGAGAAAGGTAAGTATCACTTGGACTAAAATAAAATGCAGAAACCAAGCACATAGGTCAGCAATGAACAAATAATCAAGCAAATGAATAATAACAGTGGTCCAACTTGCTTACTAATGCTCGAGATTTTGGCAAGCAAAACATTGAAGGGGTACGAGAATATATAATGTAAGTGTTTTTTTTTTCAGGAGGGGTGCGGCTTAGTTGGTAGGCAAAACGCTGGGAAATTAAGTACAGTGATCTCTGACAAATATTATCTTATTTACAGAAGCCCCGAAGGATAAAACTTTTCCTCCTAGAGCAAATATGTTTCTGTAAATTTACTCTATGCTTGTTTCAGTGCATTTATTTACAGGCACGCCTGAACAACTGAAACATACACAAGTACAGACAATGAGACAAGCATCGTAAAAAAAGGCAAAAGAATACTGATAAATAACTCCCTACTGCAAGATGATGTCTTATGCATTAATTATGTTTTAGACATATCTTTAGTCAAAGATTTAAAACATGGACTTATCATTTTAAATATTTAGGTTGGAAGAAAGAAAGTCATACGAATAGATCTGCCTCCGAAAATATTTCAGAATATTGTAACTTTCTTGGGTTTTATCTTTTATGTGTGTATTGTAGTAGAAATTAGTGGTCAGAGCTACATGCTAAAGACCGTTCGGTGTCCAAAACATCACTTATCTGTCGGAGGGAATACTTCCCTACACATAAGTCATCACCATAAGATGACAACTGCTTATAAGGGCATGGTTGGGAAAACATGAACCATGGGGCTATAAACTGTCCAAGCAACATACCTTTCCAGACTGAATTAATTGAGGAACTATTTTAAGAATTGTTGATGATTGGATAGCAAAACCAACACCTGCTGAGGTTCCTGCAACATTAACGAAATAATGGTGTTAGAGACTAACTTAAAAGCTATCATTAACTGGTGGAAATCGGATCAATGGATGTAGTTGAATCTGACATATGCACTGCCAAGTCAACACAATGAAGCCAACTTATTGGTTGATATTGGGTTTGAGAAGGAGTAATCAATAATC
This sequence comes from Poa pratensis, assembly GCA_947311845.1. Classification (NCBI taxonomy): domain Eukaryota; kingdom Viridiplantae; phylum Streptophyta; class Magnoliopsida; order Poales; family Poaceae; genus Poa; species Poa pratensis. The sequence continues at coordinate 32,795,582 of CAMZMU010000046.1, read as the reverse complement.
GATATATCAATCCATCACGAGGTGAGTAGTTACTAGTATATACACCTAGCCTCAAGGACACAAGCAGATGCAAGTTAGAGGAATGAATAAAACAGAAAATATTTAATAATGATAATACCCACTGATAACCTCACCACAAACAAAAGCCATTCAAAGCATACCATCACCAGTAGAAGTAGTACAATGAATATATTAACTTAGAGAATGACACTGAAATACAAAAAGTAGGTAAGTTCACTACAAATTAAGATCATGATAATTAACAGTGGTTGTGCTTTTACTAGTTTTAGACATACTCTGTTCAATGGTAACAAGCTATCAGCTGAGGTATAGCTCAGCTATAAAAAACAGAAACATCTGCTAACATCTCAGCATGAAAGTAAATTACTTCTAGTTTATGGATCGAGAGATCCAATCATGATTTCTCAGTGCACTTTTCAACAGTACATGTCAAAATGGAAGTAACCTAACCTGTCTGTGTAAAAATTGCTGTATTGATACCAATCATGTGTCCTTTCGAATCTAGCAAAGGACCACCACTGCATCGAGGTTCAGGATACATGGTTAGTAAAATGATTTCTAATACCTTTTTAGCTACAGAAATCAGGCCGACTCATATTTAACGAATTAATAGGTTTACTAAAAGTGCTACAGAATAGAGACATACTCCCTCCGTGTCAAAATATAAGGCGCGCTATTTTTGTGCTGGTATTCGGTGCTCATCTTTGACCGTTTGTATATAATGAATTATGTGGATCTAGAATGTAAAAATGGTATCGTTGGATTTGTCTTGCAAAATTCTTTCATTTCATATATTTTTATAATAATTTTGTGGTCATATTATAAATACAAATCATGGTCAAAGTTAGATATCGTTGACCAGCAAAATTAAAGTGCGCCTTATATTTTGGGATGGAGGGAGTAACATATAAACCACCGCTTTCAAGAATGATACATTCAAGAGTCAAGACATGAAATTCAGTGCACATGAAATAGTAAAACACTTGTGTGAAGAGGAAAACAACAGTTGACCATCTTGAATGTGGTAGGCCAAAATATTCAGAATCAAGCATAGAGAAATAGTTAAGTTATTTAAGCTAACAAATTGAAAGTTATGTCCTAAAGTTTCAGACTATTATGGTAACCAGTTAACCACTTATATGATCACTATAAGAACTGCCATAGCTGGAATTTTGCTCCTAGTCCTGTCTAATGAACTCTGATATTAATCGCTTAGAAAAAGAAAAAAAAGTAATAGTAGTTGCATCTGTGTATCAACATAAAATACATCACTGTTTCGCTATTTTGCATTTTGTAATGTGATATTGAAAGAAACCTAAACACCACAATTGTCAAGTTAGGTGAAAACTAGTAACATATATTCCCTAGGAATGTCTCTGTACGTGACAGATGATGAAATATAAAGATGTAACCAATCCTCAAAGCAGTACAGGTAGCGGTAGCTTCTGCTTTCTAAAACAAGTTATGATATCTGAACGGCCAAATTTGCTAGAATTGTTCCTGAAAAAAAATATAAATTGGTAATCAACTACAAACCTGTTCCCAGGGTTAATAGCTGCATCTGTTTGAATTCCACCTCCAATTGTCACTCCAGCTTGACTAAAGATATCTCGATTTAAACCACTGATAACACCAACAGTCAGAGTATGGTCAAAACCAAAAGGATTTCCAATTGCTAAGCATTGCTGACCAACTTTTAGAGCTGAGGACTGTCCCACAATAATTGGCTTCAAGATATCTGAAGGGGCGTCCACCTATAACATATTTACATGTCAATGTATGAGACTTTCAAAGAGAACTGTTCAGTGAGATATTTTCCTTAGAGAACTATAGCAACAATTAAATCAACACTTCGCAAAAGAAAAAGGGACTACGAAGTAACAAGACAAACTAGTTGCATGACATTTATGTAGCATGGAAAGGACAACGACGAATTAAAGGGACAGCAAAAAACTAAATTAGCTGGAAAGGAGTCACGATGAAAGTAGCAGTCTTTAAATTCCCCTGCCTCCTTTGGTCCCTCCAGTTTTAAAGTTTGTTCATTTTCTACGTCTTTGCTCTATATGAGGGCAGTGATATATAAATTTACTTACATGGCTAATTTGAAATTACTCATATTATAAGCAATAATTCTCTACATTAAAGCAGCAGCATGTTAATTACATACTGACCCTTGATTCAGCACAATTACCTTAAGAACAGCAAGATCTTTAGAGCGGTCTGCACCAACCAATATTCCTTTGAAGTTTTTCTGTATCCTTTCAAGTAGACCAGGAGAGTATTTACTTTTAATTGGCAAGCATATACAAGGAATAATAACATCCATCATTGATAATTCATGGAAAATATCCTAGCAAGTGTAGTTACATAAGAATTTACCCTTCAGCAGCAAGAATGTTGACGCGTGCAACAACTTCGCCAAGCTTTGGATTCCTCGAAAGAGCGTTACCAACCACTGTCATCACACCAACATTGCAAATACACACATGTCAAAAGTAAATTCAGTTTATTATGTACAAGGGAGAATAGTCGACCGTAGAAAATATCCATGCGAGGAGTGGGTTGTGTTGCTCATATATGGTAGACATATATAATCATATGATTGTCATACCATGATAATTTGTAACAACATGTCCAGATTCATCCCAAACTACTCCAGAACCATTTCCTTCAGGGATCTACAATGGATGTTAAGAAGTTTCTTTTAAACAATTGCTTCTCACATCTTTACTGAGATTATAATGTAATTTAGAGAACACGTATACAAAAGATACCCAAGAACAAATCAGAAATTATAAGTCTGTCTATCTTTAGCTCGATCAAACTATTAGATTGGGAAAAGTGTACGCTGGCTAGCATATCGTATTCCAGTGCTTCTAGGAGCATGCTCAGAAAACCTTTTAAATTCTTACAACATTAACAAATGATACTCTTGGTCTAAGCTTATAACATGCAAGCATGTGGTTAGTTTACCTCAACAACACCCGTTACGTTGAGCTGGGGGCGTAGTGTCACATCAAAAATGTTGACGACTGAGTAAGTATTTGTTTCAAAAAGCTCTGCGATCCGTTTCTGTCATACAGGCAGCAGAATTCAAAGAAATGTAAATATGTTTTCGAGAACAAGTAGATAGGATAAGGTGTATTGAGAACAGAGTATATAGCGACCTCAGTTGGAAATAGTGGACCAGATGGAAATATCTTTGGAGTTACATCCTCAATTTTGACAGATGGATCACCCAATGCAAGTGCTGTAACAAGAACATACCAAGTTATAACAGCTTACATACCAGAGCAAAATAAAGTTACCCTATTACAGTGGTAAAAACATCGTGGCACGTGAAAGACATTGAATTAAATTATTTAAATACCTAAATTACCATGCCACTTGGTGCGAACCTGAGAAGTACCTTGAAGAATGTAAGCAAAGGCAAAAGGCCGAAAATGCAATAATCTTCCTCTTTGACGCAAACAATACAGGTTTGCTTGAGATTTCACCAAGTTCACATGTGTCCCTTAACCTGGACGAACATTCACACACATAAGCATATGGTGGCAGTGAATTGACGGATGCAGAAGTACGGCGACACGTAGGCCGTAGGCAGACCTCGGAGGCGTTCCTTCGCCGCTGCGGTCTACGGAGGCGGCGCAGTCGACGACCACCCTTCGGCGGCCGAAGCGCCTGCCCGGAGCACGCGCGGCGGCCGCTGTGGCGGGCGCGGCGCAGGCGAGGCAGCGCATCCGGGAAGCGGGGATTCTGCTTCTGCAGTTCGAGTCGACCTCGTGTGTGGCGCAGAGTTCCGACTGAGATGATATGCAGGAATTTGCGGTTGGAGAGAGGACGACGACGTTTTACATCCAAGTCCACGACATTTGTTGTTATGGCACATCTGGTTATGCAGCCGACAACATCAACTAAATTTTGAGTTTATTATTTCAGATGTACTTGAAAAAAAAAGAGTTTATTAAAGTTTGAACTGGAGAAGTATATATTTGCGCCATTGTGACACTTTGGGCCATATTTTAATTTTCTTACCACTTTCTATGAAGGATATTTTTATTATGACAATAAATAACTTTTTGTGACACGATGCATGATCTGCGGTGGTCGCTTCCGCTCTATTTGTTTTGTCATGCCACTGATTAGGGGTGCTCAAACTCGGATTTCCAAACCATTTCAATCCATGAGTTGTACTAGCAAGTTTGATACGAATAATAAGGTATGCCATGTTTAGTGTTAATTCCATCACTTGTCAGTTTTGCTCGAACCGCATCAACCCGCCATGAACACCCCTATGACCAATCTTTATTTGCTCCACCGCTCGCGAATCGCCACGAGCTACGTGTATTTATCCGACATTCCTTGTACATTATAACTAAAGCTAGTTTCATCAATCAAACTGTCTATTCTATTCTCAACTTCATGCTCTTACACTCGCTCGATATTTCTGGAACCCCCCCCCTCTCTCTACAGTGCGCAGAGGCGATCTCGGAGGCGACTCGGGTTTTCCTGGCGATCGCCGGCGTATCCGCGGGATTCCTCCCCCTCCGCCGGCCGCTGCGGCGGCGGGAGGGTGGGGAATCCCCGGATCTGCGTTCCGGCGGTGTAGATAGGGGGTTTGTGGGCGGCGCTGGCGTGGTGGGGTCGCTGGCGTCATTCTTTTGGTGCTCTGTGGCTTCCCGTTCCAGCGTCGTCGTCGACGGCGCTGCCAAGCTGCAGGTGAGTCACCCATCTGCCGTTGCTATCTCTGGCGGGGACGGCAGATTGGTGGCGGGTGTACAGGAGGCCGGCGGAGGAGGTTCAAGTTGGCGGCTGTGCGGGCTCGTGGTGTGCTGGTGGTGGATCTGGCCATCTCCGGTGAGGTGGTTTGGCGCAGGCCCCGGATCCGGAGCAGTTCGAGCTTGGGGAGGCCCCCGGCCGATGCTGCTGCTTCGTCTTCAGATCCAGCTCCACGGAGCTGGTGGCTACTGCGGTTCTTCAACGCCTTCGGGCTAGGAGGTCGTCTGCTCCCATGGTAGGTGCTCCTGGCGGCTCGGTTCTTCGGCGTCTTCGGCGACGGAGAGGATGCGCACCTGGTGACCTCGAGGTTGAAGTTGGGTTGAGCCAGCTTTGCTTTTCTTGTTTCTTCTCCGTTTCTTTCCTTGCTTGTATTTGGATATGTACTCTGTTTCTTGATGTTTAATACAAGTATGTAAAAAAAAAACTTCATGCTCTTAAAACGGTAGGTTTAGTGTGAGCAAGATATCACTCATGAAGGAAGCTAGTGAAGAGCCTGATGTGTGGGGGCAAGCGAAGACTGGTAACAAAACATGACAGACAGAGAGTGGCAATAGGTACCAAACAAGATGCGGTTTGGCTAGCCGCCTAAGCATATAAATGTGTTGTTGAAAGTTTACTGGAAAAAGTCATGTCATATGTCACGATCAACATATCCATGTATGAGCGTCATGCCAATTCAAACGCAGGGCCAGTCCAGAGATTTCATGGGGCAAACGTAGTTTAGAAAATAGGGGCCTTTAATAAAACAAGCAATGTCAATGTATAATATCATCAATTTCCTGGCAAAGCTCTTTTATTGTTAAGAAAATACCATAACCTAAATAAATGATCCTTAAAAATATAGATATTGCCATAGCAATGTTTTCAATAAATAAATACATAGTTGTAGTATAATAAATTAGCCTTAGCTAGAAAACATAATTAGAGATTTTGTCATTCTATACCAAAATTAATTGAAGTCCGAAGGTCACGTGCATCAATTTGTTGGAACATGAGCAGGCATAGAATTTTTCTGGATCAACTACGAACACACCTTAAATCTTGTTTTAGTACTTGGATGCTTGTGTAGGAAACAAGACAATGAAGCGAGGGGAAAATGGAACGTTCAGCCAAACAAAATATTAGATCAAGCGAACATCTACTCGATGAAATATTATTACATTGAGCGACTTACCATAATTGCTATATGATCCTAAACTTCATCACTTAACTCCCTTGCATAGTAGTATAAGTGGAGATCTTTTTTTTTAACTTTAAGTGGAGATCTTCAGTAGAAGGGAATGATAAAATAAAGTAAATGTTGCAAACATGATTTATTGTTCTGGAGCACTCGATGTGTAGCTGTAGTGGAGAAGTACCGGCTCGCATCAGTTACTCGCCCATCGGGGTTGGCTATTTTTTCAATCTGAGTGTTGTGTTAAGGGTTGTGAGATTTCCCAATAGCTGGCTTGGGCTTTCTATATTTTTTCCAGGACGCCCCGATGTATACTGCACATACTAGTACATTTCTTGGGCCGGGGCCCCTGCCACTAAGAGGCCCAGGGCGGCCGCCCTGTTGCCCCGCCCTCTGGGCCAGCCCTATTCAAACGGCTGCAAACAATCTGTCAAGACCACGTCTCGCTCCCAAAAAAAATCTGTCAAGACCGTTTACTGCAAAAATATGGTTCAAATTCAATAATGGTGTGAAATGGGTTAAAAAGTCGTGACAATTAATTAAGAACCGTGCTAATAAGGACACGTGCCCCAGATTACCTTTCAGTGGGCACAGACAGAATATGGTAAGTAACACACGCATGCAGCAACATAGATTCTTTTTGGTTTTCAAATTTTAAAATGTTTTATCTCTTAAACCGTAAATCAAAATTCAGATCCATTTCATGGTTGACTTTGTCGCGACGAGATTTTCAAAACTAAATCTCATCTTGATATGTTTTGACAGAAAAAAAATCCACCCCTAGTTACCAGATTATACCCACTTAGTCACCAGGTATTGATAAGTTGGTTAACAGGTCAAAATCAAATGGTTGTCTGGCTCTTTGAACTTCTCTACTCACAAACGTAACCCTTTGGTGACGGTAATTCTAAATTATACTTGTGTAGAGTGAATCCTCATTCTTTGGACGATGTAGATCATGGCTATGACAAAAAAATATCTAAAAATTACCTTGTAACTATGTATTATTTGAGTGGTAATTGTTAAATACTAATATGGTAATTATAGTATTATAACCTGACAATTGATGACGAAAAAAGTTCATCAAAACGTATTAAGATGGGATCTTGTTTTAAATTACTCGTCGAGACGAAGCCAACGGTGAAAACATATGGTCAATTGGATTACCGGTTTAAGAGATAATTTATTTTAAATTTCCGGTTGCGGAAAGATTCCTTACATGCATGCATGTGTTGGTCCCCTTTCTCCTATAGGGCCGAATTTTAGTTTCTCACGCGCCGCCGGAGGAATGTTGCTGGTAGGGCACGTATCCTAACTAGATTAACCGGTTAATCTAGTTAGGAAACATCTTGAAGTTAGGGAAGTGAAAAATGAAACCATGAGTCCTTCAGTTTACACAACTAGCGCATGCAGTACATGTCCTAGATTTCATCCGCAAGTAGATAAGTCACACTTGAATGGATGTTGTGAACAAATGAATCAGAAGGAACATACCGCAATATGTAATCGGAATAGATAACGGGATTTCATCTCAAAACAAGACAAATCCAGACACTTGCATCACCGCTAACCTATTCTTTGCATATTTTAGTGCTCATTAATTAGACACAAATCATCATTCTCTCATTTAATTATGTGTACATTGTGCTCTTACATAGCTCATTAAAACTTCTTTTATTTTCAAAAGAAGGATAGCCCTCGGTTTTTGCATCTATGGATGCATACAACCACTCATTCAAAGCTTCTACTGTGGAAAAATGTACTAATCTCGTATCTAATGTAAATTCTGGTATTAGCAATTGTTTTCTTTTACCATAATTAGATAGCAACTAATATATAGTTCGTAATCCAAGAACAAAATGAAGCAAGCTCAAATTTTAAAATAAGCTTGTAGTATAAATAAAAAACATTGAAATTTATGAGCTCCAACTTTTTTATCGTAATCCCAAAATAGTAGTTCACTCAAAGATTTATGTATGGACCTTAAACATAATCGAGCTTCATCAACAGTTTGTAACATTTTTTAAGAAAATATCTAATAAACAAGATGTTTTTATATGTAGTTTGACCATTAATATTTCGACCTTTTGTCATTCCAATCCACTAATTAATAGCCCGTAAGTCTGTGTAAGCAGGACATAAGTTGATGAACGTTGAAAGTTGAGTTCGTTGAGAGGTAATGGCCCCATTAAACAAATTCACATGTGCTCCAAAAACTGCAGCAAGGATTCGATCAAGGGCAGAGAGGCGTCGCCCTGGTGGAGAATTATCGAAGCTAACATATTTTATAGTTTATAAATGGTGCATGATCTGGCTATTATAATTTATAATTTATCGAATTCCCATCCATTAAATGGTGCATGAAGAACTTTATCTTTTGCTCTTGCTTGCATGTTTATCCAATGGGAAATATCCAATTGCACGATGTATCTCTCATTACTATATGTACTAATGTGGCAAAAATATGTTTCCCCTCTTACTTATCCATTGGTGTAAATATTTTTGTTATGTTTAATAAGTTTTTCCTTAAAAGACAATGATCCAGTATTTATATTCTTCAAATTTGTAGCATAAAGTAGATATTGCATCCATAAGCCCATACATGAAAAAGAATTATGGAGACATGCGCCCATACAAGCAGAATGATTTAGAGGAGCAAATAACGAGTATACCAACCATTCATGCAACTTTTTGTCGATATGATTTCATGATTTATTTCCCAAATCTTGTCTAATTTTCCAACATATATTTGTTTATACACGTTTACCCTAATTTAGCTTTGAAACACTACTTATAGGTAGAATGTTTTATGTTATCACATATAGAAGATGAAATGATATGATCATAAATATATAATACTAAAATACTAATATATATTTTATTTCATTATATTAGATTTTTTTAATAATACAACAATTTAAACATTTACTAGGGATATTAATAGGATTAAGAGTGGAAACAATATATGGTAAGAGAAATATTTTAACCTCACAAAATGATCTAACATAATAAAAAATAATTTATATTCATCTGATATCACGAAAAAATAACACATATGATGTTTTAAAAATGATAGAATAATCATTGGCCCATAGTTTTGATGTAACCCGCATATGTGATATTTATTTACCCTAACATTTGTGTTGCCTGTTGACACATATTTAGCAATCAATGTTTGCAAAATTAAAATTATAGAAAAGGTGGGCTGGTGTTTTTGCAAAGTCGTTATGGACGATCTTCATGTACGCTATATGCTAACAAGAAGACCACTAAAGTATGTGCCACGACCGAAATACAAAGGCCGATTGCGAATATCTTCATGGCAGCTTAGGCTTTTGGCATGAAAATGATGTAAATTTGCCCCCCGACCGTATGTGAGATCCCCCTGTGTGCGTTCCTCGCCGCAGCATGGGATTTATCTTTACCAGCCTCTAGCATGCTCCGACAACTGTCATTGCATAGCTTGAACAAAGCTCAAAAACATCGATGCACAACGACAAATATTAACACTGGTGTGTCAATTCATATACTACCATGTTTCCCAATGACTCACAATCCTACACAACATGCATTTCTTACAACCATGTACGTCCTACAAGATTTCTCTATCATTGCAAAATAATTTACATAAACTCAAACTCATGTAGGATGCAAACAACTGGATATTGTATAGGCATTTTCCCTCTGGTTCCCCATCTCGAAGTCAATATATAGAGTTATGTTATATGATATTCTGAACCACTCTTGTGCTCTTGAAATTTTCAAGAGGGCAATAAAAAATTGTACAAGCCGCTCAACAACCAAATATAAATTTGTCGAGTACATAAAGAACCATATCATAAAATAGGGCCACAGATTGGTTGAGTAAAATAATAGTTCACATAAACTTGGCCTAGTATACTTGTATAATCCAACTGGATATTTATCGGGGTATTGGTGCCAAGTTCAACTTGAGAAACTATCTTAAAATAACGTCTGCCCTGTATCCGTACTATTATCAGTACAAGTAACGTAGGCCTACGGGCGTACATCGTAAAAAAGAACTTCTGCTAATATGTCAAAAACAATTCTACAAAAAATGTAAGTAATAATTTATGAATTATTTTAAATCATAAATACATAAATTGTCTTGAAGTTGGGGAAGTTCAGAAACGAAACTTTGAGTCGTCCAATTTGGATAACTAACACATGCTATACACGTTCCCGATTTCATCCGCACGCATATTAGTCACACTTGAATGACATCTTGTGGACAAATGAATCAGAGGGTACATACCGCAATATGTAAGCGGAATCAAGTGTGGATAACGATATTTCATTGCATAACAAGACAAATCCAGGCACTTGCATCACCACCGATCTATTTCTCGCATAGCTCATTGCACACTAATTAGACTCAAATCGTTATTTCTATGATCCGAATACGTGCACATCGCAGGATGAACTAATATTTGTAACTTTTTTATTTAATACTCTTATGTTGAAACTAAACATGTATTTGCAAATTGAAATCATGGTACACACATGCAGATGCATTTGTGCTGAACAACTAAAGCTCTATGTTTATTGCCTTATTTACCCTTATGCTTCAAACTTCATGATCACATCACATTTTTTTCATTAGACATGATTCTAAGAATTCATAAACTTATCTTCATGCATTCCACAGTCATAGATGTTATGTATTCATTCCAAGACATGAATCCTTTTTCACCTACAAACTGGTTTGAACATGAAAGTAAAGGATATCAATATTACCTTTTCTTTTTGCCATATAGCCATACACATATGAACTTCATAAAGTACTAAATCAATCATGACTTCTCAAGTGAAATAACCTCTAGGGTTCAATTATATGACGTCATCCAATGATACATTATGTAACAGGAAAAAAAAATGTGATGTAATAGTGTTATTTTTGCCAAATTTGATGGTGTGGTAAATTTGTTTTGCCCCAATATATTAATTTTGATCGGAGGGAGTAGGTACAAAATATGTTGAAACTAAACCTAAATCTAGCCCATTTCGGCCCATCTTTCCCACCGGGGCCGCCTCCCCTCTTCTTTCTTCCTCCCGCAACCAATGCCGCCGCCCGCCTCCGCCTCGTAACTCAATCGACCCATGGCCGCCGCCATCGCCGCCGCGCTTATCCGCCGCTCCACCTCCTCCCCGTACCGGCGCCTTCTCCTCCCCCTCTTCTCCCACCTCCAACGCCCCTCGCCCCAGCCCACATCCCCATGGATCCCATCCCACCACCGCTTCTTCTCTTCCGACGCGACCGTCGGCCCTGATCGTAACCCGCCTTCCCTGGACCCGAAACATCTATGGAACGAGCTCTCCACCGCCGAGCCTGCGGAGGGCTCGTCTCGCCTTCCGAAGGCCACGTGGGACGACGTGGTGGCCCTCACCCGCAGCTTCGCCAAGGACCCCGCCATGGCCGACCAGGCCCTCGCGCTCTACATCCCCGCCTCTGCGTTCCCCACGTACGCTCGCCACTTCCGCCACTTCCTCCCCCCGCGCCTCTCCCGAGAATCGGCCGAGCGGCTCCTCTCGCTCCCGGCAGAGGAAGCGCACGCCCTCCTCCTCCCGGCCTTCGCCGAGTACTGCGTCAACCACCACGCGGACGAGCTGAGGCAGAACAAGTCCGTCATGGCCGCGGCCGACCTCACGGCGCCGCACACCTGGTACCCCTTCGCCCGCGCCATGCGCCGCCGGGTGGTGTACCACTGCGGGCCGACCAACAGCGGCAAGACGCACAACGCGCTCGCCCGCTTCAGCACTGCAAAGTCCGGCGTCTACTGCAGCCCGCTCCGGCTCCTCGCCATGGAGGTCTTCGACAAGGTCAATTCACTGGGCGTCTACTGCACCCTCCGCACCGGCCAGGAGATAAAGGCGGTGCCCTTCTCCAACCACGACGCTTGCACTATCGAGATGCTGTCCACGGAGGAGCTCTATGAAGTCGCCGTGGTTGATGAGATACAGATGATGGCTGACCCTGTCAGGGGCTATGCCTGGACACGTGCTGTTCTTGGGCTCAAGGCGGATGAGATACATCTCTGTGGTGACCCGAGTGTTCTCAAGATTGTCCGTAAGATTTGTGCAGATACTGGAGATGATTTGGAGGTGCATCAGTACGAGCGGTTCAAGCCACTTGTTGTTGAGGCTAAATCGCTACTTGGGGACCTCAAGAATGTTCGCGCTGGTGATTGCATTGTTGCCTTCTCGCGCAGAGAGATATTTGAGGTAAAGCTGGCAATTGAGAAGTTCACGAAGCACAAGTGTTGTGTTATATATGGAGCTTTGCCACCAGAGACACGTCGCCAGCAAGCAAAATTATTCAACGAACAGGATAATGAGTATGATGTGCTTGTAGCGAGCGATGCGGTTGGTATGGGCCTGAACCTCAACATTAGGAGAGTTGTCTTCTATAGCTTGTCCAAGTACAATGGGGACAGAATGGTACCAGTTGCTGCTTCACAGGTAAAACAGATAGCTGGGCGTGCTGGCCGGAGGGGCAGTGTTTATCCAGATGGGCTCACGACCACTTTCTTGTTGGATGATTTGGAATATTTAATACAGTGCCTGCAACAGCCGTTTGAGGAGGCACAACAAATTGGCCTTTTTCCTTGCTTTGAACAAGTGGAAATGTTCGCCAGTCAGTTCCTGATCTTACTTTCACTGACTTGTTGGATAAGTTCCGTGATAATTGCCGCATCGACAAGACATACTTCATGTGCCAGCAGGATAGTATCAAGAAGGTTGCTAATATGCTTGAGAGGGTCCAGGGGCTCTCCCTCAAGGATCGCTACAATTTTTGTTTCGCCCCAGTTAATATAAGGGATCCAAAAGCTATGTATCATCTTCTGAGATTTGCCACTCATTATAGCCAGAGCCGTCGTGTTAGCATTGCGATGGGAATGCCCAAAGGTTCTGCAACGAATGACACTGAACTGCTGGACCTCGAGACGAAGCACCAGGTCCTGTCTATGTATTTGTGGCTGTCACACCATTTTGAGGAAGATAACTTTCCTCATGCGCAGAAAGCCGAAGAAATGGCAACAAATATTGCTGATTTGCTTGGCAAGTCACTTGCCAAGGCATCCTGGAAGCCTGAATCAAGACAGCAAACAAGGCCGAGACAAGAAGAAAACGAGGAGAGTGACAGCAACGGCGAACATGTGTCAGATGATGATGATGATGCAAAGAGTGTTTCTAAAGTTGGTTATGAAAGGCCGAGGTCGCTTCCAAAAACTTTTTCAAGGTAATAGCTCCAATCCTCATATTTACACACATAAATTGATCGTTTGGGGAGATAGATCATGATAAAAAAATTCTTGTCATTTGGTAGATGGCATATTTGCTTTTTCTTGTATCAAGAAAACTGTATTTCTGACAAATAGAAGTCTATAATTAAGAATGTCATGCCACCATTCAGTTAAGTTATACTATGGACTTTATTTGGCTTCATTTTAGGTCAGAAGAAACATCAGATAACACTATGCTTTAATTCCATACAACCGCTGCAAGTGGGTTTGTCAACTGTAGGTATTTCCGTTCTTTATTGTTCAAATAACTACAATCCCAACACTGAATTATCATATTCAAGTAAATATTCTATTTTGGTTAACATGTATTGCTTTTAGCAATGCCGTGTTGAACAAAATAGTTGGTCGTCAATTTTTTTCCATAGTTAAAGATTGGTTGAAAGTTTTTGACTCAACTGATGGAACATATGGTTTTATGTTTTGCCATTATTTACATCTGAAACTCAGTTGTTTTTTGTAGTTCTCGTGTCCATATGCATTTTCCGCTGTTAGGCAAACTAAACTTCAAAATAATTTTCTGATGTATCTATCTTTGTATTTTTTGCTCATTACCATGATTGAGTTACTGCACCATAAGATCCAACAATTGATCTGCTGTGTCATGGGTTTTCATTTTAGATGAGTGCTTCTGAGGATTATATTCAGTTACACTTCCCGATCTTTCGTGTTAAAAATAATTTATTTATTTATTCCTAAAAATGTACTTTCTGACAAAATAACATTTTTGGGTTTGTTCTGAAAGTTCACGTAGCAAAATAAATTTCACTTATTAAATAATTCTGGATGTACTTATGATATATTGTGTCCTTTTGTAGGAAAAACATCATCGTCCCAGCCAGAATTCTTCTTCCTTGAACCTTTTGGCATGAGAGTGGGGTTGGCTACCCAACCCCAAATATTGTGCTTACCTATGGCATGTCACATCCCAGCTATGTTGGCTTCGAAGTTTGATCCTTAATTTAACACAAATCATGCTGTTGCGCAATGCTAGATTGCACGCTGAATGAGGATCTTGAAGTTATCAGAATCAAACTAGTTTTTTCCGTGATGCGCTACACCAGAAGGGGTAATAGTAACTGTGGAGATTACGTGTTTTCATTTATTGTTCTCTGAGATGTGTTAGATGATGTAGTGTGATCCTCAAACCTGACCTTGTAAGATTTAGAGAGAATAGCAGAGATGTATAATATATCACTTTTGCAATGTTCTCACGTTGGCGTGACTGTACGATGGAGCTTTCTGGTGCTCTGCTCAGATTTCAGATGCTAAGACAAATGTGGAGCTTATGTCTATGGTGGTTATTATAAATCGATGGAACTGTTTCTATCGATTTGGGATACAATTACACAGCTCCAAATACAATGGGTTCACATCCATCTTGTTTGTTAATGAGCCCTGTTATGGGCATTCTGATTTGTCCAGGATACAGAAGGCGAGAAGTGTTTGCTTGACCTATCTCTGTGAAAGCTGAATTTTGATTTGTCATGTGGTACTGATTTTGTTTTCCCAGAGGTACATTAAGGATGCACGCTACTCACGCACATACTGTAGTAACTGTACAGCTTGCCCGTCACCGTATTCATACCCATCAATGGGTAAAACTTTTTCCCATACCGTGAGCCGACAGCGTAAATGGCTACCCCGGATAAAAATACCCACAGTAAGAACTTATCAAATTGAGAAGAATAACAGTCATCCGGATTCCGGAAGAGATAGCTTTGCTTTTCTACTAATTCCGTTCTCAAGAGCTTGCCTAGCCACCATAGACAAATAGCCCATGAGACGAGGCCCAGCCAGAACTCCTTCTCCTCTACACAGCAGTGGTAGCCCAGCCAAACCAATCCTCACCGGAAAATCTAAAACCCTAGAGCTCGCGGAGGGTTTATCTCGATGGCGACGGCGGAGCAGAAGGGGAAGAGGCCGATGATCGACGCGGACGGGGACGAGCACATGGAAGACGCCCTCCTGCTCTCCTCAATCGAGAAGATCCTGGAGATCCAGGACGAGATCGAGAAGGTGAGCCCCTTCGCTTCTCAAGAGATCGTCGCCAGCTGGCAGCTGCTGTGGCACGCTGCGGTTGCTCCGGCGTTTGATTCGAGTTTCGTTTCCTTTTTCTTCGTTTCTCGGGGTAGTTTGCAAGGAAGCTGCGTGGAATTTGGGAGAAATTGTACCCCCCCGATTTGGTTATGCGCGAGGGAGCTGCCCCCCTCCCTGCGAGGCAGCGTCTGGTCGCTGCCTGATTTAGGCGTGCCCTCAGATTTCGGTAGGACTAAGATTTTGTGGAATTGGGGGTGGACTATTGTGATTTCTCTCCAGGCCCAGGTGTCGGAGCTGGAACCGTTCTAGGCTTCTGGGCAGTGTTAGATTGGGGGACCTGTGCTCGTGCTGCTGCGAAATGTGGCCTGTGTGTGCGTTCTATGTCTATATATACTTCGGTCACTTGCTCTTGAGCTTATGCGAACTGGATTGTAGACGTTTACAATTACATTAGCTTGGGTGAACTTAACTCTGACAGGCCTACCGAGCAGAGAGTGTGGCAACTGCAAGGTTTATTTTTGATTCACTTGGATGGTTGGTGGTCCGAAAATACAGTAAACAGTGCTATAGGAGACACATTATTGCATCACATTTGAATTCCTCAATTGATTGAAGGTTTGTCGTGGAAAGTAATCGCAGAAATGCCAGCTAAATTACTCCCATGTACATATCGAACCCATATGCTCTTTCAGACAAATATAAGTTAATTTCCTTCAGATTGAGAAAATTCCCACATGCCTTGCTCTTTGTCTTGCCATCTCTGCACACCATGCATACCACGACAGTCACCATTATCACCGGATATGATGCTTCTCCTATTCTGTAATATTATCAGATCAGCTTTAGATCATGTCTTTATTGGCTCCATAATCATTCCATATGCATTCTATTTGTGGGATAATGATGAAACACCTAAGATTTGGTTAGGTTACTTATTAGGGTAAGGCTATTTACCTGAAACATAATTGGTACCTCGATGCTTGAATATCTACAGTGACATAAACATATTCTGAATGCACAGGCTATATTTGGCTTGAGTGTTTGAATGCAGTTAAAGTACTAGACAGTTAGCTCATAGCATTCATTTACTGTAGGTAAACGAGGAAGCCAGTGATAAAGTTTTGGAGGTGGAACGGAAGTACAATGAAGTTCGCAGGCCATTTTATGCTCGACGGAATGAAATTATCCAGCAAATTCCCGACTTCTGGTTGACTGCGGTTTGTAACATGTTCTATGATGATTTATATGTCCCTATCTCTTTGCTGAAATTGCTTATTGTTATAGTCTCAGCCTCACTAATTTCCTGCATTTACTGTGCAGTTCCTCAGTCATCCTATTCTTGGCGAGCTTCTGACTGAAGACGATCAAAAGGTACGTTGTTTGATGGGAATTTTAACGTTTACACATCTCTGACTTTTAGCATTTGTATTAAAAGTAGGAAGAACTAATAAAATAGTAAAATAATATATAAGATTTTCTGAGTAATTACGTGGACGCATCTGATCAGTGATGACCTTTTTGTATTCCATTTAGATATTCAAACACATGGTGTCTATCGATGTGGATGAGTTTCAAGATATTAAGTCAGGCTACTCCATAACTCTTGTAAGCTTCTTTTGCATCTGCAAGCTATGATTTCCTTATTTCTTTCCCTTCGCTTACATTTTTAACTTGAACTGGCAGACATTCTCTTCTAATTCATATTTTGAAGATACAAAGCTTACAAAAACATGTTCGTTCAGTGATGATGGAAACATAACTGTCAAGGCTACCTCTATCAAATGGAAAGATGGAATGGTACTGTACCTTGTTAATCGGTATAAGCGCTTCAGTTAAGACGTTTCCGTCTAAAAAATCAGATCTAACGAGTTTTCTAATGATACATTAAGGATATTGCAAATGATAAGGCGCGCACGAAGGATGGGATGAAACGACTGCTGATTGATGAGAGGTTGCTAGTTTTCATTTTCACAATTCCCTCTTTTTTTTGCGTGCGTCCGCGCGTGCGTGTTCATTTTTGCTTCATGCCTTATCTGTACTACTCCCTCCGTTCACTAATGTTTTAGCTATTTCTTGATTCAAATGCATCTAGACTTATTTTGTACATATATTCACTACTTTTAGTATGTATGTAGTCAATATTGAAATGCTAGGTAGAATGCCTTACATTAGTGAATGGCGGGAGTATATGATTAACTCCAACACTTGCAAGTAGGAATTTTTTGAAGAGGACTCATGTTCTGTTTTTCTTTTTTTGCAGTTTCTTCACTTGGTTCAATGATGCAAAGAACAAAAGTTTTTCTCAAGGAGTGATGGATGAGGTATAGGATTGCATGCCTCCTATGCTTGTAGCTGCTGCTAAACCAGGATTGTTTCAATTTATTGGTAGTTTTGTGTCTCTGTGAAGTCTTGTTGACAGAACGACATGAATTAGGAATTATAATTCTTCCTCCGAGTACTATTCTCTAAGAAATTCCAATCACGCAGGTGGCGGATATCATCAAGGAAGAGTTGTGGCCTAATCCTTTGAAGTATTTCAACAATGTTAGTGCTTCTAGTGACAAGTGGTTTATTTTATTCGGTCTTTTTTTTCTTGTGGATCTTTTATAATGTCATCTCGAATCTCTCATTGTAGGAGACTGAAGAAGAATTTGAAGACTCAAGAGGATGAAGAGGTAATCCTATTCTCTTACCAGCAGTTCCATACTTCCATAAACATATGATACTCTTTGGGGGTGTGTATTTATGCAAGTAGTGTGCAATATCGTTGTAGTCCATCTGCAAGCTGCACAATATTCTGATACCCATGCAGTAGTGCGTAGCACCCTCAGTTATCCTGATGGCATTTTTGACTTCTCAACAAATATTCCCTGTTCATAGCTGCATTTTTTTGTTACACCTGAATTTAAGATAACCACAACATGGTGCATCATCAGTTCATCACGGCTGCTGTAATCCCGATAGAAAATAATTTTGGTTGACATTAGCACACCATCTACTGTGCGTCTTATATTGTGCCCAACTTCCTTAAAGTCGTTAGCTGGTGCTATGTCCAATATGGTTTTAAAGGCGGAAAGGCGTCGGGGCGTCCAGGGGGAGCGCCTAGACGCTTAGGCGACGCCTAGGCGGGCGCCTTGTACGGAAAGGCGCCAAAGGCGGTCGATTTCTTGGGGCGGAGGGGGAGCGCCTGGACGCCTAGGCGTCGCCTAGGCGACGCCTAGGCGACGCCTTTAAAACCATGATGTCCATAATCTTTTGCTTAAGGCGTTTGTGCTCTTGTGAGGCTTCAAGGAACTGAGTTTGAGTTGGTGATATCACATGGTGCTTTTCCTTATGCTATGCGCATATATTTATTATGAAGCGTGCTGCTGATTGCAGAGTTTTGTTGCACTTTATCTCTTCTGTCACTGTATTTATCATTCTTTTGCAACTTTTCTAGGGTTCTGATGAAGAAGACGACGACGGCGACGAAGATGAAGAAGAGGAGGAAGATGATGAGGAGTGAGCCCTTTTTCATGCTGGATTTCAATTGGCTTCGACGACTCCCTTGTGTGTAGAGTGGAGAGCCTGGGTCACCCTAGGGCTGAAAAGCAACGCATTCCCTTTTGTGGTGTTTTGTTCCTTGACTTAGCTGGATCTGTAGGACATCCCTCAACGAATAAAATTAAGCTGGTCTGTGGGAAGTTCTTGTGATCTTGTAGTTTATCGTGAATCAACTAATACATTCGGGGTCCTGTAGATTCCAATATGTGCATTTCAAGTATATTGCGGGACACATTACTTCCCGAAATGCAACATGTTAGTTAGACAATATGTAACTTATGGATACAGAACTGATACTGTTGAATCTGTATTTGAAATGACTTGTCAGCAGTACCATGTTTGTATTACATCATATACACATTGTTAAAATCGATGCTTGATCAAAGCTGAATCTTTTTTTTTAAAGAAGGCAAAAAATTGCCTTTTTCATTGATTAAGAAGAAGAGAATCAATGCTAAATCTTAATCCCTCTGGTTTCATAGTACTTATAAGACGTTTGGTTTCGCTAAGACTCAGCTTTGACCAGAAATTACTACATTAAACATGATACAAAATCACAATTATCTCTCCATACACATTAAAATATGTCTATATATATCTAGATATATGTGAATGTGGACAAATGTTAAAACATCTTATATTAAAAAACGGAGGGAGTACTTCTGAAAACGAGTTAGTGATATCAATTTTATGTCATACGAGTACTATCACTGTTACATTTTCTGCAAAACAACGGACTAACGGAGCATATTTACCCTAGGGATGTAGGGAGGGAGCGTAACATACTCGGCCCACGCAACTGGACCCTTGGGTTCCTCCTGGGACGAATATGGGCCTCGGGGCTGCCCAACAGCTCGCTTCAGAACAATACTGTTGCGCCGCCCTGCCTGCGGCGAGGAAGGAAGCTGGCACTCGGTGTAGCATCCACGCAGACGCGGTGGTCTGGTCTGCGTGAGATCGACGCGCGGCGAGTTCGCTCCCCTCCCGCCGCCCGCCTATAAAACCCGCTGACCCGCCTGGCCCTCTCCTCTCCCCTCCCCCACCTCCTCCCGCGTTCCAGAACCTTCTTTCGCCTTTTCCGTCTCCGAGCATGGCCAGCGAGAGCAGCACCCGGCGGCCCCTGTTCGGCGGCGCCATCTACACCGCCTTCCCCGCCCGGTTCCAGGTACGCCTCTCTCCTCACGCACGTCCCTTCCTCTCCGTCGCCCGCTCGCGCTTACGCCCTTCTGGTTTGCTTTGGTTTCGTCAGGATGTGAGCAACATTCGCGAGGTCCCCGACCACCAGGTTCGTCCGATTCCCCTCCCCCCTTTCGATTTTCTTCTTCTGTTGGAGTGTTCCCGTTGTGATCGGTGTGCGTCAAATCTGCCGTGTGCGCAGGAAGTTCTCGTTGATCCGGCCCGCGACGAGAGCCTCATCTTCGAGCTGCTCGACCTCAAGGGCGAGGTGGACGACGCCGGCAGCTTGCTCTGGTTCCTCCGCGACGTCGCCAACGAGCAGGATGCAGGGGATAACTTGGTAATGTCAGCAGCCTCTTGACCTCTCTGTGCTTGGCCGTGTATTAAATCAAACTGTATTCGCGAACTCATGATTGTTAATTTCCCGATCAAACTGGATTATGTAGAGAGGCGTGTTGGTAACTTGTCTGTTTTCTGTCGGCTAGGTGGTCGAGCACTCTGGTACAGCTGAGCTAGCTGGTCTGCGTTTGGGGGAAGCACCTGCAGTGGCTGGAACTGCAATTGCCAGGCTGGTAAGCTAATGTCACATTACCCTGCTTCTTCCCTTTGATCGATCTCCAGTTGATTAGCTTTCACCCGTGCCTCCAGTAGATATTATGATTTATGAAAATTTATATAACATTGTCAAACTGTGTACCATGATTAACTGAACTTGGAAACGTCTTTTTTTCTTCTGGAATACATACATATGCGCAGTCTTTTTGTATTAGAACGAGCACCTGAACATTGTGCAACTGCAAACAAAACAAGCTATGTCTAATCTGTAAATGTCTGATAGCCTTGTGTGTGACTACAGCTTCCAAATCTCCTTGGTAACAGCAAAGCTTCCACAGCTCAGCCTAATACCTTTAGTACTCCAGTTCCTTGTTATCCATGTATATGATAGGCACTATTTAGCATTGAATAGGGGCGATAAGGTAATACAAACCACTTCAGGATCTCATACTTGATTTTCGTCATTTCTGTAGGCTGTTTCTAAAGGGAGACAGGGCAGAGAAGTACAGAACATTGTTCGAGTGAGTAAACCATCCCTTGAAATTATGGTTAAACAGATATTGGTTTTTAACTGGGTGTTTGATTACCTTTGCAGCTTTACTTGGCAAACATACGTCTCAAGAATGCAGCAACTGATGTAGTTATCACTGCATATGAGCCACTGTTGATAAAGTAAGCTCAGTACATCATTATCATATACTTAAAGTTGTAAAAAAATCGTTTCCACTATTATTTTTACTTTCTCAAGTGTTCAGATTTGGCATGACAGGTAGTAATGTTTAGTGCTGTTTGTATGACTTTATTCATGATATCTATTGATGTGTTCAGGAAAACTATGGATTATTTGAGACAATCCTTTCTTGCTCAAATCTTTCTTTCAGTTCTCTATCTAGGCTCGTTAAATACAATTGGCCTATTGCACAGTTTGGTCACTGGCAGAACCAAATATCAAAATCTACTTTTCAGTTAAAATGCAGATGAAACAATAGCATGCTGTGCTCGGCTAGTTCCTTCAGTTTTCTACCTAGTCTAGTCAAATTGAATGCTACAGTAGTACTATGGAAAGAACAGAACTCCGAAATTAGATTTTTTTTAAGTTGAAATGCTGGTGAAACATCATAATGATGCATCACAAGTAATACAAATTAGAGCAGAGTGGAAGTAGCAAAACGAAATGGCCTTCCATATCCAAATTAACGACACAAATCTACAGTATCGATGCCTTCACTTTTCAGTTTTGATTTTATGTTTGTGCTGCCCATTTGTCCAGTGTTACAGGCTGCCCCTTGAGTGGTCTAATTTTCTGTCATTTTTATTTCAGCCCTTTGAGTGAAAGCGCCCAGGCAGTTGCAGCTGGACCAGCAGTACCTGCGGAACAAGCAGGATGCTTGCCATGTCTGAGGTCTTCAGACTTGCAGTGATGAACTTCAATGTCCATGATTGGAACCTGTTCAATGGAAGCTCTTGAAACAGAGAGGGTAATATCTTAGAGAGCTAGAGTGACCCTAGAAAGAGTTATGCAAGAGAGTATCTGGGCAATGTATTTTCCTTAGCGAAAATTAGTGTCTGAATTTTCCTCAGATCAGCAAATTGTTTTTGTTGAAAGTGATATCATTTAGCTTATGTGTCATCCAAAGAACCCTGGTTAAAGTTCAATATATCATGTTAGCTTCTGGAATTTACTCGAATGGTCCTTGTTATCTACTACTTCATCATTAAAGACCACACATGTCTTGTAGCTGAATTCTGTACATCTTGATTCCATCATACTACCTCTGTTTCATAATTCTTGTCGTGGTTTTACTTCAGTTATGGAACGGGCAAGTATTAAACATGGGGCATTGAGTAGGAACTATACAGAGCTCGACTCTGAATTCTGAATTTCTTGATTCTGTTATGTTAATCACGAGCCTTTGGGTATAGAAATTCGAGACATTGTTCTAAAATTTGCTTCAGTGTCAATAGAGTGGATAGACACCCTCCTCTATGCATTCGTCTGGTCTGCAATATTTATCCAACATATATTATTCTTGACCACTCACACCCTGTGATTGGCACCAAGGATATAGGATGACAAACATGTGAACTATGATGCCCAACCAAAATACAAAAGCTGGGGCCACTCTGTAAGTACATCTCATATTCAGATCATCCAACTAGTTCAGTGATGAACCGTGAATCGCAAGCTCTTATCTCGTCAGTCAATTTGGAGGATAAATCTGATTCATTATGTTGAGTAGTTGTGCTCCGTTAAATTTTGCAATTGTCGTCAGAACTTACAAGCTGTTAATTGTGTGGTAATTTGCGTGTACAGTCAAACTGTATTTCCTAAACTGATGATACTTAGAAGGTTAACCGATTACAATAAAGTTAAAGATGATCAGATAGGTTCGAAACAAGGAGTTGAATTCTACATCAGAGCCTGCAAACGATAGTATATATTACAGATGCACAGCGTTGAGACTTCCTTTGCCGGAAGTCTATAATAATCCGTGTCTGGACAGTGAAAAATCAGAGAAAAAGAAGAAGAAAAAAAGAAAGAAAAACTGTTGGGAGTTCGATACTTGGAATTCTCATTACAAAGCATCGATCATCCGTGAAGGCGGCTGGGGAAAATCTCAAGAGGAGTCACAGAGCAATTGCAACTGTTGGGCGTTCACTTCCATTGGTCGGCGACAATGTCGGCGAGGTCGACGACCCTCTGCGAGTAACCCCACTCGTTGTCGTACCACGCGATGACCTTGACCATGTCGTCTCCCATGACCATGCTGAGCGACGCGTCGATGGTGGAGGACACGTCGGAGCACCTGAAGTCGACGGACACGAGGGGCTCGTCGCAGACGTCGAGGATGCCCTTGAGCTCGTTGGCCGCGGCGTCGCGGAACGCCTGGTTCACCTCCTCGGCGAAGGTCTTCTTGGAGACCTGCACCACGAGGTCGACCACGGACACGTTGGGGGTGGGCACCCGGAGCGCGATCCCGTTGAGCTTGCCCTTGAGGTTGGGCAGCACCAGCGCCACGGCCTTGGCCGCGCCGGTGGAGGTCGGCACGATGTTGAGCGCGGCGGCACGGGCACGGCGCAGGTCACGGTGGCTGGCGTCGAGCAGCCTCTGGTCACCGGTGTAGGAGTGGGTGGTGGTCATCGTCCCCTTGATGATGCCTGCGCCATTAAATTGATCGTCATGAACATCCAGTCCAGCTGACACACACTACTGCGTATATCTGTAAGTACCTACCGAACTTTTGGTCGAGGACCTTGACGAAGGGGGCGAGGCAGTTGGTGGTGCAGGAGGCGTTGCTGATGATGGTGTCCGCGTGGGTGTAGAGGTCGGCATTGACACCGCAGACGTAGGTGGGGATGTCGCCCTTCCCGGGGGCGGTGATGAGCACCTTCTTGGCGCCGGCCTCAAGATGCTTGCCCGCTCCGGCGCGGTCGACGAACACGCCGGTGCCCTCGATGACGAGGTCGATGCCCATCTCGCCCCATGGCAGGTTGGACGGGTTCCGGTCGGACACGACCTTGATCACCTTGCCGTCGACGGAGATAGCGTTGTCCCCACGGGCTTGACGTCCGCGTCGAAGATGCCGAGCGTGGAGTCGTACTTGAGGAGGTGGGACGCCTGCTTCACGCCGCCGGTGTCGTTGATGGCGATGACCTCGAGCGGCGAGCTGTCGCCGCGACCGTGCCAGCACCGAAGGAAGTTGCGCCCGATGCGGCCGAAACCGTTGATCGCCACCTTGAGCTTCGCCTCCGTCGGCGCCTTCCGGTAGCCACCGCTCGTGCTAACCTGCACGGACAGATCGAGCACCGCCGCGTCACACTCCCATGCAAACCAAGCTAGAAGCTAGGTAACAGTCACATTCGAGCGCGCGCGCGCGCATACGTACTGCGTAAGTCCTGAATGAGACAGCGGACATGAAGTCGTCGGAGGTGGCATTCCGCCGCAGGGGCAGCGACGAGCTCCTCAGCCCGGAGAACTCCAGCAAGCCCCCCTGGAGTTGGACACAGCAGATGATGATACTCTAGTTAATCACAAACTCCCTTGGACAGCACAAGCACGGCAAAATGTGGCACACAAATAAAATTACCTGTGGCGCCATGGCCGTGGAGAGCATGGGCGACGCCATGTCCAAGGATCTGATCGGATAGGGGAAGAAGATCAAGGACGGCGAGGCGCGCTAGGGTATATATGACTTAGGGATTGGGGCGTCAAGCCTGTGGTGCACGGGGTGAGAATTGAGATCGTGAGGCCGGGATTGGGCGAGAGATGAGATTTTGGATAGCCCATTGTATGGCTGCAAGTGCCCGCCATCGCGGCACCCACACTTCGCTATTCCGGCCGATATGTGGCTTTTCATCATGTGATCGGCCTTCGTCATACGCCTGATCGTACTGTATGTTTCTCTATTTCTTCGGTGATTATTCTTTGCAATGTCGATCGAGTATTGTTGATGTGCTGATCGGCCTATATTGCGACGATGCGACGTCGTTGATGGATATTCTGCGTTCGGTTTCGATCGGTTGTGAGCTGGCAATGTCAAGTTGTCAATAGTAATGGGTCATCAGAATTCAGAAGGTGAGAATTTGTGAAATAAAACTTCTACTCTCCGCTTTGGCGTTTTTCTTCTCTCTATTTTGCGGCGAAGACACATTTTATGCTTACTTATTAGTGAGGTGTGAAAACACACATACAAACGCTCCCAACACAATACTCCTCTAACACACCGACATAAGAGGCATAACAAACTGCAATAAATTTAACCATATGTAATAATTTTGCTCGACGCCATCCTCTACGGGCATTGGACTTGGATGTCAACACCACATTCATGGGTGATGTAAAAACATAGTGTCTTGTAGAGCGGAACAAAAATTCAAGGGATCGGCCACAATCCATGGCGTCGGCTCCCTTTTCAATGTTCATGAAATATGTTCATGTATTTAAGAAACATGTTCATGTAACACCTTGAGTATTTTGTATTCCGAGAAATATGGTAGTCTTAATCATATTGATTCTTTTCTAAAAAAAACTACATTGATAAGAAATTACATAGACATGTGGACCAAAAGTTTATTACACGACGAACATTTTGTTGAATGACGCTGATAGATTATGATGTGCACCACATCAAGACTATAAAACAAATAAAAAAGGAATAAAAGGTGAAAACAAAAGGTAATAATAATTTGAGAAAGCTTTTGACAAGGTGGAATATTCTGCTATACTGGCCATGCTTAAACAGGGATAAGAAGAAAGCTTCGGGTCTAATGGAGCAGCTTGATCGCTAGCTTCGACCTCCCCATTTCTACTTACGTTACTATGGATCAAGCATTATTACAGGAATCTGGGATTTGGAGAGAAATTTATTGGTTGGATCAGGAACATTCTTTGTACGTCATCAACTTCTATCCTACTGAATGGGTGAAAGTGCATGAGCCCTCATGTGTGGTTTTGGAAATTAATGACAATCTCTATGGACTAATGGTTGCATTGAGCTATCCTTGTAGGGCTTGTCTATTGGCAATGATTGAACATCATGTGTTGGTATCAAGATTGAAAGAAGAAGATAAAGTGATGACCAAAGCAATATCCAAGTTATCATATATATTAAGAGAAGAAGTTGAAGTGCAAGTTCAAGAGAAGCATCTCGAAGAAATCCTATGCTTGAAGCTTGTCACCCATTTGGAGATATTGGTCATGTGAAGATGTGCCTTATAGAGGCTCTCCCATATTAGTGTATGGGGGAGCGATATGTGAGTCTTCACCAAGCAAAGCGCAATTAAGAAAGGTGGTTCACTTGAAGAGATCAAGATCGTCATCATCACCAAGCAGAGCTCAAACCTTTGCATACTTGGCATCATCATCTTTCTTGGTTCTCATTTGGTTTTTCTCCTAGTTGGGTTTTGGTGCTTGTCGTGATCTTCATGACAAGCCCAAGTTCTTCGAAAACGGTTTTTGGTTTGAAAACTTGTTGCGTTTTCGTGTTGGAAATATTATCGGTTTATCCGTGAGGAAAGTTCCACACCTTCCCATGTGTGTCAACTTAACTCTATTTATGGTTCTTAATATTTGGAGTTCAAACGAGAAAGTTATTGGGTTTACAGTTTTGCTGTTTTGCTGTTGTTTTTCCTGGCCGGAGTGTCCGGTGTGCCAGGGCCGGAGTTTCCGGTGTGCCTCAACCGGAGTCTCCGGCCTTAGGGGTGCTTAGGGGCCGGAGTCTCTGGCCCATCAGGTTTTTGGTGCAAAGTGTGCAACAAGACGGCGCTCTCTGTGTTGGGTCCGGAGTTGGTCCGGAGGGACCCCGGAGTCTCCGCCAGAGACCGGAGTCTCCGGTGTAAGTTTCCTGCAATGGCTCTTTTTCTGGGGACCTATAAAAAGGCCCCCCTTTCCCCCAAATAGTCAGCTTTTCCAAGCATGTTTTTCCCCTCTCTCTCCTCCATTGTTGACCTTGAAAAAGCTTGCTTTCCTCTCAATCCCTCCCATGATTCTTGCATATCTTTGAGGGAAAGTGAGAGGAGATCTAGATCTACATTTTCACCAATCCATCTCTCTTCTAAGTGAGGGGAACCTAGTGGATCTAGATCTTGGAGTTCATTTGTTGAGTTCTTCTTTATTCTTCCTCTCTTCTCCCCCCATAAGCATTAGTTGCTCTTGGTGGGATTTGAGAGTGAAGGATTTGAGCACTTGTGCTCTTACCATTGCTTTGTGCATCGGTTTGTGCTCTCCACGAGGATTCGTGGAAGTGAAAGTTTGTGAACTTGTTACTCTTGGGTCTTTGGACCCTAGACGACTTTGTGGTGGTTGAGACCTTTGTGGTCACTTGTATCCGTTCGGGAGCCCCCAATCCAGTTGTGGGTTGTGCCTCGGATTGTTGTTGTAAAGGCTCCGGATTCCGCCTTGAAGGATTCCGATAGTGGAAGGTGAACCAAACCTTTGTGGTGCGGTTCATCGGAGAAGAAGGTGAAGCCTTTGTGGCTATTGAACCATCGTGTTGGTTCACACCTCTCCAACGAGACGTACTCCCCTAAAAAGGAGGAACTCGGGAATACATCCTTGTCTCCGCATGCCTGGGTTATTTCTATACCCGGGCTATTTACTTATGCACTTTACATTGTGATAGCCTTCGTGCTTGAAGTATTCTATTGCTATCACTTTGTTGCTTGTCTTGCTTAGCATAAGTTGTTGGTGCACATAAGTGAGCCTAGTATATTTAGGTTGTTGGCTTGTTAATTTAAACACCTAGTTTTATTCCGCAATTATCAAGGCTAAACCGGAAAAGTTTTAATCGTCTATTCACCCCCCCCCCTCCTCTAGGCGACATCCTTGTCCTTTCAATGGGGTTCCTGGTAAAACCATTAAATGCAAAAGGGGAGTCAGACAAGGAGACCCACTTTCTCCAATACTTTTTGTGCTGGCTGGTGAGTTGTTACAATATGTTATTAACAAAGCTTGGCATGATGGAGAACTATAGCTTCCTCTGGATAGTTCTTTCAGTCTGGATTATCCTATCATTCAATATGCAGACGATACCTTATTAATTATGCCAGCTGATCCTGCTCAAGTTGAAACTCTCAAAACCATGCTGCACAATTTCTCGGAATCAACTGGTCTTAAAGTAAACTACAGCAAATCTGCTATGATCCCTATAAATATATCCTTTGATCGATGTCAGGAGCTAGCTAATGGTTTTGGATGCAAGGCTGAATCATTGCCATTTCCATATCTGGGACTACCAATGGGAACTACCAAACCAAGAATGGAGCATTTGATTGGAATTCTTGAAGGTGTTGATAGAAGACTTTCTGGAGTGTCTACCACTCTCTCATATGATGGAAGGCTGATTTTTGTGCAGTCTATGCTTGCGGCAATGCCAAACTTTGCTATGTGCTCTATTAAATTTCCCCTTGGTTTTATAGACCATGCTGAGAACTCATGCATGAACTTTTTATGGAAAGGCAAAGATATTGATAAGAAAGGAAAGTGTTTGGTTAAATGGGAGAAGGTCTATAGGCCCAAGGGCGGAGATAGGGGGGGACCAGCAGGGGCCCTGGCCCCCCCCCCCTAACAACCTTGATTTACTGCTAAAACTTGATGAACAGTGCAGATTTTAGAAACATTTTCTGTAACCGGCCCCCCCTAATCTCTGAAATTAGGAAATCCTGCCTCCGCCAGTGTATAGGCCTAAAACTGCAGGAAGGCTTGGCATTAAAAAGTTGAGGATCCAGAACAATGCCCTGATCATGAAAAATCTTTATAAATTTATGAATCATGAGGACATACCATGGGTTAATCTAATTTGGCAGGCTCACTATCAGGGAGACAAGCTTCCATGAGCAAGAAATCCATGCGGATCATTTTGGTGGAAGGACTGCCTATCGCTCTAGGAAAATTTTGAAGAACTAACGACTGTAAAGGCATCATCTGGGAGAACTGTAAGAATATGGAAGGACAAATGGATGGAATCAACGGCAATGGAGGAATATCCACATCTTTTTTCATTCGCCAAGGAGCAGGATATTAGTCTGAAGAAATTTTATGCCCAGACTGAGGAAAATGTTTATGATTTGTTTCACTGTCCTCTGTCCCTGATTGCTGCTGAGGAATGCAATTCATTAGTCCAAAAACTACAACAATGGTCTGATATGAATGTTAATATGGATAATTGGGATCATTGGTCATTTCAGTGGACTGGCAAATACTCAGCTAAAAAGGTTTATGAAAGTCTGGATGATTCAGAACTGGCTCCGCAACCTTTCCATTGGATCTGGAAGTCCAGAGCTCTACCCAAGTAGAGATTCTTCTTCTGGCTACTTCTACTTGACAGACTGAACACCAGGGATCTATTCACAAGGAAGAACTTTTATGTTGAATCTAAGGACTGTGTCCTATGCCAAGACTGCACAAATGAAACAATGGAGCATCTATTTTTCTCATGTGATTTCAGTCAAAATTTCTGGAGGAAGTTAAATCTGGAATGTAATAATGACCTGCCGATCATTGACATCTTACTTGATGGAAACCAGAGGAATAGCTTTATTTGCTTCAAGGAGGCTGTCATTGCTAGTTGCTGGAGCATTTGGAACCATAGAAATAAGATTATCTTTGATAACCAGAACTTGGGTATTCTGGAATGTTTTCGTTTTTTCAAGGAGAGCTTTGCTCTTGTTATGCATAAAGCAAAGCCTAGCCTTGTAATCAGTTTTTGACACTAGTCATTTCGACCCATTGTAAATACCCCATTTTATAAATGAAAATGACACACTAGGGGCCTTCCCTACTGTTTTAGTGTAAAAAAAAGGTAATAATAATAATCACAATGATGATGATGATGATGATGATGATGATGATGATGATGATGATGATGATTGGGAAAGTTGTAAAGGTAAAATAGTAATAATAGTGATTATAATAATTGGGAAAGTTTTAGAGTTTCTTTTGAAACCACGAAATATGTTAGCGCTTTTGTAAATCGTAGTGATAGGAATAAGATAAAATGCCACAATAGAACACAAATTACTCTATGCAGCCAAAAAACTAAATATTTAACTCACGAAAAACACAAATTCAAGATGAAAAATTGGAACATATAAACAGAAAGCGAGCATACAGTGGGTAGATGACCAACGTATGACGCATGTCCTGTGTGAGGGTCCTCTTCTTGTTAGTTCGATTCATTGTAATCATCGGAAGACATGGCTAAACTGGAAACAATAGATGCGCTAAGACTTATATTGAAGTTTTTAGGCCCTCGAGGAAGGACATGGGAATCCAACAAAGATATCTACAGCCGAAATAGAAGGTACCGATAATAATTATATAGAGTAACTTGGAAAATAAGTTGGGTATCCATTGAATATGCATGAATTAGACGAGCAACACCCATATCCACCACATCACATGTATCCAATCATCAAAGTAGCGCGCCAACGTTCCTATACGCAGCTTTGGCGGGCACATAGCTGACATACGCACGTCAGCGCGACAGCGAGCAATTTCTGCTTTTCCGTTTCTTTTCCTTCTAGCCAAACCCACAATAGCCATTGTCACGGGCCGGTTATGACTTCAGTGGATCGAAGATCACGAGGGCACACCTCCAAAGCGGCTAGCTGGACCTACTGTATCTCTGTTGTTTGTTGGATAGACGCGGCCGCAATACGTGGTGTTAGGCTCCACTCTGGCAAGACAATTGCCAGAGGGACGGTACAAATTAATATAATTCAGACCCCGAGCGAGTTGAATTAATTATATTTTATACTAAAATGTTATATTTCAAACTTATCTCTAGCATACAACCGTCTTATCGAGTGTAATTTTTTATTACTTATTTGACATAATTAATTACATAATAAATTTATTAAATATCAGTTATGTGGTACTCCCTCCGTTTTTAATATAAGATATTTTAGGTGATACACATGTTGTCTATATGCACACTAAAATGAGTGAACACATAAACTAAAATGTGTCTACATACATTTGTATGCATGTGAATGTGGGCAAAAGCTAAAACATCTTATATTAAAAAAGGATGAAGTATTTGTATAAAGTTATAATGTATATCGATGAAAATACAATTGCATCGCGCTATATTGAAAAAATGATTTTCTAACATTATTTTATTCATAAATTTATCTTTATAATTGCATACTTTTTATGGTAGAGATCATTAAATTTTATGGTATAAAAATATCTTGACAAATATTTTAGTTATGAGTTGTTAAAATATATACTTGTAGAAACTTCCAGTGAATTGTTAGCAAGATTCTTTATTGAGTTTTTCATGGTCAAATGTGTCTTACGAGTTATTATGGATTCGATATAAGTTGATAACGTGTGTGTACTCTCTAGTTGGTATTGAAATAGAATCGCTAATAGCAATCACCGACAAATAAAGTTATAATGGATTGTACTTTTTTTGTAGATACGATTTGATTATTTTGATATGCTCAATGCACTTGACATCATCTGCCGCAAACAAGCACTCATGAAAGTTTTGGACATAAAATTCCATCCACACAATTAACTATGTAAATCTAGTATGTTCCTATATGTGAAAACAAATATCCACATATGAAAAATAGGTCAAAAAAGAAATGTCCATAAATTAACAACATGATATTAGAGTTCCCTTATATTAAGAAAATGGTCATGTGTTTGAAATAAGATGTTCCTATTGGTGAAAAAAGTCCATACATTTTTGAAGAAAAGATTTCTTGGTGTGGAAAGAAAATGTTTATTTATTTCAAAGTAAATTTCTTCGTACCATATATTTTTTTACATGTACTAAATTTAAAAAAATAAACAACACCAAAGTAATAAATAAGTAAAAATATGCATGTATCATATCATAAAATTAATGGTTCTATATGTGAAAAGAGTGGTGCATACGCATCAAAATAAATATTCGTGCATTTCACAAATTAAAGTGTTTTCATGAAAATGAAAACAAAAACTAATCAATACCAACACGGAAAATCCAAATAATAAGCTCGTAAATTAAGAAAAAATAAAAGAAAAAGTCAAAATAAAACACATACAAGGAAAAAGGGGCAAAAGGTAAAAAAGAAACAAAAGAGGTGAACTGGAAACAAAATATAAACTAAAAACATAAATTTAAAGTAAAGGTGAATCTAGAAAAAGGAAAAGCATGAAAATAAACTATAAAACAAAAAGAATAAGGGAACCAATAGAAAATGTAAAAGAAAATATTCTCCTACCTCATTAGGCCGGCTCACTAGTGGGAGGACATGGGTTTAGTCAGTCTTATTTGTCGCTGCGGGTGGAAAATAGGGTTTACACGACTACCACACCAGCACACGATCGTCACGTGCATCGGCGTGGCCCTCACCTCTAGCCCGACTGGTGCTCGAGCGCCGTATGTTGTACCTTCGACATTCCTACCTTTTCAAAGCTCGAAACGAAGGTGTTAATTATCTATTTGATGTTAGTAGCGTCAACTAGGGAGTCAGCTAGGGGGAGAAGGCTATGCAGAGTTTTCCTTTTTTCCCTATTATTATTATTATTATTATTATTATTATTATTATTTTCCAAATTTTCTTACTTTATTTTACTTTATGCTTCCTTTTTTGTTTTAGAACAAAAAAATCGTGTAATACCTAAAAATTTGAATCTCATGAACAATTATTATCATGTGGTAAATATTTTATTTTCATATGAATATATTTGAATCTCACAAACAATACTACGAAATTATTTTTCTGTCACATGATTTTTTTAACGTCATGAACAATGTTTTAAAACTAATTTTAAAACCCCGTCAGTAACTATTTTGTACTACATAAATATTTTTTACTCTCAGGCTTTTTTCAACCTCAGAAACAATTTTATTTTCGAACTCTACGCATATTTTGATACCTCTTTAAGAGCATCTCCACCGTCACCCTGCAACTTTTGTCCGGCGCCCCCAAATTGTATCCGCTTTGGTGTGTCAGACACTTGTCCGACACAAGGGGGGGGGGGGGGGGGGTCCAGCGGCGCTCTCAAACAAAAATTCAAAAGAAAATATGTGCGGACGAAATCATAACAAAAGGTCAAATTTCATTCGAATTCGGCGATTTGTACACGAATTTGATAGAAATTTCATCAGATTAAACCCTACCATACGACATCTACTCGTGTTCGGAGATGTAGATGATCTCGCAATTGTAGGGCTATGGCTTAGGCTGTATTGACGGGCCCAGTTGCACCTGCTCCCCAGGCCACGATGGCCAAGCAGGCTACTCCTCCTGCTGCACAATGACGCCGCTGGCCTCCGGCTTCAGCGTGGTTGGCTGCTTTGGCGGCGGCTGATTCTCCACCGACGAGCGCAGAAATACATAGAGGCCGGGCAGTCCTTCGGGTCAAGATGGTGGTGTGGCGGCAACGTAGGCACCTCCGCGGAGAGGAGGAGGGCCGTGGTCAAGCCTGGCGTTTCTCCGTCGCCAACAGGGACCCCGGATTGGCGATAGAACGTGCCAATCCGGGGGAAGGTCGTCCTCTTGCTGGGGCTGGGGCTGGGGCTGCGGCCGTGTGCTAATGATGAGGCCGCGTCATGTCGTGGGCTCCTCCTTGATGACTCCCGACTCCAGCTTGGGCTTCTTTGCCGCAGGTGATGTCGTGTGTGGTAGTGCGCGCATAGATTAATGCGGCTGCTCTGGCGGGACACGTCCTCCAGTAGCCCGCTGCCACACCCAAGTGACAACGCCCTCGAGCGTACCGCCATGCCACCAGTTCTTTCGACGTTGGGACACCAATTTCGCCATGTCTTCCTAGCGCTCGAGGGGGCTTGTTCGTCTACGTCAGAATCTTGCGAACCACGCCGTGCAGTTGCGCTCGGCGTGGTCGGGGTGTCATCGTCGCGCCTCCATCATGGCATCCCCTCGCTGCAGGATGCACAGTTGAGCTCCGTGCCGCCGCTGCCCGACGGCACGACGTGGCCCGCGGGGCTTAGCCTCCACCCCTTAGGAAGCTAGTAGTCCGGCGGCACCTACAGATCACACCACTCGAATAGTCGGGCCTCGTCGATGAGAAGGTTGTGGCCACGGTAGGGTTCTCCATATCCTTGGCCTCGTCATTGTACGCCATGGGGTGGGGTGGTGGGGAGGGGGAGATTGGGTGCCCCAGAAAGTGGGCGGTTTGTGTTATATATAGTTGTCAGGAGAAATGGTGGCGCAGGCGAAGCAGACGAGACTCAAGGTGGCAACGGGTACGGGTATCTCCGGGGGATACTGTGCCATCCCCGCCCCGATCCCCGACAATCCCCATCCCCGCCAGCCCCGCCAAGCTTCTCGGGGCTGAAATGACCCCGTCCCCATCATTCTCGGGTACCCGGTATCCAAAGGGACTCCATGGAGACTTGGAGATGCCGAAGAACTGAGGGAGATGAGCTGCCAGCTTCCGGTCGCCGCGCGCGGAGCCGACCTGGGCTGCTCATCGCCTCCTCCTCGCGGCTTCATCTACTCAATCTGTTGCTCGCGATCTTGCCTCGATGGGATGGGATGGGATGGCTGTTGGGACAAGCGAAGAGCGGCGCCGTCAGCTGCGTGGCTGCCCTAGGTAGTGCTCCTCATAGTCGACGAGAAGGACGGGCTGATGGAGATGCGGCACGGCGGCGACGGCGCCGGGCATGGCGAGTGCGAATCGTTGATGTAAGAGAGAACCACGAGGAGAGGAGCAGTTGGACCATGCGAGTTTTGGCCTCGTGGGCTGAGGTTGAGCCTTGGAAGCGAGGGAATTAGTGGAGCGGCTGGGCTGTACATACGCTACTCGCTCCGTCTGGTGTATAAGGCACAATCCCAAATCCATGCAGTCTTGGTGTATAAGGCACAATTTGCATTAATTGCTGTTACCCAAGCCGCACTTTCTCTCTCCCTCCCGCAGCTTTTTCTGAAGTATTAATTGCCATGCATGGGGGTGGGATCAGATGCATGCATGAATTTCGGACGTTGATCGGCTGTTTTGATTACCAATGCAACAAACCCAATTAATTAGGCACAAATCGTTCGACTACCCGAGAAGTAATTAATGCGACGAGAGCAAATTTCCGCCCCAATCAGCGTCCACCTTGGGCCTAGATATTAGCAGATTGTGCCTTATACACCAAGACGGAGGGAGTAGGATTTTTGTGTGTATATCGATAGTTTGATACTGACATGTAGGGTCACGGATCCCCATGGAGGGTCCATGGGGGACTTTTCCTCCCATCCCCTCCCCGTTAATCTAACGGGTACCCGCCCCGCGATCCCCATGGGGCAAATTCGCCCACATGTCCGATCCTTAGCGAGTATATGCACGTGGGTACCCGGTTCCATGGGGAAAATTGCCAACTTGAGACGAGACACTGGCATTATGTCGGTGGACACGTGTGCAGGCAACATGGCGGCGCGTAGCAAGCTATCTTGGGAACCGACGAAGAAGCCATGACTCTATGCTGACCGGACGTCTTCCGCTGCGTGCCTATGATAGGTGGGCCCCGCCTGTCGGAGGCGTTGTCCGTTAGCTCCGAGGCTGGCCACAATTTTGGATGCCCGCTCGGAAGTGTCGGACAGCAATTTGGTCGGGCTGGACAGATGGAGGTGCCGATTTGGCTGATTTTCATGTCCAATACCCCAATGGGCATTTGGAGGTGTTTTGGGTACCGCTGGAGTGCTCTAACATTGCAGAAGATAAGACAAAGTGGAAAGTAGAAACAACACAAAAATGAAAAGGAAAAAAAGCGGCACGTAAAAAAAACAGCGATAAAATGCTGATCTTGTGAGTGCGCTGCAGCAGATGCGGCCCAGCTTGCTTCCGTTCTGGTCGCAGTGAGCGCTATATAGGAGCAAACGAGTTGACGACCCGCCCCCATAATTTCTAATTTCTACCCCGCCTCCCTTGCTAGTAAGATGACGGCCCGTAGGCCGTGTCCAACCCGGCGTGACACCACTTTTTTTCTCCACAGTTTCCACTAATCCGGATCAACCTGCTCTAAGAAATTGTGCGGAGCATGTTTTTGGGTATTTGGCCTTGCCAAACCTAACTGTCCGAATTACTACTTTCAGCAACAGAACAAAATCAGTAGGAAAATACTCTACAGTAGCAAACTGCCTCATGTACAAATACGTTCTGAATGCCCCATTGGCCATACGTCGAAAAAACCAAGTACTAGGAGTACTCCATGCATGCTGTCAAAAGCCATCTGTTCCCTTGAGCAGAGCAAAGCTTTTGTTCGATTAACAAACCAGAGTACGCTCTAAATCTCGAGCCTCCCATTAGCATGTGCCCTGGAATTCTTAATCCGAATCTCACACGGCAGAATCTTTATGGAACTGCGTCACAGAGCCACCAGCAGCTAAACAAGTGCGGAACTGGCAAACTGCACAGATTCGACGAAGCTCCATGCCGCATCGGACAAAGCCAAAGTGTAGACGACCCATCGACGCCGGTGCGCGCGGCGTCGAAGTTCCGGCGCGATTGCGGCGGCCGTGCCCGTGCTCCAGCCAGAGAACAGTAGACTCCGACGGATGGGCGCCATTGACTGCAGGTTTTACTCGACTAGGAGCACGCTGCCATGCGCGGAGCCCGTACGCTGGCCGAGCCATTTGCGTCCCACGTGCTATGGTGCAGAGTGCAGAGCTACCAGTAACGGAACAGCACGCGCATGCGATGGCCTGCCGCGCTCTGGGCTGCCAGGAGTACGGGACCTTCAGCAGGCCGGCCCCTATGCCGTGGACTACTCGGTTGCATCGGCATCACTCTCCCCTGGCTTCCCTCGTGCCGGCATCATGGTTGCTGCAATGCACTGGCCATCCTCTTTCTTCTCGCCCTTTTTCGCGCGCCTTTGTATGGCTCGACGCTTCGCAGGAACTGGCATGCACAGCACAGCATCGGACATCTTTGGAGGAACGAAAACGCTGAACGCAGTCAACAACACCCATGATGCCATCACTTCCTCTAACTAGGATCATGCATCATCATTTCTCAATTCGTGGAAATCCATTTCGCATAGTACAATGTTTGAAAATACATTTTCAAAATGCCAAAAAAAATACGGGTGTACCTACAAACATTTTAGGCTGGCCAATAAAATTTCAGACAAAAAGACATTTTTTTGTGGCCTGTGTTAAAAAGAAAAAAATCTTTTAAAAACTCATTTTATAGCAACGAAATTTGTCTTTTTTGTACAAATCACAAAAAATATCTTTTCGTCCCGAAACTTTATGCGTGGACATAAAATGTCAAGATGAACATCTGAAACTTTTGTTGAAAGTTTTGACATTTAATTTTTTTTTTGTGGAGTAGATGCTCCTACTACCCGAAACGCCACATCTCTCAATTCGCCCATACACACCCTTTTGTTTGCAGGGGACGTGGTGATCGATCAGTTGAGCCCCAATTGTAGTTTTTCTCTTTCGCGACAACACCAAACAATAGTTAACCACACTTCCGAAAGGCTCCGCCGACGATCTCCATTTACGGGTCGTGAGGCTTCAGAATGGAGTTACGCGAAGCTTTGCTCTCTGTTGTCATCATGGGACATGTTGGTTTTTTATTTCCATGGAGAAGACAGTGGCGGAGAATGTCATGTCAGCTGAGGTCTGAGGTCTAGTAATGGCGGACTCTGTCTTCGTGGCGATGAGGACTTTGCTTGGTGTTTCTTGACTTGCATCAGGGACATCGGCAAACGGGGTGGCAGTATAACAAGAGTACAGAGTCTTATCATTCAGGTGTAAATTCAAGGCATGGCCTTAATTGGTTGTGACTGACAATGGCCTTGTTGGAGGCATTGTTTTGAGAGGGCGGACTTGCTCCAGAGTGAAAATACAGGGTCTGACCTTAATTGGTTGTGTCTGACAATGGCCTTGTTGAAGGCATTGTTTTGTGAGCGTGGACTCCGGGTGTTGTCTTGTCATTGGTTTGTGTTGTAGCTAC
Organism: Poa pratensis; assembly: GCA_947311845.1. NCBI lineage: Eukaryota > Viridiplantae > Streptophyta > Magnoliopsida > Poales > Poaceae > Poa > Poa pratensis. Next base: position 32,757,562 of record CAMZMU010000046.1, on the reverse strand, counting down.
AAGTTTGTGAACCGTAGCAGGGTCGTTTGTTTTTCTTTTTCTTCTTGTTTTTGTAGTAGGGTTGTGTGCATCCGTAATCTCTTTAGGACATTGCAGAGGCTGGGTATAATTGATATCTTCACGACATTAATATATTTCCTTTATCCAAAAATATAGTTAACCACATGTGTCCATGCGTCGTTTAGTTGTCTACGCCTTTTCTTTACTCCTAAAAAAGCATCACACAACATTCAGCTAGTGTTGCCAAAAAAAATACCCCTCTTCACTCGTATACTTTCCTCTAAGACGTCGTGGAACGTGTATTACATGATACAACAACTCATGTGACTTGTTACTATACAAAGGGGTGAAAAAAAAAGACACGCGAAAATTTAACACAGAAAAAACCTTGTTTTAAAGTTTAGCCCAGACTTAGTCAAATTGTGTATGTTACTTATATCATACTCCCTCCGTTCGGAAAAGAATGTCACAAAAATGAACTATAGATAGATCATTTTTGTGACATCCTTTTTCGAACGGAGGGAGTACTTCGCAGTGCATCTACACTCTCCGGATTTGGAACGCAATCAAAGCTTGGCATGGTCTCACCTCGGTTGATACGACAGGTTGGTCTTCATACACCACCGTCAAGGAATGGTGGGAGACCGTCATCTACACTAATGGAATCCGTAGAAAATCTTTGGCGTCCCCAATCATGCTCATTCTTGGGAGATTTAGACCGAGGAAAATGCAAGAGTTTCCGCCATGCCTACCATTGTGGTTGACAGGATTAAGTTCGAGGCGACCTTAGAGCATCTCCACCGGGGGCCTCCAAGTGACCCCCAAAGGCCCATTAGGGGCCCGGACGGCCAAAAACGTCACCAGTGGCACCCCCCAATGCCTCGCCCCGAGCAAAATCGTGTCCGGTACCCCGAGAGGGCCTTCAAATTTGGAGGCCCTCTCGGGGGTGCCGGACATGGGGGCGGACATGCGCCTGACAGGGTTGGCCCGCCCGTCATAGGGACGCCGCGTTCAGGCGTCATTTATCGCGCCGTGCAGGAGGCCGCTCTGGCCGCGTTAATGGCGCGGTCGTCGGCGGTTTCCAACGCGACGCGACTGGACGCCGGTGTACCTGCACACACGCATGCCATTAAACGGCAGCCAGTCGACGCGACGGCTCCCCAGGCCACGCAGCCGGCGTTGCGGATTCCCCACGCGTCGCATTTACGCCGGCGGCACCGCCCATCGCCATGATAAAAGTCGGCGCCCTCACTCCCCTCGCCCCTCAATCTCTCCTAAACCCTAGCAATGGCGTATGGCGGGCGCATGAACGTCGGTGAGGACGTGTGGGACCTGCACCGGTACGGGCTCCTCGCCCCTCCGAACTGCCGCCTACCCAAGCACTGGGCCATCTCGACCGGCGGGCTAGTCGTGCCACCGCTGCCCGACACGGCCGAGCACATGAGGCGATTCATCGCTTGCCGGCGGAGCGGCGCCTCCCCGAGAACGACGACGGCCAGGCCAACTGGGACCGTTGGATGGAGCGCTTCGAGCGCGAGCGGGAGACGGTCATCGCCACCAACGACGGTCCCAGATCGCGCGAGACGCGATACAACACCGACGGCCGCAAAGACTGGTGGGAGGCAACCGGCCACACGGTTGCCTCCGCGATCGAAGCCGCGCGCCGACACGTTGCCACGGGCAGCGCCATCCCCTTCCGCCTCCTTCCTCCGGTGCCACGCTTCCCTCCACCGCGCCCCGAGTCACGCCAGGTGGTGAAGGAGGAGCGCCGCTCACCGCCGCGTCGTGGAGGCGACATCACCATCCGCGAACGCCGTCAGCGTTCGCCACCGCGTTCGCCACCAAGCCCGCGCGGGCGCCTCTTCCTTCGTCGCCCCAGGGCGGAGGCAATGCCGGTGGAGACAATCCCGTACGGCTACGATGTGCCGTCCGAGATGCGGAACGAGCACAACGGCGACAGCCCGGGCTTGCTGCCGGCGCTCTCCGAGTCGGTGGTCGAAATCAAGCACGACTCGCCGGGCCTCATGGCGACCCTGGCGATGACAGCCTCCTCCTCCTCCTCCGGCGGCCCCTCCACCAGCTGCCATGACGGCGCCTCCTCCAGCCGCGCGCCAGGCCACGACGGCGCCTCCTCCAGCCGTGTTGCCTCCTCCGCGGCGGTGGTGAAGATCGAGAACGACAGCGACGACGACGACGACTCGTGGTGGGACAGGGAGTAGGCTAGGCGACGGTTAGGGTTTTTAAATTTCATTCAAAATCTTTGTAATATATAAGAAATCTGAATGAAATTTGAATCATTTCAGTTTTTTTGGAGTCAATTTGAACGCCCGCAAGGTGTTCGATCATATGTCGCGTTTTGGGGGCGGATGTTTGGGGTGCGCCGCTGTGGGCGTGGTCGAAAATATGGGCGGACACACGTCCGACACCCCCAATTGGGTCTCCATTGAGGGGTGCCGGACACGAATTTGGAGGCCCCGGTGGAGATGCTCTTATGATGCAAGGCAGGTGCGAAACAACTTCTTCTATGTTCTCCTGGAGGGAGGATTCGGAAGGAGTAAAACCGTGTCGTGCAAAGAGCATATGGCGCTGCCTAGAGATTCACGTTTGGCGTTTACTGTATCTATCTGCTCGCTTTGAACACCGGACCCTTCGCGTAGGATATGCCCACAGACAGGGCAGGGCTACAGGCGTTGTTTACTCGAAAAGGAGAAAGGAAATACAGTACAGCGCGGGTAAGCCAATGCGGCGGCAAAGGTGAGAAACCGGGAATCAGTGCGTGCGTCCTCTTCCCCGTTTTCGCCATCTTGTTCCCCCGAAATGCCCTAATCATTCGTGCCCACATTGGGCCTCCATCCCATCCGATCTACTCGTAGCTAACTAATCTTCACCGAGACAAGACTTGTGAGCTGTGACATAAACAAGCTTGAGCATGGGAGAACAAGAACCCTCCAGACTATAGAAACCTGATTATAAATCCATACGTTAGTATATAGAGCATGTCAAGTGGTTAAGCAAGTTCTATATGGTCGCCAAGGTAATTGTGGCTTTCTTGTACTACTAGCTCTCGGAGTAGCTCTTGTGCACAGAGCAACATGGCCTTAAGCCGTATATTTCCAAAGCGTGTCAAAAGGCGGAGCGGGCTAAACTGGGCGCTGCAACAAGACAAGTGGCAGACCACGCAGAAAGATAACCGTGCAAATTAGTAGAGGAGAATGCGAGATACAGTAAACAAGGTAGGCCGGGGAGCATGAGCCACCACCACGTACTTGGCCGGAGTAGCGCCGAGCGCCGTGGTCCATGCACTGCTCGACGGCGACGCCGCGTGCTTTGTTAATCTAGGCGGCATCGTAGTACATGTAAGGATCTGTTCGGTTTGGGAACCGAATGTAATGGAATGTCATCATTCCATTCTAAAGGAACGGTTGATTACATTCTCACGTTCGGTTGAAGACCAAAATGGAACGGGTTGATTATGTTCTCACGTTCGGTTGGAGAGATAGAAGGAGAGATTAGGAGTTGACCTCAGGCCGCGCCGCAGCGCCGTGCTCGCTCGCCGCCGCCGGCTCCTCCGGTGGGCGGCCCCCTTCCCTGGCTCCATGGTGGCGGAGGGAAGCGCCGCCGTGGACAGCAGCTCCGTGCTCGCTCGCCGCGGAGGGAAGCGCCGCAGCGCCATGCTCGCTCGCCGCCGGACGAGGACTTCCCTCCTCTACGGCTGGAGCGGCGCGACCGCAGGTCGCCATCTCCGCCGCGCTCGCGTGGAACCAAGTTGTTGGAGTCGGCCGACACGCGGTTCCGCAGCAGCCGCTTGAGCCGGTTCTGCTCCTTGTCCCCCGCGGCGCGCCCGCGCTTCTTGCCCCCCGCCGGAGCCTGCCCTCCGTCGCCCGCCCCGCCGCCAGCACCAGCTGCTTGCTGTCCCCGTCGGTGCCCGCGCCGGACGACGCTGAGCCGCCGCCCATCTCCGGCACCCAGCCGCCGGATTCGGCAAGCGAGCCCTCCTTCCTTGAGGTTGTTGGAGCTGGAGGAGCGGTCGCTGCTGGACGGCAACGAGGCGGATTAGGCTTCGGTAGGGATCGAGAGGGACGAGAGAGAAGAGGAACCAGGCGATTCCACCGATTTGGTGGAATGAGCAAATTACGGATCTGAGGAGAATATGCCATTCTGGGAACGTGTGGATTCTGATTCCAATTTGCTACCGAACACAAGAATGATGCCTAGGTGCGGGTCGGACCCGTTCTATTCCACCTCATACTCGAACGGAACACACCCTAAAGGAGCGCTCTAGCTCCCTGCAGAACGGTCCCTAACCTGCACGGATTCAAGCTCTACTGTACTAATTGCATCGCCACCGTTTTAGTATCACTCTCTTCCTTTCCTGGCCAAACAATTACTAGAACGGAGATCTCCAACTCGGCGGCATCCCTGCTTCTACTTGGCATTGGCTCGCGATCCTGCAGGTTGTTCAATGGATTTTTTTACAAATATGACCCCCAGCCCAACGTATTTGTCAAAACTAACCCCCACCGGAAAAAAATAGTCAAATATGGCCCTGACGAGATGTAGAAAAGACGACACGTGTCTCCCCGCCGGACCAGATGGCGGAAAGCCACTACGCGCCAAACAAGTTGGCGGAAAGGTCCCTTCCCGCCAATTCAAAGGGCGGAAGGTGACTTTGTGCTATTTCAGTGTGCACCACAGCGTCCACTTTCTGCCCACCAAGTAGGAGACACGTATCCTTCCGCCAGCTTGACCGGCGCAATCTGGCTTCCCGCCAGCTGATTTGGCGGAAGACACGTGTCGCCTTTTTTCTTCCCGCCAGGGTCTTTTTGGCAAAAAAATTCGGTGGGGCTAGTTTTGACAAATACCTTAGGCATGGTGCTATATTTGTAAAAGAATCAGTTCAATGCGCGATCGCTTTCTTTATTTCGAGTGGACATTGCGTTGCAGTGGCTGGCATCTTCTTGGCGTTGTACGTACACGTGCTCATCGCTCGATCAGTGATTCCTTCCTACTGGACATTTATATCAGTTCTACAGCGTTTTTGGCAGTGTCGTACGTACTAGGCAGTATCACGATACGACAGTAACTTTTCCTTCGATCATATAGTGCATCACCAGTACGTATGTTGCCTTCATTCATCCGCATTACACACTCGTCCATTTTCTGACTGAAGTTAAATCGAAGGCACCAAGCATCAGTCTTCCTCGCAACTCGCAAGCCATACGCCTCTCGAGATAGGATGAGATGAAGCATCCCGTTGAGGGATCGTATTTTTTGTCAAATTTGGCCCTTATCACGAACTAATGACGGATCTGACCGTTTTTGAAAACTATTTCCAAATTTGACTCCTTAGGATCAGCGCCACGTTATGTGGAGCCGAAGTTGTTCATGTCTCGCGACATGAACAACTTCGGCTCCAGGTTAGATTGAAGCCGACATGAACAACTTCGGATCCACATAACGTGGCGCCGACCCCGAGGGACCAGATTTGAAAATAGTTTTCAGGAACGGTCAAATTCATCATTAGTTCGTGATAAGAGCACAAAAAATACTGAGGGATCACAGATTTTGGCGGGTACCCAGTTATGGAACTGCCCGGCGATCGAGCAGAGCACTCAGCTCGCATAGACGCGCCCCCACCACCACCACGCCGCAGGCCACAGGCATGGAACTCCCGTGAACCTGACGGCCGGAGCCGTCGGAGCACGCGGCCCCGACCAATCCGGCGGCCGGCCTCGATTCCCTCTCGCCTAGGATCCTTTGACCGGATAAAAAACACACCGCCAGTCAGTCAGACCTCCGAGCCTAGTAGTTAACTAATCTCCTTCTTTGCTCCGCTAATCCCGTCTTCACATGCCACATTTTCACGCCTCTCTTCCCCGCCCCGCGCGATTAGATCTAACTAACAGCCTGTGCGGGCGGTGGCCGGAAACCAGTTTGGATTGGTGAACTTCTTCGAGCTCTCGTATGGCTCACATGCCGATGGATGATAGAGGGCGGAGGAGACGACTCGTTTAACCCTGGTTATTCTATCCGTCGATCCCTGCATCTGAATCTCATCCTCGTGACCGCTACATCTTGGTGGTTGACTGGAGTTTCTTATCCAACTTGCCTACACGTACTAGCATAAACATTGGAGATTGTATACTTGTTACTTTATCCGCCATTGACTCGGAACTGCATTGTGCTCTTTCTACTATGTTTTAGAGGAAGTTAGATCCATGTGATCAAATCGTACGAAAATTGTGTCACAAATGTCTCATGCCATTGCACCGGATGGCAATTTCCGTAAATTCGGTACCGAAATACCTAAAGGCAGGACTAGATCGCGGTCATCCCATCCCTAAGCTTGTCGTGGTCATTCCGACATGTTATACGACAAGTTGTTGGAACGTCGCCGGTCCAAACTCTAACTCCAATTCCCTTCTTCCTCACCTCCGCCTGCTCTATCATCAAGAGTCGGCACTGGGTGGACCCTAGGGGTGAAAACGGAGCGAATACGGTCGAATAGTAGTGAAACCATGTCCGTGACCATATTTTTTCCGGATACGGAGTCGGAGCGGATAGTGTGCGGATACGAATACGGAATCGGATCTTGTCGGTTACGAATATGGATCGAATACGGAACGAATACGGTTCGGTTGCGGATAAACATTTCGTCGGATGTCGCATTGAAAATAGGACAGTATATAGTAGATATTATGAACTAACTTACTCCAAATTAACTCTATGTATTGTGATATACTAAGATAGATAATGTTTTCATACTCATATTTCCATTTCCAAGTGGCTACTTAATTTTGCCCTTGCATGACCTAAGGGTGCCTCCCAAAAATGTGATTCACAAATATGCTAGTGACTTGAGCAAAGACTTTTCAAGAGTTGTGTAAGTACATAAGTTTTATCTTGCCCAACAACTCAGGTTCGAGGTATTACTTGTCGGATATTACGCCGGATATTTGTCGGATATAACCGTGAAATATGGCATATCTTCGGATACGGGCGGATATTAGTAAAACCACATCCTTTTCCATATCCGTTAGTTACTATCCGTATCCGTGACCGTATCCGGCAACTATCTGACCGTATCCGTATTTGCCTTCCGTGAGGCTCCGGTCGGTCGGTCGGTCGGAAATAATCCGTACCGTTTTCACCCCTAGTGGACCCTATGCCTCCACGACGATATAACTTTCGAAATTCGTTCACAATGGAAATACGTCTTCGTTGGAGGGTTGTAGAGCCACCAAGGCACTCCAACGCACGGTTGTGCTCACGTTGTTCTCCTTGAGCCTCTTTTCACGATAAGAACTCAATTAACTTTAAGATCGACTTGAAGGCGTTGATCAAACCTTTACACAAGGTTGGTGCACAACTACACAACATAATTCTAGTCTCAACAAACTTTGGAATCTTCTTACACTCAAAGTGAAGCTCCGAGCACCAACCGTTTAAGGTGCCCAAGCTCTAAAGAGGAATAAGCCCCCGGACACCCCAACACTCAAGAGTAATAAGCTATTCAGACTTCACTTTCACGTATCACCGTGGCGAACTCAAACTGATGCACCAAATGCAATGGCGCAAGATCGCACCAAGTGGTCATGACCTTCAGTCTCAAATCCAGCTAAAACAACTAATCCTAAGAAGATAGAAGAGAGGAAGATCAAGGAAGAAAACACCAAGTGAATGCCAAAATCTAGATCCAATAGCTTTTCCTCACTAAGAGGACTGATTGATTAGTAGATCTTGATCTCTCTCTTTTCCCTTAAGAAGGAGTAAAAATCATTGGAGGGATTGAGAGATAGTAAGCTAAAAAAATGTAAACAATGGAGGAGAGAGACTTGCCAAAAAATAGGGTAACCCATTGGGGGAGAAAACCCTTAAATCAGTGCCCCGAAGATCCAACCGTTAAGTGCATATTCGATTAAGGGCGGTGTCCCAGCGGCAGTGCCTCCGCCTTTGAATTCAGCAAGACGTTTAGGCAGAAAAAGAGGTTCCAAGAAGAGGCACTATCTCTGTGGCCAGTGGTACTACCTCTAAATATACCCCGATAGCTATTTTGCGGTACTTGGAGCGGTAGTAGGGGTGGTACTACCTCTCTGGACAGCTGTATTACCTGTAAATATAGCTTGTTTTTGCGGTTCTTGGTGAGGTCATAACTTCAGCATCCAAAATTGTAGGAACACAAGAACCAAACCGGTCATAACTTGACCATCCGAACTCCGTTTTGATGATTTTGGTACTTATTTAGGAGCTAACAACAAGCTCTAACTATTCGTACATGGAAATACCAAAAAATAAACAATAGAAAAATACCACACACTGGAAGGTGTGGAACCCTTGAACCGCTAAAAACTCCAATATAAAAACAAAATAAGTTTGTCATATGGAATCCGTTTTAAAATGAACATGAGCTTGTCTTGAAGATCATGGCAATGTCTAAAACTACACACAGAGAAAATCCAAATAAGAACCAAGAACGATGATTGAAAAAAATGCAAAGCTTTAATCTCTCTAGGAACGAAACGATCAAGCTACTCACTCGAGAGCCCCTCTTGATAGTACAGTTATCTATTTTATAATCCAGTCTCCCAACTAATATCATGAGACCGTTTACATCGAAACCTAGAGAGTCATACTTTGCCTTGAGCAGTCCACTTGAGTTAGATGATGACGATCTTGATCTCCTCAAGTAGGATCACCGTTCTTGATTGGGCTCCGCTCGGTGAAAACACACAAATTGCTCCCACATAAACCATTATGGAAAAGCCTCTCTTAGTACCATCTTCACTTGCCATTGTCTTCAAATGGATGGCAAGATTTAAGCGTATGACCGCTTCATGATGCTTCATTTTGAACTTGCACTTCTCAAACTTGATAACGATCACTAATATTGACATCATGCTTCATTGGATATAAGAAATTTTCCTTTTGATGCAAACCCATGGAAAGATACCTAACCCCACATAGAAACACCACACACATAGATAATGGGTTAGTTCACAAAGCTATATGCACAATTGCTTACCATACCATGAGATTACTTGATCCCACTTGGTACATCTTCTAACTTTGTGTGTTGATCAACTTTAATCCACTCTTTGCACTTTGAATTGATCTGTCGGGGGGTTACCCCCGGGTAGGGTAATGATGAGGTAAAGACATGTAAGGTTAAGGTAGTAAGCTGTCCGAGGTAGCGATTGAGCAAGGACGCAGGAGGCGTCATCCGACGTAAGGTGTACGTCCGAGGTATATTCTCCGAGGTATATCCTCCGAGGTATCAACCTCGGGGCAGTCAGCTAGCTACCACAGGAATAAGGTATTCTCTACCGAGGTATAGGATCGGAGTGTTATCCGAGGTTGGCAGCAAGGATCGAGGCATGTCAGAGAGGTCACGGGCGCCGCAGAGCTCGTAGCCCGAGGCTTCAGAGGACGGCGAGGTCCGTCCACGGGTTTCCCGGAAGCTCGGGGGCCTAGGAGCTGACTCGGCTATTTCGGGAAAGGTCTACAGGCTAGACCTCGGCAGGCTACTGAAGTATGACCGGAAGAGGAAAGCTAGGCCTGGCTGGCCTGACAGTCCGGCCGTTGAGCTGGCAGGAGGCAGAGGCTTGTCTTCTACCTTTTGGCCATGCCATTGTCAGTTGTAGGCAGGGGTAAAAATGTACTTCGGCCTGTGTATATATGCGGCATCTCTACCTCCAGGGAGGAGGACGGCAAAACCCTAGCTCATTTCCCCCTTCATAGTTTCATCTTCTATCTAGAGCTCTCACTTGAGCAGCATCATACAGCTCGAGGAGCACCTTGTACCTGAGAACTACACTGATATATTGAGAGAGGAAAGGCAGGAGTAGGGGTTTTACTTCCTCACGAAGGCCCCGAACCTGGGTACATCGTGGTGTCTTTTGTGTTCTTGGCTTTCTTGGCTTCTTGTTCATGTTCTTGTGGTTTCTTGCATGTTCTTGCTTGTGCACATCTTGAGTGCATAAACCCTCCCCGGATTCCCCCAACGACCATTCGGCCCCAACTAAGCCATACCCATGGCATCTGCCGTGATCCCACCACGACAGTTGGCGCCCACCGTGGGGCAGATTGAGGCGTTGGGTGGAGTTTCCATCCGGACGGGCTCCTCTGAGTGTGTTCTTTCTGGCCTTGTTGCCAACATCGGCGAGTTCGCCTTTGTGAGTGACAATGCGGGGTGCTTCGCCGGCAAGCCTTTCCCCACCATGGTTTCCTCATGATGCTCGGCAGTTTCCCCACATACGTTGCTGTCGAGGTGGTTCGCGAGTACCCGGAGCAGGTGCTCGTGGACGACGAAACTCCACTCCTGGCGGCTTTGGGCCAACGTGTTACTCGCCCTCCGAGGTGTGTGGAGGTGATGGTGGCTGGTACCAGCCTGCAGCTAGCAAGGCGGATGCTGGCAAGGTCGCGCTAGCCGAGGTGGAGGCGACGCCAACCGCGCTGCCTGAGAAATCAGGTCGGACGGCGAAGTTTCCGTACGAGAAACCTAGTCAGAATGAGCAGTTGGGCATGCCAAGGGAAGAATTTCCCTTAGAATCTATCGTTGATAGGTTAGCTCGGCCACTCGCAGTAGAGGCAAGTGTGGAGCATACGGTGGCCGGGTTAGAGGCAGAGCGCCAGAGAGTGATGAGAGAAGCTCGGTTGCTGGCCGAGGCTAAGCAGCAGTTCGATATGGAGCAGAAGGAGTACAATGCTGCACATGGTATAGAGGATGGTTTTACTCCGGTTGTGCGGCGTAAGAAAGCTGCTCTGTTCAACCGAGGCAAGGACCTCTATGAGGAGATGGTTAGGGCTGCAGTCTCGGGCTCGAGTAAGGCAACAAGTAGCAGGTCGGCTACTGGTAGGCCGGTGTATAGTTCACCAGCTAAGAACCTTAGAGCAGCCGAAGCAGTAAGGGCCGGGCTATCGGAGTTGACCGGAGATGCATGGCGTGAGCAGCAGAAGCGGCTCAATGAGTTAGTGCATGTGGCCAGCAAGCAAAATGAAGCCCTCCGCAAGGCCGGGCTTGGCGGTTCGCAGGCGGTCCATTCGATTAGGCCAGTTAGCCAGGGGTCCAAGGGGCAAGCCTCGTCTCCACACGTCGGAGGAGCCGATCGTGCCCGGAGTGTCACTTCAGGTCGGAACAAGGAGATGCAGCTGCAAGTGTACGATCCGGTGTTAGCTGGAAAGCAAAAGGTCGGCAACGCTAGCCGAGCCAATGGAGACCCCGGCCCAGGTGATGCAAGCCGAGCTAAAGGCCGTTCAGCTCAGGGAAATCAGAACGGTGGGCAAGCAGCGTCGGCTGGCCGAGGTAAACCACCTCAGCCCCCGAGGCATCAGCAGCAACCCCGGCCGCAGGAGCAGTATCAGCAAGAGCCGGAGTATGTTCCGCAGCCGAAGAGCGTCGGTCGAGGTGGCGACCGATATGATGATGGAAATTCAGCCATGGAGCGGGCTGGATTCTATAGAGTGGATGGTGCATTGGGAGAGCGTATCGGAGCTCGGACGTTGCCTACAGGTGACGCGCGATACAAGCTAGATCGGATTTACATGTCCGAGAGGTTGGAAGAGGAAGGCCCTCCTGGTCCGGCGTGTTTTGGACCTCGGATCATGAAGGAACCACCTCCACCAGTGTCTCAGTTTCAGTTGGGTCGGAGTACCAGGCCGTACAATGGGAGCACCAAGCCGCAAGATTGGCTAGCTGATTATGTTTCAGCAGTATACATTGCGGGGGGCAATCGCCGATGGGCGGTCCGGTATCTCCCGCACATGTTGGAAGGTCCTGCTCGGATCTGGCTGAACAATTTGCCGGAGAATAGCATCAATTGCTGGCTGGATTTAGAGGAGGCATTCAATAGCAACTTCGCCAGCACTTACAAGAGGCCAAACCGACCTCAGCTTTTGCAGGCGTGCAAGCAGGAGGACAATGAGACTGACCGAGAATTCTTGACTCGGTGGAGCAATGTTCGGAACTCCTGTGAGGGAGTTATCGAAGCACAGGCTATAGCGTGGTTTGCTGATGGATGTCGGTATGGTAGCATGTTGTGGCAGAGGCTCCAGAGAGATATGCCAAAGACTCTGGCCGAGACGATTCGGATAGCTGATTCCTATGCCCTTGGCGATCCGATGCAGCCTCTGATGGATGGGAATGCCCGGAACAGGAGGAATCCGATGAACAATCGCAACAACGGACCGAGGTTTGATAACCGTCAAGAGTTCGGGCAAAAGAGGAGAGAACCAGATTTCCAAGTCAATGCTGTAAACCCAAGTCAGTCCGGACCTGGAGGCGCCCAGAAACCGAAGACTGAGGGTCAGGCATGGACTCCGAACCAGAACCAGAATCAGGGAGGTGGTGCGAAGCAGTGGCAGGAGGCCGGACCACCTGTGACTTACGAGTCATTGGTGAATGGGCCATGTATCTATCATGGCAGGAATGGCAAAACACCCAACCATACCACTCTGCAGTGTAGTTTTCATCACCGAACCGCTGCAGAAGGGGCGAAAGCTGGGACAAACCGGAGTGGGCCACCGAACCAATGGCGTAGACCTCAATATCCGAACGCGCAGCAGCAGCATAAGCCGACCATAGCGGCGCAGAATCAGAGCTTAACCGGAGCAAATTCAACCCCGGTGCATGCGGCCCAAAACCAGAAGATGGTGCAGGCGAAACCGGTGAATGCAGTGAGTGCCCAGGGCAACAACAACAACGGTGGTGCCGGCCAAAGCCAAACGTGGTCCTTTGAGAATCAGAGGTATGAGAACCCCGGTAATGATTATAGGGAAGTACATCAGAGTTACGTGGTGTTTGTGACTGAGTCAACTGATAAGAAGAGTATGCTGAGGCGTGCCAAGGAGGTGAATGCAGTAACTCCAGCAGTGGTGAAATACATGAATTGGTCCGAGCAAGAGATCACTTGGAGCAGGCAAGATACACCTCGGATCATGCCGAGCCCTGGAAACTATGCACTGGTGGTGGATCCGACGTTCTGTGGGCCGACCAACAATGTGAGATTCACCCGAGTCTTGGTGGACAATGGGAGTGCCATAAATATCATGTACCGAGACACAATGGTCAAGCTGGGATACTCACCGAACCAGTTGCAGCCTAGCAGCTGTACATTTCACGGTATTGTGCCCGGGGTCTCTTGTGCACCTATGGGAAAGATTTGGGTCGACGTGGGTTTTGGTACCCGAGATAACAGCCGAGTTGAAAGTCTTGAGTTCGAGGTTGTGGACTTGCAGAGCCCTTACCATGCCTTGCTGGGAAGGCCAGCCTTGGCCAAGTTCATGATCTCCACTCATGTGGCCTACCTAAAGATGAAAATGCCGGGGCCCAAGGGAATAATAACCATTTCTGGTGACTACAAGAAGGCTATGCAATGTGCCTCGGCGGGATCCAGTTTAGCCGAGTCCTTGGTGATCGCGGCGGAGAAGAAGCAACTTCAGAAGGTGGTGGCAATGGCGCAGTCTACTCAGCTCGGCATGTCCGGACTAATTACTCCGGACATGAGCGCTTCATTCGAGGTGCCCAAGGAGACCAAGAAAATCCCGCTGGACTCGGAGAACCCGGAGCGTTTCGCCATCATTGGTGCTGGCATGGACGAGAAATAGGAAAGCGCGCTCTGTCACTTCCTCCGTGAGAATCGGGACATTTTTGCATGGTCGGCTAAAGACCTGCCAGGTGTTCCGAGGGAGTTGGCAGAGCACTCTTTGTTTGTTCGGCCAGAGGTGAAACCAGTGCGTCAACCGACGCGGCGGCTCTCAGATGACCGAAGAAAGGTGGTACTCGAAGAACTGGCGAAGTTACTGGCTGCAGGCTTCATCATGGAAGTGCTGCATCCGGACTGGATATCTAATCCAGTCCTCGTGGAGAAAAAGAAGGACGAACCGGCGATAGTCAAGGTGTGGCGCATGTGCATTGACTTCACCAACCTGAACAAGGCGTGCCCGAAGGATCCCTTTCCTTTACCTCGGATTGATCAAGTGATCGATTCTACGGCTGGATGTGAGCTGTTGTCTTTTATTGATGCATATTCTGGTTTTCACCAGATCCCACTGAACACTGATGATCAAATAAAGACTGCCTTTATTACCCCGTACGGGGCGTATTGCTATCGTGTCATGTGTTTCGGTTTGAGAAATGCCGGGGCAACTTATCAAAGGTGTATGCAGAAGTGCTTACACTCTCAAATGGGCAAGAATGTGCAAGTGTATGTCGATGACATTGTTATCAAAACTAAAAAGAAGCATACTCTCATCGAAGACCTCGAAGAGACATTTGCAAACTTAAGAAAGTATCGGTTGAAACTTAACCCGGACAAGTGCACCTTTGGTGTCCCGGCTGGAAAATTGCTCGGTTTCCTCGTATCAAGCCGAGGTATAGAGTTAACCCGGCTAAGATCCGAGCTATCGAAAGAATGAAGTTGCCGAACTGTTTAAAAGATGTGCAGAAGTTCACGGGATGCCTTGCATCTTTAAGTCGGTTTGTAAGTCGGCTAGGAGAAAAAGCCTTACCATTGTATCAACTTATGAAGAAAAGTACCAGTTTCACTTGGACCCCGCAGGCGGACGCGGCGTTCAATGAGCTGAAGAAGATGTTGTCCACTGCTCCGGTGTTGGCGTCCCCTTTGCAGAATGAACCGATGTTGATATACATTGCGGCTACAAACCGGGTCGTAGTGTTGCAGTGGTGGTGGAGCGAGACGAAGGAGGCAAATCGGTGCAGAGACCAATCTACTACCTGAGCGAGGTGATATCCACGTCGAAGCAAAACTACCCCCACTACCAGAAGATGACGTACGGAGTATACCTGGCGGTTAAGAAACTGAAGCATTACTTCCAAGAGCATCCCATGACGGTGGTATGTGATGCTCCAATCTCGGAGATCATCGGATGCAAGGACGCAACTGGGCGAGTTGCCAAATGGGCGATCGAGGTATCTCCATATACTCCGCATTATGAAAGGCGAGATGCAATCAAGTCGCAGGCGCTACCGGACTTTTTATGCGATTGGGCCGAGATGCAATATGAGCCGCCCTTGCCGGACTATAATTATTGGAAGATGCACTTTGATGGGTCCAAGACCAAGGTCGGATTAGGTGCCGGCATAGTCCTAACCTCGCCGAAGCAAGACCAGTTGAAGTATGTGCTGCAAATCCATTTCTCGGCGTCGAACAACGTGGCGGAGTATGAGGCCCTGATCCATGGGCTCAAGGTGGCAAAGGAGATAGGTGTCCGGCGTATAGAATGCTTCGGCGATTCAGCTTTGGTGGTGCATCAATCCACCGGCACTTGGGATGCATTGGATGCGAACATGGAGTTGTATCGGTTTCATGTGCAAAAGGTGTCTGGGTTCTTCGAAGGATGTGAGTACAAGCACATACCTCGGGGGAGAATGAAGCCGCCGACGTATTGTCAAGCTCGGTTCATCCAAAGAACCGGTGCCACCGGGGATAGCGCTGAACCATTTGAGAACTCCTTCAATCAAGCCTCTCCTGACTCCGAGTCAATTTTCTTACCCCAAGTTCGGAGTCTGAGCCTATTCCTATGGAGGTAGACGTCGGATGCGTTTGGCCGGACTCGGGGACTGCTTCGCAGTATCCGAGGACTGATGGAGCTTTTCCTATGGAGTAGATGATGGGAACTTCGGGTCTGACCCGGGGACTTCGCACCAACACTCGGGGACTGGCCGAGCAATGGTGGAGGAAATCATGAAGGAGATCATGGCGACCGAACCAATGGAGATAGATGAGAGGCTTTTTCCTCTGCACCAGTGCCGGAATGGGCGGAGCAGATCATGAACTTCATAGCCGATGGAAGTTTGCCAAGTGACACAACCGAGGCAAGGAGAATCCAGAGGAGAGCTAAGGGATACACCATCATCAACAAGGAGCTATACAAGAGAAGTGTGACCGAGGTGTTGCAGCGATGTGTCGAACCAGCTGAAGGCAAGGAGATGCTTTTAGAGATCCACCAAGGAGAATGTGGACATCATTGCAGCACAAGAGCTCTGGTGGCCAAGGTGTTCCGGCACGGGTTCTATTGGCCCACCGCCAATGCCGATGCAGAAGATATAGTTCGGAAATGTGAAGGGTGCCAAAGGTTCGCCAAGCAGCAGCACATGCCAGCTTCGGCGCTCAAGACCATTCCTATCACGTGGCCCTTTGCAGTTTGGTGTCTGGACATGGTGGGAGAATTCAAGCCAGCCCGAGGCAATATGACTCACATACTGGTGATGGTGGACAAATTCACTAAGTGGATCGAGGTGAAGCCAATCCGAAAGGTGGATGGTCATACGGCAGTGACCTTTTTGAAGGAAATAATCCTGAGATATGGATATCCTCATAGTATCATTACAGACAACGGCACGAACTTTGCTGTCGGAGAGTTTGCTCGGTTCTGCATGAGTAAGGGAATTCGACTTGATGTAGCCTCGGTGGCTCATCCACAGGCTAATGGGCAAGTAGAAAGGTCAAATGCATTGGTATTGGCCGGAATCAAAGCTCGGCTAGTAGAACCACTGTTGAAAACACCGGGGTGTTGGATCGATGAGATACCAGCAGTTCTGTGGGGTCTAAGGACCACACCGAACAGATCAACTGGCTATACGCCATTTTTCATGGTCTATGGGGCCGAGGCAATGCTGCCAACCGACATTGAATATGATGCGCCCAGAGTGGCAATGTACACAGAAGCCGAGGCTAAAGAAGCTCGGGAAGATGCAGTAGATTGCTTGAGGAAGCAAGAGAATTGGCCTTATCTCGGTCAGCAATATATCAGCAGGGTCTCCGACGCTATCAAAGCCGGCATGTAAAACCCCGAAAGTTTAATGAAGGAGACCTAGTGCTGAGGCTTGTGCAGCGCAGTAAAGGCCGGCACAAGTTGTCACCTCCATGGGAGGGACCGTACATTGTGAGCCGAGCTCTGCACAATGATTCATACTATCTTATAGATGCACAGGAACCAAGGGGAGATGGGCTGGACAGACCCGATTTGGAGCTTCAGCGTCCATGGAATGTAGCTCTACTCCGACCCTTCTACTGTTGAAGGAAGTAATGTATGTACCTCGGCTGATCTTTAAATAAAAACTCGGCACCTCGAGAGTGAGCTCGGGGACTGCCTCGCTCTTATGATTGCATGTTTCTTTTTTGTACTCTTTCTTCGTTCGTATGCCGAGCTATTTTGAACCTCGTCTCAAACTTCAAGTACTGTATGCTATGTAACTAATCTTGTGACTCGACTGGCAGTCAAGAGCAAAGACGAAAGAACATGGGAAACATGAAAATGAACTCGGGGACTCGGTCCAAAAAGACAGTTCGGCATATGTCGTTTACTAACCCCTGTTTTTACTTCTTTTTTATGTCGGATGACTTTGAAACATACCTCGGAATTTACCAAGTACTGTATGCTATGAACAACAATCTTGTGACTCGACTGTCGAACGCCAGAATGGCAGACAAGAGCAAAGAATGCCAAATATAGTAAACACGAAAGTAAACTCGAGCAATCATTCAAAAGGATTCGACATAAAGCTTAGAAAAGCATGGTTCGAATGAGCATAATAGTAATAGAGGTAGCAAAGGAACTACTTAAGTTTGATTACATCTGCGTCCCGGCATACCGGGGATTTAATGAAGTTTTTTGGCCAAGCATAAGTTCAGGTCGAGGCATCAGGAATTACGTCGGCAGCAGCCGATGCAGCAGGGATTTCGTCCGGAGCCGAGGTAGCCTGGGAAGTGCTGGCAACGTCGGCAGTAACCTCGGCATCAGGTTGTGGAGAAGCCTCGGTTTCTGCTTCGCGGGTTTCACCGCCGTCACCTTGCTCGGCCTCGACGTCGGATTCTGTTTCGTATTCCTCGTCTTCTGGCTCGTAATCCTCGGCGTCGGAGTAGGTGTCTCCTTCGCTCAAGTTCTTTGTGGCATATCCAGCGAAGAAGGCAGCCATCTTTTCGCGGCGCTTGATGAGAATTGGGTCCGAGGACCAGGGCGAGCCTCGGCGAAGAGTGTCCATCTTTTCGAGGTCGATCTTCTCGCACCAAGTCATGATGAATTTGAGAGCGGCATCAGCTCCAGCGCGAGCTGAAGATGAACGCCACTCTCGGAGTCTTTGTTCGGCTTCACGAAGCTGGGGCGAGCTCGGGCGTAGTTTGGGAGCGTCGGCAAGAGGCCATAAGGCTCGGAAAGCAGACAGACCTGCGTCGAGGAGTTCGGACCCAATGGTTTTCAAGGGATGGATCCGAGCTTGATGGCCACGATGTGGTCCTCAACGGTCCAATCGGGGTTCGTCTCGTTACGCCTCTCCTGTGCCGAGCAGTGATATTGCGGGCCGAGACTTGGGTGTAGGTGAAGTGCTCTGCAGAGGGGTAGCCTGTTAATAATGAAAGAAACAGTTCGGCAAAGAGCCAGTAATGTTGAGGACAAAGCAAGGCTAAGGGGGGCAAGAAGCTTACTGTCCATTTCTTGGTTGATATGTTGCAGCGTCGGGAGGAGCTGGTTAACCGAAGCTTGAAGGGCTTCATAAGCCTCGGTGGCCGAGGTGGCGCGGGTCTCGGCTAACTGGAGCGCATTCTCGTGATCCTTGGCGGCATCCTCCCGAAGTTTCTTCTCTGTTTCGACAACACTGGCCTTTTCCGCCTGCAGCTGCTCTTTTTCAGACGTCCGCAGCTCAGTGATGCGCTTGAGCTCCTTTACCAGACGAGCTACTTCGGCTTTCTCTTGTTGTAGCTTCTCGTCCAAAGAGTTCTTTTCTGCAAGGACGGCCTTGTGCTCGTCGTGGAGTTTCTTGTGGTCAAACAAGAGGGTATGAAAGATATCCGTGCGGACGTTCATAGCATTCTGCAAGGAAGAAAAATATAGCTCGGTTAGAAAGGCTATACCTCGACAAGAGTCTCGGGGACTCGGAGTCAAATCATTGGGAAAATGTTGCCGGGGTATGCCTCGACAGGAGTCTCGGGGACTCGTACCCGAGGTGCATGCTAAAGTGAGATAAAATGGATTGGATACGTCGGATGAAAATGGAGAGTTAAGATTCAAGCCAAACAATTTTAACTCCGGCGGAGCGTCAATAGTTTACCTCGAATCTCGGGGACTGGAGATGGTGGATATTAGAGGAGATACTGCATGAAAGTAAAGAAAGTGGAACTTACGTTGACAGCTCGAGTAGCAAGCAAAGCAGAAGTTTGCATTTCAAGCATGCGTCGGGCGCAGGCGCTGCTCCCCGCAGGATGCTCGTCCCCTTGGGCGGTCAAGGAGGCAGAAGAGACCTCGTCCATGTCTGCAGAATTCCAGTCTGCATTGTAGTGTTCCAAGGAGCCGAGGCTCTGGTCACTATCAGTGCGCAGAGGAGGAAATCCCCACGGTCCGCCCTGCTCGATGCCCCTAACCGAGGCCTCCAAGGCCAAAGTAGCCTCGGAGCTTGAAGCAGGCCGGTTATCCAATATAAGAGATGCCCTCCGAGCATATTCTTCGGCCGGAGGGGCAGTCTCATCAATGGGTGCGGCGAATGGAGGAATTCGGCGTGTCACCGGGGGAGGAGACCTCGGTTGCATCCTTGAGGGAGAAGAGATAGTCAGGGTGCCAGACCCAGATGTTGGTTTGGGGGTGACCTTAGACTTCACCGTCTCTTTTTCTTTCTCCTTGCCCTTCTCCAACGGCAAGGTAGTCTGGCGAACTGGTTTTTGGGGCTGCTGCTTGGGCTGTTGCTTCTGCTGATGCTTCTGCTGTTGCTGCTGTTGGTTGCGGGCAGTCTGGCTGCGGGGGGAGAGTCGAGGCTCCGGCAAGGCGGTAGCCGGAGTTCTGGCGCGATTGATCCCCGCATCCGTTTGAGGACGCGGAGAAGTCTGACCTCGGGTGGGGGCAGATTTCCCCAAGGCCGGGCCAGACCTCGGTGGAGGAGATCCGGGGCGAGAGTTCGTCGGGGTGGTCATGGCTTCAGAGGCACCAACGGGTGCAGTCATGGAGGATACCTCCTGATCCACGTCTATGGGGGCACTGCAACGAAAAGAAGATGGTCAAGTGTTAATACCGAGATAATATGTTTAAGCAACAAACATTGTTGGCTATAGAAGCAAAGCATTACCCATCCGAGGTAGGAAGCCTCCTGCCCCCCGGGCATGAGGAGGAAGTCCGGACTTCTTCAGCCGGCGTCTCTTGACCGGAGCCTCAGTGGGTCCGGAGGCTCCAGTGGCGGATGGTTCGGCGGCCGAAGTTGCGGCACCAGCGCGTTTCCGGCTGGTTGCTGGAGTAAAGTTCGGAAGGTGAGGAAGGCGGGAGAGAGGTACCGCGTTTATTGGTTCCATGACGAGGAACCCCTCCTCGTCATCCGAAATCTCTTGAACTGAAGCTTGTGCTTGAGGCTTACCCGCGGTGGTGATGCGGGCCGAGGCAATGGGCATATAATCCTCGTCGTCAGGGTCCACGTTGGATGGTGGGTCCTCGACAGGGAGATCCTTGCCGAAGTGGTCCGCAGGATGGACTCCATCCTCGGCGGTCTGGCGGGCGAACAGCTGTATGGCAGACATATGAAAAGGAGTTAGGAAGAAAAATTGTCAAGGTGAACGTCGGTAGCAAGACCTCGGTGGTAAAGAAGTATCGAAGAAAACGTCGGAATAGCGTACCTGTTTCGCTGGATTGGTCCGGTAGTGGGGTTCCCTTCCCCATGTCCAAGCGTCAGAGATCTTGGACTTGGTGATAGCTCGGACTCGCCGAGCTACCGCGGCGTTGTCCAGTGCAACGTGCGTATGACGGGTGGGGTCATAAAGACCGCTCATGTGGCAGATCTTGTGAGACCTCGCCTGAAGAGGGGAGACCCTGCGCTTCACGAATGTGCAGGCCAGGTCGTCGGCCGTCAGGACTTTCCCGTCGTTCCCGGGGTCTTCCGGGTCCTGCCATTTCGCAATATACCCATGGATGGACTTGAGTTCGCCGGTGTGAGGGGGAGTGTAGTCCCAGTTGAGCTGTTCTGTAGGAGGGCTGAGGTTAAACGCCGGCAGGTTGAGGAGGTCCTCTTCGCCGGAGTTCTTCACGTAAAACCACGTCCGGAGCCACTTGCGAACGGTGTCCGGAGTAGTGATACGTGGGAAGATGGAGTTTCGGCGAGGAGCTATGGTGGCAGCTCCGCAGGCGGTTAATTGCTTGGGCAGATCCTTGTTCTTTGGATCCGGGATCACTTGCCGCTTGAGTTGGAAGTAGCGAGAAAAGAGGTCTACCGTGGCTTCGAGGCCGAGGTATCCCTCAGAGAAGGAAACAATGCAGGAGAGAGTGGTGATGGCGTTGGCGGGGAGGTGATGAACCTGGAGTCCGAACTTGTCGAGGAAGCTCCGGAAGAAGTCACTAACGGGCAGTCCGAAGCCGCGCTGGAAGTGCGCGACGAAGACCACCCGTTCCCCTTGCTTGACTTGAGGCTCGAGTTCGCCCTCTGGCAGGCGACACTCTACCCCGGCGGGAATCCGCCGAGTCGCCCTGAGCCACTGGATTTCGTCCGGAGTTACATCCGAACCTTCCCAGCCGGCTCGTTCTCCGACCTCCAGTTCGAGGTCTGGAACCTCGGTTTGTTCCGAAGTCTCAGGAGGAGACATCTCGGCAGAATCAATCTGCAGAGAATGCACAGAAGTTTAGCAAAGGAAAAAGTAAATCTGGAATCTAAGGCTATATCTGGCTAACTCAGGAGGAGTTGGACGGCTATCTTATGTACATAGAGGCACATATATGCTAGGCGAACGTCTGTCCGAGGTATGAAACTCATTTCTACCCAAAAAGTATGCGAGTAAGATCTACCGGAGGAGGTAAATAGAGTTTTATTCAAGAACATATGAAGAACCAAAGCGCGAAGAGGAAGAAACCTAGAGCAATGCCTAGGGTATCAAGAAAGGGGTACATACCGTGATAACGAGGTGCTGAAGGGCGGCGCCGGTGACGCGGTCGCAGCGGCGACGAAGGAGCTGCTCGTCGGCGGCGGCGGGAACGCGTTTCTTCTCAACTGGAAGCGGCAGCACTGGTTGCGATGGAGGCGAGACGGCGAGTGAATGAGGAAGAAGAGGGAAGCACTGCCCTGGGCCCGTATTTATAACCGCGGGCGGTAACTGCGCACTACCGCGCGGTTATCGGAGCGGCGAGTGGGATCGTTTGTGCACAAATGCCCACGTGGCACGAAGATAGCGGTGGACGAGCAGGCCACAGGATCGGTTGCAGGAGGCAAACCGTCGTGCGGCGCGGTTACTGGAGCGCGAAGCGGCGCAAGCGGGAAACCTCCGCTGACGTGGGCCGCGTGGTGGAAAGCACTCGAGTGCTTTGACTATCGTGGACCAGGAAGTGACGGATGGGACACGTGAACAGTGTTCTCTGACCGAAGTCAGTAAAGATGCAGAAATCGAGGGGTTGACGTCCGAGATCTCGGCGGATACTTCGGAAAAGCAGTATGGCCCGAGGAACAGACCGATGGATTTCTCGGAGTATTGGTTCGGTAACCTGCAAAACATCGTAGCGCATGTGGTTTCGGGTTGAACCTGGTGCGGCCTTTCATCCGAGGCTGCAAGACCACATCAGCTTCGGGGACTACTGTCGGGGGGTTACCCCCGGGTAGGGTAATGATGAGGTAAAGACATGTAAGGTTAAGGTAGTAAGCTGTCCGAGGTAGCGATTGAGCAAGGACGCAGGAGGCGTCATCCGACGTAAGGTGTACGTCCGAGGTATATTCTCCGAGGTATATCCTCCGAGGTATCAACCTCGGGGCAGTCAGCTAGCTACCACAGGAATAAGGTATTCTCTACCGAGGTATAGGATCCGGAGTGTTATCCGAGGTTGGCAGCAAGGATCGAGGCATGTCAGAGAGGTCACGGGCGCCGCAGAGCTCGTAGCCCGAGGCTTCAGAGGACGGCGAGGTCCGTCCACGGGTTTCCCGGAAGCTCGGGGGCCTAGGAGCTGACTCGGCTATTTCGGGAAAGGTCTACAGGCTAGACCTCGGCAGGCTACTGAAGTATGACCGGAAGAGGAAAGCTAGGCCTGGCTGGCCTGACAGTCCGGCCGTTGAGCTGGCAGGAGGCAGAGGCTTGTCTTCTACCTTTTGGCCATGCCATTGTCAGTTGTAGGCAGGGGTAAAAATGTACTTCGGCCTGTGTATATATGCGGCATCTCTACCTCCAGGGAGGAGGACGGCGAAAACCCTAGCTCATTTCCCCCTTCATAGTTTCATCTTCTATCTAGAGCTCTCACTTGAGCAGCATCATACAGCTCGAGGAGCACCTTGTACCTGAGAACTACACTGATATATTGAGAGAGGAAAGGCAGGAGTAGGGGTTTTACTTCCTCACGAAGGCCCCGAACCTGGGTACATCGTGGTGTCTTTTGTGTTCTTGGCTTTCTTGGCTTCTTGTTCATGTTCTTGTGGTTTCTTGCATGTTCTTGCTTGTGCACATCTTGAGTGCATAAACCCTCCCCGGATTCCCCCAACGACCATTCGGCCCCAACTAAGCCATACCCATGGCATCTGCCGTGATCCCACCACGACATGATCAACCTTGTATATTCTTTTATTTCTTCATCATGATGATATCTTGACGGTAAGCAAGAATGCTCGCTCAGTCTTCTTTTCAATACATACTTGCAATATGCTCAACACAATCATGATCATTCTTCGGATCACACCTTGAACATCTTGGCCATCACACAATTTTCTTCTTGATCATATCAAATATATCCATTATAATTAATAATATTGATGTCAAATATTCAATCTATATCATTATCTTCATGGCATCGAACCTTGAATCCAACACGTGGATTACAAGCATTTTCTATGAAAAATCCGCACATGGAGATTGTCATTAATTACCAAAAACTCACATGTGGCACCATGCTCTTTCATTTACTCCATTGTGGATTTTTGGCTTGAAAATCTTTATCTTCATCGAGAATTGAACCAACGCTTGTGGGATCAAGATCAACATTTTTGTGTTCTGATTTCACCAAAGAGTTATGTATAGAAATTTGTGATATAATCTTTTACTTTTAATTCATGTTCAACTCACATCATCTCCCTAGTTTAGACTATTTATGATGTTTCCCTTTTTCTACCATTTGCTTTTGAGTGGTAGTACTTAGCATTATTATTATCTCCTTCGAGCACTTCCTTTTCTTTCATTGATCTTTGAAGCCATTTTACCTCTTCTTCATAATTTTTTCCTAAGTTTCTCCTAATTTGCTTGCTACGATGATCTGTTAGGGGGGGGGGGGATCAAGATTCCTAATTCTCCAATTATATCCAACCTATCAATTTCCTCTCACAAATTCTGAAATTTGTTCTATAAAACCCCTATTTTTTTGTTTCAGCATAATTACTTTCTCATGATTTTCAATCTGTTTTCCAAACATCCAAATCATTTCCTCCTATGTAGCTCTTTTCCACGTATGAGACAATTTCAACTTGATCCAGCCCCTAACACTATTTTTTTCAGAACTAAAAATGTGTGGTTTTGGACGCATGTTTATCGATGAAATTATGTGAGGGGGTGTGATTATAGAGATCTCCAACTAAAGCGATAACATCTATTAACACCATGTCAACTGATTCATAGGTAGGGATTTTCTGGTTTTCTAAGCGGGTAAATATTTTTTCACATGTAGAGATTTCCGTAAATAATGGAAAGAATATGCCCATGTTTTTTGTATAGTAATATTAAAATATAGAGCAATCATTGCTTGGCGTTGTGATTAAGTGATGAAGTGGATATGTTTCACTATAATTTTGTTTCCAGTGTTGAGCATCACCATAGGTAATCACCAGATTCAAAGAAAGGTCATCAAATTTATTAAAAGTTTCGAGACAATTTAATATCACACCAGCCTAAATATGTTATGAAATATCTACTGTATTTTTTTGACCCTAAGCTTCATTGAAACTCATGTATTAATGAGTAAATATACTATTTGAGAGACCTTTTCAATTAACAAAGTTCACCTGCATATTCAATTTATTATACGAATGAACATATTCAATTGCATCATAGTTTGGATCGTAAATTAAGAGAAACTACAACTACAACCGGTCATAGAAGCGAACACGATTGAATAAATTTCATCTCACCGCCAACACGCATGTCCCAAGATCAATTGACTTGATCATTTATAAAGAGAAAAATGACTACTATATCCATTATCAAATACGGAGTTTGTTTTTGCTACATTTTTTAAATTTATAATATATTGCAATTACATTTTGACCCAACATGATTTTTTCATAAATTTAGTCATTGATTTCATTGGAGTTTTCGGTCACTCGTGTAGTTGATTTTCTTTACTTTTCCATGTTTTGTCGTTTGTTGCAATTGGACTTTGTATTTGTGAAACTTTCATCTTGTTTTGTATTTATGGCAATTGTTGTTGAGTTGAGATCCAATTTCATATGAAGACCATCGCGATAAAAGGCTAGCTCATCACGCCGCCCCTGCTAGGACGCCTGGGGGGGGGGGGGTGGTGGTGGTGCAAAGCCCCCCTGCGATCCTGGACTAGCCTGGGACAGTCATTCTCGAAGACTATCGCGGTAAAAGGCTAGCCCATCGCACTGCCCCTGCGATGGACGTCGGGGGGGGGGGGGGGGGGGGGGGGTGGGGGGGAGCGAAGCCCCGCTGCGATCCTTGACGTTGGGAGCCCGTGACAGTCATTCTCGAACCTGAGAGCATTCACCAAAGGGAAGATTGACAGATACAAACTGTTGGAGGTGATAATATGTATCGGTATCGATCAAGGTCGCCAAAACTTAGATATGCAAGCACGAGATTCCTTACTTCCGACCTCTTTATATATCGTCTGTAAGTCGTCACACGGGATAAGTCAAATCATTATAATCCCGGACATTGTAAACTCTCCCGAGATAGTGAAATTTTGCTGACGGGCAACCGTGATTTTTTCCTTTCTCCGTGGAAGTTTTCACTTTAAAATCTCGTGTCCCTGATTTGATGTTACTTTTTTTCAACGTTTATTGCGTGCCATGTATGCCAGTAATTTCACTTCTGTTTGTTATAACTTTACTTTTAATTTGTGCAATTGTAGTTTGATTGTGAGGCACAAAAGTTCCGGAATTTTCGAAAACCCTTCAAATATTTATTTTTTATGCAAAATCTTTGCACTAGAATTGATAAACGAAATACCATATTGGAAACTATGTCATGTCCTAATATGTATCTTGGTTCGGTGGAATTGCTGTGCTCATATTTTGCTCTCTTCGAAAAACGCAGGTGTTTTTAAACACGCACCCAACCAAAAACATTTCCGCACACTGCAACAGCGCTGCTCGCTTGCAGTATAAGAGAACAGAACGAGGACCGCCGGGGGCAGGAGCAAGGGGAGGGGGCTCTGGCGGAAACATTTCGGTGGGTTTAGATCCAATGTCCAGGAGTTGAGGCGCTCTCGTGGCTGTGGAACTCGCGAGGGAGAGTGCAAGAACAGTGATAATGGCGGATGAGTCAGGGAAGGCGGAGGCGGCCGGGGCTGGGAGCTGCAGCGGCGGCGGGTGCGAGGCAGTTAAGAAGAGGACAGAGCAGAGCGTCGCGTTTCATGAGCTTTTCAGCTTCGCAGACCCGCTGGACTGGCTGCTCATGGCGGCGGGGAGCGCCGGCGCCATAGTGCACGGCGCCGCCATGCCGGTGTTCTTCCTCCTATTCGGCGAGCTGGTCAACGGCTTCGGCAAGAACCAGCACCACCTCCGGCGCATGACCGACGAGGTGTCCAAGGTATGTATTTCCGCTTCGAAATCTCTCCCCGTCTTTGCCGTTGCCATTTCTATGCTCGCTTAAGTTACTGACGCCTCAATCTTGCCTCTTCTCTCTGCGCGCTGCAGTACTCGCTCTACTTCGTCTACCTCGGCCTCGTCGTCTGCGCATCCTCATACCTGGGTGGGTGCATACCCTGCTCCGCTTACCCCTCTGCGCCCATTCCATTCTTGTCGGTGTCGCGTCGACTCCTGGCCTAACTGTGCGTCTGCTCTGTGTCCGTGCAGAGATCGCGTGCTGGATGTACACGGGCGAGCGGCAGGTGGGCGCGCTCCGGCGGCGGTACCTGGAGGCCGTGCTGCGGCAGGACGTAGGCTTCTTCGACACCGACGCGCGCACCGGTGACGTTGTCTTCAGCGTCTCCACCGACACGCTCCTCGTCCAGGACGCCATCGGCGAGAAGGTGAGCACGCAACTCGCACCGCTGGCACAAGGCTCCTGCGCCCTCCGCGCTCGTCTGACGGCGGACAAATGTATATGTAGGTCGGCAACTTCATCCACTACCTCGCGACGTTCCTGGCGGGGCTCGTTGTTGGGTTCGTCTCCGCCTGGCGGCTCGCGCTGCTCAGTATCGCCGTCATCCCGGGCATCGCCTTCGCCGGCGGGTTGTACGCGTACACGCTGACCGGGCTCACCTCCAAGAGCCGGGACTCGTATGCCAACGCCGGAATCATAGCCGAGCAGGTAGTAACTCGCAACCACCGGCACTGATATGGCTATGTACTATTTCTGCGGTGCCTTTAGTATCATCTAACCGGGATATCAAAGATGGCTGGGCGGGGAAGATGAAAGCTGTGTGGGCTCTATAGCGGGGGACTGGTTGGTTGGTCAAAGTGTCAAATGTCGAACAGCAGCTGTGCACATGCCTTGAGAATGATTTCATTTTGGATTCCTTCCAGTTTCTTGATAGATCCAATCGGCCCTTTTGGATGGATGATTTCTTGTTTCATGTCGTCTTGCCCTTTTCTTGAGCTAACTGCTGTCCAATCACACTGGACTTATTTTTGTGCCTGGCAAGAGCAAATGCAGCAAAATGTAGTATCTTCCCCCATTTTCGTGTAAATAAATGAGTAATTCTGACCGTTAAGTGTTCTTCCGATTCGTAGGCGATTGCCCAGGTGAGGACGGTGTACTCCTATGTGGGGGAATCCAAGGCCCTGAATTCCTACTCCGAGGCGATTCAGAGCACCCTGAAGCTGGGGTACAAGGCCGGGATGGCGAAGGGGCTTGGCATTGGGTGTACTTATGGGATTGCCTGCATGTCATGGGCACTGGTGTTCTGGTACGCCGGCGTGTTCATCCGGAGTGGCCAGACAGACGGTGGAAAGGCATTCACGGCGATTTTCTCCGCAATCGTCGGAGGCCTGTAAGACCCGTGTTTTGAGATTTTGCACAGTTCTGTAGGTTGCTTGCCTGCTTCCAGTTACAAAGTATGACCAATTTGTTAATTTGATGAACGCAGGAGCCTGGGACAGTCATTCTCGAACCTTGGAGCATTCAGCAAAGGGAAGATTGCCGGATACAAGCTATTGGAGGTGATAAGGCAGAGGCCGACGATAGTCCAGGACTCAGCTGATGGGAGGTGCCTGGATGAAGTCCACGGCAACATTGAGTTCAAAGAAGTGTCCTTCAGCTATCCATCCCGCCCGGATGTTATGGTATTCCGGGACTTCTCCCTATTCTTTCCTGCCGGGAAAACGGCCGCCGTTGTCGGAGGCAGTGGTTCTGGAAAGAGCACAGTTGTGTCTCTCATTGAGCGGTTCTATGATCCTAATCAAGGTAAGCAGATAAATTGTACACCTGACGCCTATGTCATATCAGTCGGCTTTATTTAACCTGAGGATGTGATTGTTGTTGCAGGACAAGTTTTGCTGGATAATGCGGACATCAAGACGCTGCAGTTGAAATGGCTGAGAGATCAAATTGGTTTGGTTAATCAAGAACCCGCCCTCTTCGCGACCACCATCATTGAGAATATTCTCTATGGCAAGCCGGATGCCACAATGGCTGAGGTTGAGGCTGCTGCTTCGGCTGCTAATGCCCATAGCTTTATTGCTCTTCTTCCTAATGGCTACAACACTCAGGTGGGTTCTACTGCTGATGATATGCTAATTGTATTTGTGTTAGCTCAAATGCAATCATTCTGGCTTATGTCTTTTTATTTCTTGGGATTTGATCTGCCCAAACTAATTTCTTACTATGTTATAACAGCTTCACTATAGATTCTTACCTTGCTATTTATTTCTAAATCATGCATAACTTTTGTTTTATCAGTGTTTATCTACCTACTGTACTGTATATTGCAAACTCGTTGAATATGTTGATAAATCCACTTTATTCACAGGTCGGGGAAAGAGGACTTCAGCTCTCTGGTGGCCAGAAGCAACGAATTGCCATTGCCCGTGCAATGCTGAAGAATCCAAAGATCCTTCTCCTTGATGAGGCAACTAGTGCACTTGATGCAGGTTCTGAGAGTATTGTTCAAGAAGCACTTGACCGCATAATGATCGGTAGGACAACTGTGGTGGTTGCACACAGGCTCTCAACCATACGATGTGTCGACATGATCGCCGTGATCCAGCAAGGCCAGGTTGTTGAGACCGGTACCCATGACGAACTCCTTGCTAAAGGAAGCTCAGGTGCTTATGCAGCTCTCATCAGATTCCAGGAGATGGCCAGAAACCGTGACTTCCGCGGGGCATCCACCCGCAAGAACCGGTCATCCCGGTTGAGCAATTCCCTGTCTACTCGGTCATTGAGCCTCAGGTCAGGAAGCTTGAGGAACTTGAGCTACTCATACAGCACCGGTGCAGATGGCCGCATCGAGATGGTCTCCAACGCCGACAACAACCGCAAGTACCGTGCCCCCAAAGGATACTTCTTCACGCTCCTTAAGCTAAACGCGCCCGAATGGCCCTATACCGTGTTGGGTGCAATTGGGTCCGTCATGTCCGGGTTCATCGGCCCGACATTTGCTATTGTGATGAGCAACATGATCGAAGTGTTCTATCTCCGGGACCCCAACGCGATGGAGCGAAAGACCAGGGAGTATGTGTTCATCTACATCGGAACCGGGTTCTACGCCGTTGTGGCGTACCTTATCCAGCATTACTTCTTCAGCATCATGGGTGAGAACCTGACCACCAGGGTGCGCAGGATGATGCTTGCAGGTATGAATTTCACTGTTTGTTCTTCCATTCCATGATGATATTTGCAGAAGTGGGCATTATCTGACTGAGTTGAGGGGTTTTACGGTTCTCTGCAGTCATCTTAAGGAACGATGTGGGGTGGTTCGATGAAGAGGAGAACAACTCGAGCCTCGTGGCGGCACGCCTCGCGACCGAGGCCACGGACGTGAAGTCGGCGATAGCGGAACGGATATCAGTCATCTTGCAGAACATGACGTCGCTGCTGGTGTCCTTCGCGGTTGGCTTCTTCATCGAGTGGCGGGTGGCGATCCTCATCCTTGTCACCTTCCCTCTCCTTGTCCTCGCCAACTTTACTCAGGTAAAAATCCGAGTAACATCGCCCATTGCTGGCAGCAAATGCTTCATTTGGTTGCATACAAGTTTTTGGGAGGGTTTAAAAGCAAAGCGTTATGGATCGGGAGACTACACCTACTATTACCTAGCTTAGCTATTTCACACTAGATAGACCAAGTCATTTGCACAATGAAGCCGGCCTTGCACGGTTTTCACGCCGTTTTCGTCACAAGCAACCGTTGCAGGCTCAGTTATTTGGAGACGAGGGGACGATTCCTCTTAAATTCATCGGCATGCTATGCAATGGTAGCTAGGATCCGTGGCCCATCCCCCTGCCACTCCCTCTGCTGCCAGCCATAGTAAATTACAGTGCAACAGTGCAAAGCATGTGCCGATCGAGCTTTGCTCTCCTCCGCTCTCGGATCCCTTGTTTAATTCCGGCCAGATGCGTCCCTCTCCCCGGCCCGTGTCATCTACAGCACTTGCCCAGAAATCTCCAGACCAAGCTAGGCCCCGCGATATTTGTTTGTCCCAGCAGCTCAGCTCGCTGCTTCTTCAATTGTGGATGGCCATGACATCTTCTCGCTGTTGCTCCTTGGGTAAATAGAAGAAGTTTTTGCCCCGTGGTCCCGCCGGGCGCTCGCCTCGTGCACGGGAATCTGGGGCTTTGCTCCAAGGATTACACAGTCTCGCACATGGCGATCTCGCCGCAGTCTGCAGGCTCTGGCGCGCGCTCACTGTGCGGCGCGAGGACGGTGTCGCCCCAGAACCGGAACGCCGTGCCAGCCTTTTTGTTTTCCCGCTGCGGAACTGCACTGCACAGCCGAGCTCAGCTCATCATTTCCTTTCCTTCGCGCGCAATAATTTCCGCCAGCCGTTCTTAAAGATCTTGCATGATGCCGATGCCGATGCCATGCGCGTGCATGGCTATGTCAGTCGCCATGTGCCACCCGAAGCTCTTTCAACCAAATGGATATTGTCAGTATAATTGTGGAATGGATATTGCCACGCATCATCACTACTAATAAACTGAATTATCATTGTTGCGATTTGCCATGTGTTTCTTTCTGCTGCTGTTACTGTTCGATTAGGATGATGATCGGTTCGTGTGTCTGTGCAGCAACTGTCGATGAAGGGGTTCGCGGGCGACACGGCCAAGGCGCACGCCAAGACGAGCATGATCGCCGGGGAGGGCGTGAGCAACATCCGCACGGTGGCGGCGTTCAACGCGCAGGACAAGATCCTGTCCCTCTTCTGCAGCGAGCTGCGCGTCCCGCAGGCGCACAGCCTGCGCCGGAGCCAGATCTCGGGGCTGCTCTACGGCCTCTCCCAGCTCTCCCTCTACGCCTCCGAGGCGCTCATCCTCTGGTTCGGCGCCCACCTCGTCCGCAACCACGTGTCCACTTTCTCCAAGGTCATCAAGGTCTTCGTCGTCCTCGTCATCACCGCCAACTCCGTCGCCGAGACCGTCAGCCTCGCGCCCGAGATCGTCCGCGGCGGCGAGTCCATCCGGTCCGTCTTCGCGATACTCAACAGCAGGACGCGCATCGACCCGGACGAGCCGGAGACGGAGCAGGTGGAGTCGGTCCGCGGCGAGATCGAGCTCCGCCACGTCGACTTCGCATACCCGTCACGCCCCGACGTGATGGTTTTCAAGGACTTCAGCCTAAGGATCCGGGCTGGCCACAGCCAGGCTCTCGTGGGAGCGAGTGGGTCGGGGAAGAGCACCGTCATCGCGCTCATCGAGCGGTTCTATGATCCCATGGCCGGAAAGGTCATGATCGACGGCAAGGACATCCGTCGCCTCAACCTCAAGTCGCTGCGCCTCAAGATCGGCCTCGTGCAGCAGGAGCCCGTCCTGTTCGCCACCAGCATCCTGGAGAACATCGCCTACGGCAAGGACGGCGTCACCGAGGAGGAAGTCATCGAGGCCGCCAAGGTGGCCAACGTGCACGGCTTCGTCAGCGCGCTACCCGACGGCTACAGGACGCCCGTCGGCGAGCGCGGCGTGCAGCTCTCCGGCGGCCAGAAGCAGCGTATCGCCATCGCCCGCGCGGTGCTCAAGGACCCGGCAGTGCTACTGCTGGACGAGGCGACCAGTGCCCTGGACGCCGAGTCGGAGTGCGTGCTCCAGGAGGCGCTGGGACGCATCATGAAGGGCCGGACGTGCGTGCTGGTCGCCCACCGTCTGTCCACGATCCGCTGCGTGGACTCCATCGCTGTGGTGCAGGATGGGCGCGTCGTCGAGCAGGGCAGCCACGGAGATCTCGTGTCGCGGCCCGATGGCCCCTACTCGAGGCTGCTGCAGCTGCAGCTGCACCACGGATGATGGATCCGCGCCTTGCCGGGGCATGGCGAAGCTGTAGATACAGAGTAAGACCGAGGCGGAGCTCTCTGACGATGACGACACTCCGATGAGCAACAGAAATGTGCTGCAGTGCGGTGGCTGCCCAAGCTGTAGGTGTTAGCCGGAACTAGCGTTCTATTTTCTCTGTAACCGATCAAGATTATGCTGAAAGCGATGATGCTATACTTTGTTTCAAATCGCACTAATGGCGGCTTTAGCAATTTTCTCCCTAGTGAATTGTTGTTCTCCTCGTTATCTGGTTCAAATCCATCGGAACCTTGGGGGATTTTTCGTTTTGCGAAACACAGTACAACGCATACACTCACATACACGTGCACACACTCACTCATATGAACGCACACACGCAAACCCTACCTCTACGAGCACCTATGAAAGACTGAGCCGACGGTCGGGTTTTGAGATTGACGAAGTCACTACAGGCGCATCACTGTCGACGGGAACGTCGCATCGCACTGAAGAATATTCCACTTAAATGAGAAAGGGAGAATTGATTATAGCCCCCTGTTGTTGCGCCCTAGCAACATAAGCCCCCTTCTTCGTTTCCTTCCCTTCCAACCCCCCATTCGGTCTCTGATGGCCTCATTTATCTCCTGATCAAGGCAATAATCAAAAATATTAGTCTAATTATTATCTAAAATCAAGCAAAATCCACAAAAAAATTGCTGGAAGAAGCTTGCCTTACCTTGGGACATCAATGGAGGGCGGCGAATAGCGAGGAGATGCGTCCAGGGGCGACGAAGGCGAGGGCCGCGGCTCCGGCGGCGGAGCGGACATGGGCGACAGAGGTGAGGGCCGCGGCTCCGGCGACGGAGCGGCCAGGGGCGACGGAGGCGAGGCCCACGGCGGCGAGCCATGCAGCTCCGGCAGCTGAGCGGCCAAGGGCGACGGCGGCGAGGCCCGTAGCTCCGACGGCCAGGTCGCGGACGGGGAAAGCAAAAGGGCACGAGCAATTTATCTGTTTCCGGCTCGTTCGACTTGGAAGAAATAGACAAGGGCAGATTTGTCATTTTAGATAATAATTAGACTAATATTTTTGATTATTGCCTTAATCAGGAGATAAATACTCCAAAGGGGGCCATCAACAACAATTAGATCGAATTGTGGGGGGGGGGGGGGGGGGTGGTGTGTGGAAGGGAAGGAAACAAAGAAGGGGGCTTATGTTGCTAGGGCGCACCACCAGGGGGTTATATTCAATTCTCCCAATGAGAAACATCAATATCAAATCTGGGATTTGAACTCTATTTGGCTGGGGGTACAACCACCCTTCTAAGCATCCTACCACATGCATGTTCTCACCTCGGGGAATTTGACACCGCAACACGAAGTTCGTCTTCTTCACAGACAAAATAAGTGAAGATTTTACCCGCAAAAAAATAACATAAAAACAAGTGGATTGAACAGAGAAACTAAAAACCGGAACTCTCTCTTGTCAAAAAAAGAAAAACGAATCTCTCATGAAAATATACCAGGAACTTAACAGCATCCAGACTTTACACTAGGCAAAATGGAAGTATTCTGTTTCCAACAAGCACTCAACGACACAACGATTGGAGATTACAACCACCGAGATTCAAAATATGTAGAGACAAGAGGGGAAAAGTGTGTTACCAGGAATCCGGCGACGGCAGCCTTGCTGTCTCGCCAATCCGGCGCCGCCGTCATTGTTGCGATCGGGGAAGACAGTTCGAGTCGGTGCGGCTTCAACATGATCTCAGGTGCGCCGGCCCAGAAACTGCCCCTCTTTGCCTCCCGGGAATTGTGGCCATTTTAGTCGCACACGTAAAAGAAAAACAATACTTGGCCCACTTTAAGCGGTGGTCACAGGCTCAGAATGGGCCGGCAGCCCAGTAGCAATGTCTCTTTTCGTCTTTTTTATTTTTCTTTCTTGAGAAACGTCTCCTACCCCGATGGGACAAGCGGCGCGCCGTGGGGCTCACCCATGGATAACTCCCCACAGGTCACTTGTCGCGATGTGGGAGAGCTCTATGATGGGAGGAGCATGTGTTAGTTTTTTCTTCTTCATTTTCATGTTTTTTTCTATCTTCTATTTTATGTGATGTTTCGTAAGGAACTAAGGATAAACCATAAGGTATGGTCTAAAATATAATTAATAAAGTGAAATGAAAAAACAGCGGCAAACTAAATATTACTAATTTACCAGGATTTTCTTATTAATAGTATATCAAAACTATATTATTAATTATTATTATGAGTTATCTCGGAGCTTAGAATAAAATAAAATAAACTCTATATGATGCTCAAGGAAAGTAGATGTATATAGGAGCAGGCTTATTTCTTGGTTTTAATAGGACACCTTACAAGCGTTCTTTCTATCTTATTAATGAATGGACGAAACCAAGAAATTACCCCTTATCTGTGAAATTATAGAAGATTCCTTTTAAGGTCGAATAATTCCGTCGAAATTAGTATGACCGTAGGTGGCATCGTAACATCTGCTGTACCAAGAATATCAATGGAACCCATTCTTGCAACTGAAAATGTTTTTGGGATTTTTTTTAGGAGCAAACTGCCGCTTCCTTGTAATTCAAAGTTTTTTCTTTGGAGAAATCAGTTGAAATTCAATTAAATGAGTGAAAGTAGCTAGAAAGAGTGAAAAGTATTAATACTTGGAATAGGCCATTCAAAATGGTCTTTATGGAAAAATAGAGAGTACCATTTTGGACAATATTATTTTCACTGCTTCACAAAAACTTTTATGGCTAAATGTTGGAAAACCTTTTGGTCGTATTGTTTGTCATGGCAAGATGCACCTTTGGGGGAAATATGGTGATTTTTTAATGATCTATGCCATGTATATGGCCGTAAACATGTTCATTTGGTTTGAAAGTCATGAATATTCATACATGTTAGTCCATTTTGTAAAGCTTTTTTTACAAAATATGTCAAAATCCATGTTTATCAGTTTTCCTAGCAACTAAATAAATTTACTCCATGTTAAATGATTTCATCTTTAACGTTTATTGTTTTTAAAAGGTCGAAATCCCATGCAAAACTATTCATAGTAAAGGCCTAAATTTGTAAACACTCTCTATGACTATTGCATACAATTCTAGGGTACATTCTTATTACATGGGAATTAGTCAGCCCATATGGTCTACTTTGTGTGGAAGTTGGAGAGCTACCATTTTGCACCATATTACCTGAACTTGTTTTTCAAATCCCATTTCTACACTTAGAAATTGGCAACACAGTTTTTACGACAAAAAGGTTGAAACTCATTTTGGCACTATTGTTTGTCACAGAAATATGCAGTTGTGTGCCAAATATGGTCACATTATTTTGAACTATTCCATGGATATGGTCGCGATCTTGATCAGTTGATTTGTAAAGTTTTTGTACTCCCTCCGGTCCATAATTAGTGTCGCATCCTCTATAGAGATTTTGTACTAAGCTAGCACATTCTCCACGACACTTTTATTGGACCGGAGGTAGTACTAACTATGTGAAAATCCATGCTTACCATTTTTCTAGCAACTAGTACACGTGAAAGGTTTATATGATAAAGTATTGCATTTTAACAATCTATTTGGTTTTATATGAGAACAAATTGCAAGGAAAATTATTCATAGCAAAGGGCCACGTCTATTGAGGAGGCAGATGATCTCTAGATGCAGATGACTGGAAAGAAGCGGTCCATAACTAGATGGACTCGAATCTTTCCAATGAGACTTGAGAACAATACTATGGTTGTAAACTGGCGGGCTTTAAGTTGGTGTCCAAGGATAAGCTACGACATGACAATAATATTGAGAAGTACAAGACACGACTTGTGGCCAAGGGCTATGCCTAGATATAAGGCGAAGATTATTTTTGACACATATTCACCCATCGTGAGACTGACCACCATTCCAGGCACTACTTTAACTGCCCGCCTCTACTGGTTTTATCATTCATCAAATAAACATGAAGAAAAATTTCCTTAACGGAGAGTTTGGAGAGAGGAAGGTGTGCAAACTGTTAAAATGTTTCTATGGACAGAAACGGATACCTAAGCAATGTCATGAGAAGTCTGACCGAACTATAACTTTCACAGGATTTGTCATTAATGAGACTGATAGGTATGTTTACTATCGCCATGGTGGGAGCGGAAGTGTTGTATTATAATTGCATATAGACGGCATATTGATATTTGGTACAAACATGAGTGTGATAAATGAGATCAAGTCTTTTCTATGAAAATGTTTTGATATGAAAGATCTGGTAGAAGGTGAATTGGTTATGAACATTAAGTTGATTAAGAATGCTAGTGAGATTACGTTAGCGTAATCACACTATATTAAGAAGGTCTTGAAATGATTTGGCTTTATAGAAAACAAGCTTCCTCCAACACTTTGTGATCAAGGTGTTACACTTTAACAAAAAAATATGGAAGCGAAAGATCAATTAATATACTCTCGAATAATCAGTTCACACTCATGTGCCTTGTGAGCGCAACAAGGCCAGGATATCTCTTTTGATTTAAGCAAATTGAGCAGGTTCATGTCAAACCGGGTATATATTGTTCATTTGCATGCACCTGAAAGGGTCATGCGCTATCTGAACGATGATATGTGAGTTATGAGATTCACTATTCAGGGCACGCTATTATGCTTGAAAGATATAGTGACACGAAATGGATTCCAAATCTTGATGAGCTGTACGCCACAAGTAGGTATGCATTTAATTTTGGAAGTGGAGCAATGTCATGGAGTCTTGCAAACAAACAATATGGACCAGGTCAACCATGGAATCAATACAAACTGTTTTAGATACAACCAATGTTGAGATAGAGTGGTTGCGTGAGCTTTAGATAGACTTGTATGTGGTTGAAAAACCAGTGTCGATCATCCTTATGAATTGTGGCAACCAAACGGTTATTGTTCAAAGTGAGCAATTCTAAGGATAAATCAAAGTACTCAAGACACTTAAAGATAAGTTTGAACTCTGTCAGAAAATTGAGAAACTCTGGAGTAATAATTGTTATGTATATTGAAACAGATAAAACTTGTCAGATCTTTTTACAAAGGGACTATCAAGAAATGTGATAAATAGTGCATCAAGGGAGAAGGGCATCAGACCCATGAGTTTTATGCCGTAGTGGTAACCCAATATTTGTGATCAGAAATCCTATGAATTATGATCTGGGAAGAACAATCGTTGGTTAATAGAGGAGAGTATCAATATAGTTATTTGTGATTTAATTCCGATGTAATTCCAAGTGTCTAACGACATTGGAATTGGAGAAAAGTGTATTCTCAGTATAATGAGGTGGAAATAAATACTAAGTTAATATTGAGAGTCTTTGGAGTAAGGTTAGAATGTAAGGAGCAACATGCAAATGTTTCCATATCATTACCTGGCCGGGAATTTATGTATGAGATGCATGAAGTTCGAACTAAGTATTATGAATGATCATATGAGGAATTTTATGTAGTATTCACCTAGTGATAAAGTCATCAAAATTCCAAGACAATGATCAATAAATGCAAAACACAACAAACAGAAAAGGAAAGCTCATAAATGACAGACATAGTCATAGAGATCCAAATAAGGATATGTTCATGTAACTCCAAGATTTTATCTTGAGAGTAGTTTGGAGTGATGTGAAATCACAGGGCATGAATATTTCATAAAGAAAACATATATGAATATCTAATATTCATAAAGCTACTCCTGATTTAAATTGTTTTAGCAAGGACGAATAAATGATAGTGATAAGTTGTAAACTTGTCATTTCAATTGCTTGTTGCTGTTAGAGGATCTAAAGTGGCAAAAGTTATTGTTAAAATTAATTTGATTCGGATTACTTTGTTGATATGAAAAATACATTATGATTGTTAAGTCGGTCATATTAATGGAACAAGAATTTATTCTTTTTCATTATATAAAGCGAAGGGACTTAAAAGTTAGTGGGAGCTGTATATGATCTTCTAATAAGGCTAGGCCGAATTAGGAGAATAATATCTTGTAAAGAATTCAAAAGGTGTTTTAAAAAATGTGTCAGAAAATGTCTTATTGAAACTATCGTCTATGAGATAGATTGAGAAATTTAATAAACAAGATTATGATGAATGTGCTATGAGCAATTCTGAAAGAAATTTTGAATTGCAAAATATGAGACAAAACAATTTGTTTCAAAAGTACATGGCGTGATATTTTTCAAGAGACATGACCTTCGTAGTCACTGGTGAGCCAACATAATGGATTGAGAGGAAATCATATTTTGTGATTTGACCAATCACGTTGCCATGAATAGCGCATAAATACTTAACATATAGAGATATGAAAAAAAGTGTTCCTAATTTTGTCTCTAAGATTAGCTTATCTTGTTGTTAGATGATCATGTTTTTCCTGATCATGGACTTTGTATAAGTAAAACAACTATAAGAGTATATTGTTGGAATGACAATAGTACTGAACCGACCCAAGTGTATGATCTTGCTAAGAGACGAATCGTCATATATGAAGTTAGCAAGTGATTATGAAGTTTTAGTTAGCCATGTCCCTATACCATGAGAACATCTAGTGACCGCACTCTTGACAGTTATGCTCCGATTTTCATCAACCGTCTTGCCGTAAATGGGGATCATAACGGTAACTTTCGAGTATAACCTAAAGTGTGTAATGGAACTGTGATTATTCAAGAATGATACTTACTTCTCTAGATGATGGAGAGATACATACTCTGTGCCCTCTCATTATCACCGATGTCAACCAATCGTCTGGCCAGACACAGTGTGATTTATCACAAGGACATCGGGGATATGAATGAGAAACGAGAATGATATCGGTATGAGTTTTGTATGTGTAGTGATCTAATGGTTTGATCACATAGTGCACATTGTCTCACCTCGTGATATCATTGGTATCGTGCAGCTAAGGGGATTAGCGCAACGAGAAACACAAAACAGTTCTTTCGTTATTTCATGAATACACAGGAGCCATCATGGGCGCGTCCATGGTCCTGCTGTTGGTTATTGTTCGGTAAGCACTCCGGACATGACTGTGTGTTACCGAACCTTCCGGGTCACACGCTTAAGCAATGTCAATCTTTTATTGAGAGTGTTTTTGTAGTTATAGTGGTTATGTGAAGTGGTCGTATTATTCCGATGTCTCAGGAACAACTCGATGAGAATTGGAGGTGTTCCGGAGAAGTTATCATGAGAGGCATCTTATGCCGGTGAAAGGCTGAAAGCCTTTTGGAGAGAAAAGAGGCAGACATGAGATGTACCGGGATGTTAGAAAGTGTTTCTGACATTAGTGGATAGATTCGATGATTTTATCTAAAGGGTATATAGGGTTCTGGAAGAGTTTCAGAGGAAACCCGGGAAGAGGGTAAGTGTCGGAGGAGGAATTGGGTGCCCTAGGGCTGCGCCACACTTTCTGGGGCCAGCCGTACCTAGGACAGCGCACCACTCCCCCCATGTTTCCTTTTGTTGTGTTGTGCATTTTTGGGAAGTCCAAAAATTAAAGGAAATGAAAAAGTAAAAAGGAAGGAGTCCTAATCTGAGTGGGCCTCGGGCCCAATTCGGTTTGGGAGGGGGAAGGTGCAGCCGCACCTTTCCCTAGGGCCGGGGCGGCCAAGGGGAGGAAACCCCATCCCCAAGGTAACCCCCTCCTCCCGATATATATACCCTCCCTCCCCATGGGAGAACACACCAGTTGCCCTCGTGGATCTCTTCTCTCTTTATTGATCTTTACTCTAGTGGGGTTTGAGGTGTCCTCTCCCATTAGACTTAGATCTAACACTAAAACTATGCCAAAAGGCTGTCTCTCTTTGTTGGCGCCGAGTACTAGACGACAGAGCGCTGGCGGGTTGGCGCAAGTGGATGCATGGATACTAGAAGAGGGATGGCACGTGTTATCCTTAGCGAGGGAGTCGACAACATTCTCACCTCCAGACTTGGACGTGAGAACCTTCATCACACTTCGCCGACAACGTCATCGACAAACACCATCTTCCGTAAAGGTGTTTGTAAGTACCTAAATCTAGCATACTGTGTGCATCCTATCTTCATAGCTAGATCTTGGCGGTTATCTAAGACGGAAATTTTTAAATTCCTGCACGTAACCCTAGAAACACCGCACGCGAACTCGCCTCGCCTGGCTGGGCTCGGGGTTACGTGCAACATGTGCTTGAATGGTCCCCAGAAATCCGGTCGTTGCCTTGTAGGGGTGTGGCATCTTTTTGCCGTTTGGAATTTTGATTCACTTGACCGTTAAGTTTACGAGTTGGCAACCTAGTCGGTTTAGACCATGATCGTGACACGAGACCGTCCGGTTCTCCTTCTATATATACAACCCATCAGCCACCGCAAGAAAAGGCACCAAACCAAGCTTGGCTTTTGCCTCCTCTCGCCCTTGCGCCTCCATCGTAGTCTACCCTATCTCTCACATTGACGTGCATGAGAACGGTAGTGTAGGTTGCCGGAATCAGTCGTCTTTGTGATCTTGTACGGTAGTCTTGAGGTCGCGTGAAAGCTCACGTCTTTCATCACAGGTTGTCTACCATCCAAATCGGACAGAGGCTGGGGCTTTCGTCTCCTTTTAGAAAAAAACCGTCCAAGTAGGGCGGTGCTACTTACTGCCTCCTCCAACGTCATCTGTTTCGACCAGTGTTCACCAACATTCGGCAACAACATCACCATTGCATGCATCAGTTACGGTGACTTCATCAACAAAGGATTATTATGCACATCATTCTTTAGTGTAATGCGTAAACATCTCTTGCAATTACCTGTTTCTGTTGATCATGTTATGTAATATATCTAGTATGTTCGAGTTTTACATGATCATAGTTGTTTTAATCATCATTTATATTCTGAAATTAATCATGAACATTCTAATTATCCGACCGTGCCATTGAGCTCAAAACGATGGGCTCGGCACATCCCATAGTTAGTTACGACTTGACAACAACAAGTATCCAAGGAGACGCAACAAAAGGACCATCGTGATTCGTGAAGGATCACAAAACTTTCCTTTTTTTGAGAGCAACCACATATTTCATTAATAGAAAACCAAGTTACAAGAATAAAACACCGTGGAAACTAACAAATAGACCAGGAAAAAAGTTGTCCTGTAA
Source organism: Poa pratensis (assembly GCA_947311845.1). Classification (NCBI taxonomy): domain Eukaryota; kingdom Viridiplantae; phylum Streptophyta; class Magnoliopsida; order Poales; family Poaceae; genus Poa; species Poa pratensis. The sequence goes on along the minus strand of CAMZMU010000046.1, from coordinate 32,715,874 downwards.
ACGTTGCAGATAAAAAATACAAAACTATCCCTAGGGTTTCCTGCACAAGCCAAACTCAGCAAACGCCGCCCAATTCCTGCGCCGCCGAGACGTACGCCGGAAGAGGCGACTAGTCTCCACCATTGCCAGATCCAAAGAGAGGCACCGTCACCAACAGGGCTTTGTGAGTCGATGAAGGGGGCTCCTACAAGCCGCAAGACACATGTCGTTGTGGCACGTCGACCGAGGAATGCCAGTGTGCTACCATGGACCAGGACCTGTCGCGTCTCATCAACGAAGTCGAGGAAAACAACAATCCACCACCTTCGGACCAACATCGTCGCTCCACTTCTTCCCCTACCTTTGGCTCTCTCTCTCTCTCTCTCTCTCTCTCTCTCTCTCTCTCTCTCTCTCTCTCTCAGACCCCCCTTTTTATCAAAATGGGGAAGTACCCTAGCCTCAGGATCGAGGAGATGCATACGACCTCGATATATTTATTTTATTCAACAAATTAAGATGGCATAAAGCCTTAAACATCAATCATATAGGACCGAAGCGGCAAAACAAGGTGACAAAGCACCATCCACTAGCTCAGTGATAGAAACAAACGGGGCCGTATGCCCCGACTACCATCGCCGTTTCATCAGCTAAATCCAGAGATAACGCCTTGTGCGCATGCTCCGGAAGTTGCCAACCCATCTCCAGATTGTAGATCGATGCGAAGACCCTAGCCAGGTTTGCCATCGACACCGCCACGGTGCCAGACATCGTCACCACCCTGCGCATGCATCAACACGCGTTCTTTGCCGAGACCCCACTACGCCACGCCCCGAGACTCGTCCCCGGCAATGCGATATGTGCAACACCGCACCACCTCCAAACCTCTCCAGCCAGCCCATGCTCCATAGACAATGCCACAAGAGGGAGAACGACACCGACAGTGTTGTCATCGTCCGATCCGGGAGACCAGATCTAGGGTTTCCCCCAGAGCAATCTGAGCAAGGAGACGAGAGCTGCAACGATGATGTTTTCGAAAAGGTAACAATGTCAAAATGTCACTATCGTCCGCCATGACCGAAATCGACTCGATTTTACCTGGCAGTGTCGTCTCGCCGCACTCGCTCTGGCGAGAATGCCAGTACACGTCGACCGCCCCGATGGGCCTAGCTCGGGCCAAGCGCGAGCCGCGCCGCCATCTAGATCCCCCGCCGAGCCACGTAGAACAGGTTATGCCGTAGGCTACTGCTGCGACGACTCGCATCTCACGCCACAACTGAGGATCCGCTGGCACATCTTCTCCGAAGATCCTCCATCAGGGCTCACCTACAAGCAACCCGATCTACTCGCCGGTAGGCTGCGAGCTGCTGCGTCAGTGCTCGGCGTGCTCACCTCCTGGAGACTTCGATGCGACCCGATCTAAGCACATGCATGACATGCAAGATCGAATTGCGCGGCCGCCGGCCGCCTCCGGGCTTTGCCCTTCGTTTGCCGTGGGCGGCGAGAGGGGGCGGGAGGTGAAGGTGTGGCTAGTGTGTTGGTTTAGGGTTTCCGACTGGCACCGAGCGCGGTGCTTGAAATATCCCCCCCCCCCCCCCCCCTCCCCCCTCCCACCCTCCTTCTTGGTTTACCTCCTCATTAGCTATAATCAGGTACTATTAAATGGTAAGTGAACTAGTGAAGTGGGTTGTTAACACAGACCATGGCCAGTCAGCACGCGAAGAAACAGATAAGAACTGTCTAAACAATGTCACCCCATTGACCAGGGCCAACACGATCCGATCCCTAAATAGACAGCGCTCTTCTGTACGTCAAAACGCAACTACCACCAGATGACACGACATGCCGCGCAAACAACGGTCGAATCATTCACGTCCGCATGCGAGAATTCCCCTGCCATGCATAGCCATCATCGTCACCTTATAAATTGTGTTCCCCTGCAATCCCTCACCAACGTAGCTCGCCGGCCAAGATGGCACAGAATTTCCTCCTCGGGGGCCTGGGAGCGATCCTCGTCGTCGCGGTGGTCGTCGGTGTGGTCGCCACCGTGACCCACTCCGGAAATAAGGCCGGCGACAACTTCACCGTCCCTGGGGAGGCCACCCTCGCCACATCAGGCAAGTCGGTCAAGTCTCTGTGCGCGCCTACGCTGTACAAGGAGTCGTGCGAGAAGACCCTCACCTCGGCTTCCAATGGCACCGAGAACCCCAAGGATGTCTTCGCGACCGTGGCGCAGTCGGCGATGGAATCGATCAAGTCCGCCGTCGAGCGCTCCCGTACCATCGGCGAGGCCAAGACGAACGACCCGCTGACGCTGGGCGCGCGCGAGGACTGCAAGGAGCTCCTGGAGGACTCGGTGGATGATCTCAAGGGCATGGTCGAGATGGCCGGCGGCGACATCAAGGTGCTCCTCAGCCGTTCCGACGATATCGAGCACTGGATCACCGGCGTCATGACCTTTATCGACACCTGCGCCGACGGCTTCGCCGACGAGAAGCTCAAGGCGGACATGCAGGTCATCCTGCGCAACGCCACGGAGCTCAGCAGCAACGCGCTCGCCATCACGAGCAGCCTCGGCGCCATCTTCAAGAAGCTCGACCTCGACGCGTTCAAGACCTCACGACGCCGCCTCCTGTCCGAGAAGGAGGAGCAGGGGTATCCCGCGTGGATGAAATCGCCGGAGAGGAAGCTCTTGGCGAGCGGTGGCCTGCCTGCGCCGAACGCGGTGGTGGCCAAGGACGGCAGCGGCAAGTTCAAGACCATCCAGGATGCCGTCAACTCCATGCCCAAGGGCCACCCTGGCCGGTACGTCATCTACGTGAAGGCTGGGCTCTACGATGAGATCGTCATGATCCCCAAGGACAAGGTCAACATCTTCATGTACGGCGACGGGCCCAAGCAGAGCCGCGTCACCGGCAGGAAGAGCTTCAAGGACGGCATCACCACCATGAAGACCGCCACCTTCTGTGCGTGAGCCCCAGCTAGCTAGTATTCAGTGTACATGCGAGCGGAGGTACGTAGTGATATAGAAGAGGAATGCATGTGACATGTTTGATTGCATGCAGCCATTGAGGCGGCCGGGTTCATCTGCAAGAACATGGGTTTCCACAACACGGCCGGCGCCGATCACCACCAGGCGGTGGCGCTCCGGGTGCAGGGCGACCTCGCGGCGTTCTACAACTGCCGGTTCGACGCGTTCCAGGACACGCTGTACGTTCACGCCAGAAGGCAGTTCTTCCGCAACTGCGTCATCTCCGGCACCATCGACTTCATCTTCGGCAACTCCGCCGCCATCTTCCAGAACTGCCTGATCATCACGCGGCGGCCCATGGACAACCAGCAGAACTCGGTGACCGCGCACGGGCGCACGGACCCCAACATGAAGTCCGGGCTGGTGATCCAGAACTGCCGCCTGGTGCCGGACCAGCAGCTCTTCCCCGACCGCTTCAAGATCCCATCCTACCTCGGCCGGCCGTGGAAGGAGTTCTCGCGGCTGGTCATCATGGAGAGCACCATCGCCGACTTCATCAAGCCCGAGGGGTACATGCCGTGGAACGGCGACTTCGGGCTCAAGACGCTCTACTACGCCGAGTACGGCAACAGAGGCCCCGGCGCCGGCACCAGCAAGAGGGTGAACTGGCCAGGGTTCCGCGTCATCGGCCGGAAGGAGGCCGAGCAGTTCACCACCGGGCCCTTCGTCGACGGCGCGACGTGGCTCAAGTTCACCGGCACGCCGCACTACCTCGGCTTCAAGGTCTAAACGAGCGCGATCAAATTAAATCCTGCATGCATCCATGCATGCCAAGCCTGCTCGCTGTGTACCGGACGTGTAATGACCGATGCTTGCAAGATCAGCTAACCTTTTGTTGTTCCGTTACCACTTTTTCCTTTTGGTGTTTGTTTCTGGAGGAGTCTTCTCTTTTCTTTGGTAAAAGCAGTGTATTTTGGAAAATGATTAAGTGTATTTTGTGACATTGATTAATGGATTGGAAATGTATCACTCAGATGCCCATTTTAAGTGTGTACTAGCTAATTCAGCACTAGCATATCAAATTTCACCATACTTCTTTTGTTTACCGTTGATTCAAATGTTTGCCGCACATCGATCCTAAGGCATGACAACATCGAGACAGAAGGTACTCTCCATGCATTCGCTTGCTGTCCCGAGCCGGCCAGAGCAAAGTTCCAAGGCCAGCTAGCAATTACGCCTCACCAAATTATGATGCGTGCCTGCCTGGCATTCAACCATTCCCTAATGCGTGACGCGGCAGAGAAATTACAAACTGCAATGAACTCTATCGAACAGAAAGCTAATCTCCACCATACGATACGTGTCACTTCTCACGATGCACGTATGATCTCTCACTCGCCGCCGCCCTCTCCTACAAAAAGACCCCGCATCCACCTTTGCATTGTGTCTGCTCACAGTCTCGATCTATTGCCTCCCACCATTTTCTTGCCAAAATATAACTCATCTCAAGAGGATGGGCTCAATCCAGAGGCAGGAGTCCTTCGGCGAAGACGACGATTTGCATGTCCCTCATGACCTTCTTGAGGCACCTACTCTCAGCAGCAAGGAAATGGCGCGTGCCAGGGTATTGCCTATATGCTCAATTTTGGTATCTACTTATAGTTCAAATATTATCGATCGATTGCCGTGTCGCTTTTCGCGCGCATTTTCAAATCGGGGTTTCGTGCGCTTTTCTCCGTTTGAACTGTGATTTTTAGTAACTTGAAAATGAACTACTGCATCTTTTTGTGTTAAATTCTAGTCTCAGATCCATACAGGTGTAGTCATGAATCATCATGCAAGTCATATTTTAGGCATGTTATATACAATAGATTTCGTAGATCCACACATGGATACCTAGCTAGTTCTGCAATCCAGAGCTAATGCATGTTCCGTGCAACATATATATGTGAGGAAAACAGGCCGGACAAGAAGTTGTGAGAGTAAGATGTTGAGATGCATGTCTCACTAAAAACATGCATGGAAACTAGATCCCAAAATTAAAAAACCCAGCCGGAATAAATTAATGGAGTATGAACTTGGATTTCTACCTACTTATTACTACAAGAAAACAAGAGCCCCTCTAGAGGTTGATTCGAATATTATAGGAAAGTTATTTAATAATGGAATATATGGCATATATACTCATGGAAGCCAGATGATCTACCACACTTCTATTGGGGAGCAATTGAGTTACTAGCAGTAGTAGTTTTCTACTACCGCATTTGCCGCACAAGTGTGGTGATTAACTTGTCATCTAATTTCCTGGTGCAATTACCACAGTTTGACTCATTTCACTGCACGCAGGAGGAAGCTCTCTACGTGCTGAAAACCAAGTCCCCCGAGGAGGCTTTCAAGATTTTCACCGAGGTAGTAGCTCCTTTGTTTGCTTTATTAGCATTTGCATCAAACCTTTCGTCTCATGTTATTTTAGCACCACTATACATAGAGTACAACTGTACAAGTTATCATGCATAAAGTTCTAATTTCGGCGGTCAGTGACACATATGCAATTATGTACTCCGTATGTTGCAGGGTTTAAAGTACAAAGTTGAGAATCTGCCGGTGGGAGCGGGGAAGGACCAGGCCCAGACCGGGAGGCCTCCAACTCCACCGCCCACCGGCAACGGGCAATCCCAAACCACCGTGCCTGCGCGTAGGAACTGACGCGAGCGATCTGAACCGAGAAGTTCCAGTACCGTGTTGTTGTAGCGTGTCCTTTTGGCTGGCCATGAATAATTGCGTGTTTGTTTCTAAACTGGAAGGGACCTCAGCCACTCCCGTCGTGATATGAACCATCAAATGAACCGTCCGTTTAGTGTTCCAAACCATGGCAACAAAAAAAAACTTTGTTTCTCATGTTGGCATGTATGTTTCCCAATATTTGTTCCATTAAGATTTGCTTTGAGATCCATACAAAGTTAAGTTACCTACTACCTCATTTCCGGTTTATAGGTCCTGGGTGTATATATAGATTGTCAATTTGATCAACGTAATACGAGGTAGATATTACAAAAAATTATATGCAAAATTTTAGGTGTTCTATAATTAAAACGGAAGGTAGTGAGAAGCTTTAGGGCCCTTTTGATTCATAAGATTATTTTACAAAAAAATTGTGTAGGATTGAAATCTCATGAAAATCTATGTCGGAAGCTGTCTTATTCATAGAATCATATAGAGTGAAATGTATGGGTAGTCCTAATTGTTTTCGCGAAATGTCGATTGGGTCCTAATTCTTTGAAAATGCACATCTGACTCACATATCTATTTTAAATTGTTCATCGGAGGTTCTAAACTGGTTTGACTAGCACTTGCCTGCTTCGATACGTGTTGTGAGTTTCACTCGGGGCGGACTCAAGTACAAGCTAATGAGGGCCTTGGCCCCACTCAAAAGTTGAAACTTCAATAGAATTTGTTAAAATTTTCAAGAAATTTGTTCAACTAAAGTTATATAAGAAATGCCTCCAGTCACATAGTGTGTCCCTCTCAAAATGTTGTCTGGGTCCGCCCCTGTTGTCACTCGTGGTCACGTATGTAAAGCCTGAACATGGGGACCTCGATACACACATTTCGATTATTCTATAAGTCATTAGTCCATCCATAATCTACAAACTTCCCGTCATAATCTACAAACTAAAAATCACGCTTAGTAATGGGCCATGTTTAGCAACCGCAACTTTTGTAATGCTAGAATTAGGGGTCAAAATCTCTTTACGTTATGACCGTGTATGTCGGGATGCGGAAAGCGTTTCAGTTCTGACAGCAGTGCACACCTCAGATGCAGCAGTGCGTTATGCGTGCGTGTGCCTTCTTCTGGTGTGTGTGTGTGTGTGTTTTTTTTTTGCGAACACGCAAAAGCCTTGCGTATTCCATGCAATAGATAGAAAGGAGGAATGTACAGTGTGCTGCGTCACTGTGGCTTCTTTGGCTTTTCGATTCTTTGGCTGCTTGCCAATACTGCCTGCTCTGCTCGCTGCCAAAATTTCTCACAGCTGTTCAGGTGGTCGCATTCTCTAGAGCAAAATGCATGTATGGTCCTGGAACTCTGTGGCTATGTCGAGAACGGTCCTGGAACACAGGAACTGCCTCGTTACGGTCCTGGAACTCGTCAAGGACGTCCACATACGGTCCTGGCTACGTATTCTGATGACATGGCAAAGACGGTGGACCCGCGGAGAGGCTCCTCGCTGGCCCACGACGGACGCGCGCGGCGCCGAGCCGGTAAAATCGACAAATTCCCCTTTCCCCTTTATAGAACCCTAATTCGACCTGACCACCGGCGCGGGGAGCGAGCGAACGGCGACGGCTGGAGGTCGGCGGAGCTGTCGGGAGTTGTTCTCCTCTCCCCCACTGTCACTCTTCTTCGTCTGCTGCTCTCCTCTTCTCATGGGTGGCAATGGCGGCTGGAGCTGGTCGGACGACATGCGGCGGCGCTTCCCGCTGGTCTGCAACAAGTGCAACATACGCAGGCTCAAGCACTATGTTTCGAAGACAGAAGACAACTTTCTTAGGCATTTCTACAAGTGCCCGAATCATGGGGTATGTAGCTTCTTTCTCCTCTGTTTGGAGTTCTTCCTCGTCTGGCTATATTTCTGAATTCTCTCTGTGTTATTTTCTTGGTTCAGACTCATAAAAATGGCTGCAATTTTTGGAAATGGGAGGATGTCTATGAGGAGCATCTGGTTAGTACTGGAGACATTGGGCAAGATCAAACCGAGGACAGTAGCTCTATCTGCAACAAGGAAGAAAGAAGCAAGAAATCCAAGTTGTGCAATTGGAGCAGTAGTGAAAGCAGTGAAATTGAGATGCAATTGGAGCATATTTTGCTGCTGTTAAAAGTTGTAACATGTTGCTTAGGGATTTTAATATTTCTGATGCTTCTAGTTGTGTGCAAGCAGTAGTGTGCCGTGCCTCTGTAATTTGATTATGACCTTTGAATAAAATATGTGTTTGGCGAGTCCTTGTAATACAATTCAACACAAACTGGGAAAATGCAATCGTTAGGGTCCATTCCAATAGCAGTTAGCAAAATTCCACCGAACTTTGTCTTCAAGTGACAGCCATCTAAAAAGATAATGGGCCTACATCCAGCTAGGAACCCTCTCTTGCATGCGTCAAAGGAAAAAAATAGCACCTCTCAAAGTGTCCTGCATCATCCAATAGCAACAGGAATGTGCTCCCAGGATTAGATCTTCTCAGCTCCTGCCCGAAATCCCAAAGATGTGTGTACTGCTGTGTTTCATCGCCGTAGATAAGCTCAAGTGCATGTTTCCTAGCTCTTCCAAGCTTTCCCCCTTTTTGGTGTCATCTTCCAATCTCTCTGCACTAGCTGTCGCAGACCCCTAAGTGTCATTTTTTCATTGGCCCTAATCTCCTCAACATAGTGCTTGCCAATGTATTTAGAATTGAATGCTGTCACTTTCCAAGTGCTCTCACAAGTGTGCACATGTGAATATCTTTTCACCATAATGGCCTTCGGTCTACTGTCAAATGATGCATACAGTTCCCATGGACATCCTGGCACACATTTTGCTAGCACTCTTGTCTTGTCATTCTTTGGGAATTTTATATTCTTCCTATGCTTGCAACTGTGCTCCCTAATTGCCTTTTTCAATATCTCAGTTGATTCAAACAGCTGACCAGTAGCAAACTTAGGATCAAGCATATCTACTTCGACAAATGGTTTGAAATTTTTGAATGTCTCGGCCTCCACATCTGAATCTGCAGGTTCAAAGAACTCATCATCAAATATTGCACCTTCTGGAATTACCTTTTTGTCATCCTTTGGTTCTTGATCTGCATATTGCTGGAACAAATGATCATCTCCTTGTTCTATGTCATTGTCACTATCAACAATATCCGACTTATAATCTGAATCACTGGAGTTGTCACTGTCCATATCCTCATCAACATCAGCAAGTTTTCTGTTTGATCTCCTCTCCAATCTTGCAGTATTGACTTCCTCTCCAACCTCGACAGCAGACTTCTTGCTAGGACTAATCACAGGAGGTAAGTTGGCAACAGGGTTATCAACAACATTATCCCACTATACTACCTTGTTCACTGCCTCATGATCAAGATAAACCATGAGATACCTGTGCCCCTGCTTAACCATTCCTACCATGCTCAATGCATCCTTGTCTTCAGAAATTCTCCTCAAGCCATCTTCATTTATCTGCATTCCTGGTAACAACCAGTAGACATCGATTCTGCCACCACCTTCATATCCTAAACTCTCAATTATGTCGTCAATCCAAAGAGAGGACCAAGTATCTGCATCGCAGTAATCATAGCACACTTTCTGCCCATCAACATATGCCCTATTCGCACCATAACCAAGAAAAAAATCCCCCATGGATGACCTCCAACGTAAAACTGTCACTGCCTGCCTCTGAAAATTGAGTAAAACAACCATTTTCAGAACTTTTCCACTCCTAAAACCCTAGTGCGAAAATTCGATGAATAAAGGCAACAACTTTTATCTTAAATACCACATTGCGAACATGCTTCCAGTCCAAATCAACCTCAAATTCCAAAGGAAATTACGCCAGAATCGAACTAACCGTATATAGGCACGGGGTCTCCGTCCGGCCATCGCACGAGGGACATTTCCGGCGCGAAAGAGTGTCAACTGCACCGCCGCCATGGTCACCTTCTTCACCCCCGTCGACCTCTTCGTCTTACTCGGTCAATCAACTTGTTCCGCAGCAGATCACCTTCATCCACCGCCGCCGTCACCGTTCACCTCGACCTCTCCGCGAAGGAACAGAGGAGAAACAGGGGAAAGGTTGGATCGAGGAGACGCAGCATCGAGGGGGTTCTTGCAATTTTTCCATTGGACTCGAGGAGGCACAGCGTCGCGCGCCCGTCGTGGGCCAGCCAGGAGCCTCTCCGCGGGTCCACCTTCTTCGCCACGTCAGCCGCATACGTAGCCAGGACCGTATATGGACTTCTTGACAAGTTTGAGGACCTCGATGAGGCAGTCTCTGTGTTCCAGGACCGTTGCGGACGTAGGCACAGAGTTCTAGGACTATACATGCATTTTGCTCCATTCTCTACACTACACCGGCACGACCGCACGAGACTTGCGTAGGGTGGCGTAGTCGCATTAGCAGAGTCAACCGTTTGTTTCCTATATAGAGCATCTCCAACAGCCGCGCACTAAAATCACTTTTCAGCGCTGAAATAACGTTTTAGCGCGCTGGTTGGGTGCTTCGGTTTAACAGACGCGCCATACTTTTGCGCGCCGCAAGCATCACTCTAGCAGGCACGCTAAACTCCAGTGCAAACAACATTTTGCACTCAAACATAGACCAAGAAGATCAAACAGACAGAAATAAATCAATAATAAATAGTACAATTATTATTACAACTCAAACAAATAGTTTCTCTTCAATACAACAAATGGTAAATAGAACAAATAGTTCAAACAATATAACACATATGAACATACAACATCAAACTAGTTTTGGCCATTCCCTGACCACCACTTCTCGATTAGATCCTTTTGAAGCTCATCATGCGTCTCGTTATGTCGAATGACATGATAAGAGGTAAGAAAGCGGGCTACCCTTTCCGCCCTCCTCCTCACTCGCACGGGATGTCCCATCATCTCGTAGTGAGTGTATGGCGCGTTGTTCGTCGGAGAATCTATGCCCCGGATGGGCGGAGGCGATGGCGAGGGGAGGAAGCAGAGGCGGCCGCCGGCTAAAGCCGGGGCAGCGTTGTTGGCGGCGTCAGTGACGACGTCCGATTCACCGCGGCGGCGACCCGCGCGTGTCCATGGGCAGCGGAGGCGCGCTTGGGAGAAGCGGCGCAAGCGCCGGCGGCTGGTATTGGACCGTGCTGCGTCACCGGAGACGAGGGGGAAGAGGTGTGGGCGGCGGCGCGAGCCCCAGAAGCTTTCAGATCCAGCGGTTGGTGAGTTCGTGTGAAAGAATTCTGTGCCCAGCGCACGGGAGCCGGCGCACGAAATACACCGCGCGAGATGTCGCAATGTCCCGCGCGTTGGCGCCTGTTTACCGCGCGCGTGACTTTAGCGCGGCTGTTGGAGCTTCCCATTTCGCCCCGCACGCGCTATATTACCGTTATTTGGCTCGCGCGGCTCATTTAGCGCAGCTGTTGGAGATGCTCTAAATAAAAAACGTTTACCTGCACAGGTTACAGAACCCATGCATAGTCGCATATGGGCCGGTCCAGTGGAACATCAATGTTTGGTCTTAGCCCAAGACACAACCGATGGCCAAGCTTTTTCGAGAGTAGGCGTACCATATTTTTATAGAAGACAAAATTTTGAGTAGAAGAACGACTACAACTTGCTGCGAACAACAAGTGTAGTACCACTTCACACACGACCATAGACAAAACAACTACACACAAAAGAGTCTGCCCTAGATTGAGCACCACAACCGCGTCTCGACCGACACTGGAGCCTCCGAAGATCAATAACTCGCACTGGACTTTCCTCATCAACGCATCATCCACTCTGGAGAAGGCAAGCGGATGAAGGGACTAGGTCGGCCCCATGAAAGGTATCATCTTGGAATTTCCGGCGACGGCGTACATTGCGCCCGTGACGATCAGCCTTGGACAACGATCAGCCGATGGCCAAGCTCAACCCAACCTAGAACGAGAACTTGTAGACCATGTCGTGCTTGTACACCTGGCCGGGCTTCACTATGATCGGCGGGAACTCGGGGTGGTTCACGGCGTCCGGGTACGCCTGCGTCTCCAGGAGAACCCACCGTACTGCCCATACACCTTGCCGTCCTTCCCCTTGGTGTTGTTCAGCCCGTTGCCGGTGTAGAGCTGCATCGCCGGCTGGTTCGCCCACAGCTCGAGCGCGCGGCCAGACGCGCTGTCTCTAACTGCCGCCACCCTCCGCATGCCCTCCCCGTCGATCACGTAGTTGGTGTCGTACCCGAAGACGCCCTTGCCGCCGCTAACCTGCCGGATGCGCGCGCCGATGGTCGTCGGCGACCGGAAGTCGTAGTTTGTGCCGGCAACGGGGTCGACGCGTCCGGATGAAGGGAGGAGCTCCTCGTCCATGGGGGTGTACTGCGAGGCGAAGAGCTGGAGCGTGTGACCCAGCACGTCGCCGCTGCCCTGCCCCCCTAGGTTCAGGTACACGTGCTGAAGGAAGTTCACCGGCGTCGCCTTGTTCAGCGCCGTCGCGTTCATGCGAATGCTCAGCATGTACGGGCTCGACAATTCGTACGTCGCGTACATGTCCAGATCTCCATGGAATCCTGCTCATTTATCGGTTGTAACAGGAATAAAAGGTACTCACTCCGTTCACAAAAAAGATGTCTCAATCTTTTCTAGATACATACAAATCTAGATAAAGTTGAGACATCCTTTTATGAACGGAGAGAGTATTGAAAACTTTGAAACACAAAGGATCATTTACTACAGTATAATTTTGGCACCTTGCTCTCCGTCGAAGCTGCGGTAGTAGAGCGTGATGTACGGGGAGTCGCCGCCGCCAACGTATTCCTTCACCGTCCATATGACTTTGCTGAATCCCCTGTGTCCACCTGCAATAGGAAACTCATTAGCGAGTCTTATCACAACAACTTCATCTGGCGGAAGCAAACTGCAATGCATACCATGGATCGCGTTCCTGCCGTCGTTGATGTACGTGCGATACACTTTGCCGTCGAGGACGAACTGGCCCCTGGCCATTCGTTGCGCCACGCGCCCGGTCAGCGGCCCGAAGTAAGCGGTGTCGTTCTGGTTGGAATAAGCAGAGATTGAGAGAAAACAAGTTGAGATGATCGACGTGATTCAGGACAGCAGCATCTTAGCATTGAAGGTGATGAGGCCAATATAGTTATACCAATGTTTGGTAGGGTGAACTAAATATTTCAAAACGATTTTGTACATCTCTGAATCACTGGATCCTGACGTCTGCCATTGAGCTAGTTCGTCTTTTCTGTTCTCGGTTAATTTGTATGCGCACCTCTAGATTTTCTTCATATCTTTGTCGGGGTCTAAAATTTTATGATTTTTCCGTTTGCATCAAATCATCGCTTCTCGGCGCAAACATAACATGCTTCTCAAAGTTCTCAACGATTCATTTGTTTGCAGCACAACATACTCTAGACCAACTTTTCTAAGCGCAATTCATATATATATAACCGGCATTGATAAATTTACATTTACACTATGCTACAAAGATAGATGAATTAATGTATGAAACATGATCTTTAGAGAGGTTCAGAGGTCTTACTACATACTCAGCGAGGGTATCTTTACCCAGCACAACATCGGCCATGTTCCCTACAAAATAACTTATGCAAATCAAGCCTCACAGATACTACACAAAAACAAGTTCACAACAAATCACGTAGGCCATTGAACATGGAAATTTAGACCATAGCTTTGGATACCCAACCCACAGGGATAGGGTATGAGTACAATGTTTTGTGTGTGAGGCAAAATGCATGGGCAGCCTGATAATTCATTCCTTGGGCATGTGTACAACTCCTTGCAAAATGCAAATAGACACATAGTTTGCACCCAATAACATTTAAGAAAATAAATAGGACTGCCATATCCTGGTGGAAAAACTGCAACCCAATCCAAAATTGCCACGTGGCAGGTGACGTCAGCGTTATGAAAATCACGTCACACGTTCCGGAATTTCACGGTTAAAATCGTGTCGCGCCATGGGGCTGTAAATGGAATGTTTGTTCCTTATAATTCTCTTTCTTATAAGCCCCCTATTTACGGACGAGTGGAGTATGTGGTACATCTCGAATGGTTAACATGTCATATGGGAACCATATGTTATTTATTGGACGCCGATGACGTTCCCATGATCGGATCAACCAAATGTTGCCATGTGGCAACATCACAGTCTGACAGTTGTCATCCACTATCGAAAAAAAAGTCGAACGGCTGGCAACTCGTTCACTCCTGATTCTAAAAGCCGAACGTTTGCTCCTAATGATTTCAACCATACTTTCAAGACTTGTTAACTTCTATTATATATGGCGACAACAAATTGCGATATTGGTTCAGGAAAAAAAATACGAAAAACAGTTTCATGTTTTTCTTCCAGCATGTGCCTAATGATCAAAGATTCTCATTAGAGACAATGTGTCAATATCTAGAACATCATGTAGTTATTAGCCAAAAATATATAATTGTGAAACGTCACTCATATAGTCGTCATATAAATATATTATTGAGCTTATTTGTCATTTATTGTGGTATTATTGTTGACATGTTGTGAAAACATTATTGTCACGGATACTCATCAGGTATGCGCATGTTTCTATCCACGAGCATCTTCATGGACGGCACAAGAATAGGAAATCTGATGCTACTCGATCCATGTAAAACCCTACCCAGGGCAAATTTAGAGGCTACACGATTTCTGAGTATCGAAACATAGTCTGATGATAATCATACTGTAAACACCTTCGATCAGATTCACTCAACGAACAAGGATTCGGATTATAAGCTCGGATTTAACAGGAACATTGGAGATGGAAGGTGCAAATCTAGGAGAAAGAAGAAGAACAAGGCACACACGCGACATACGCACGCCCAGCCAGGCCTCGGCCGAAGCCGCCGTCCAGTCCGTCCGTTCCAAGCCCAGTCCAGTTTGTGGCTGTTCTGCTGATATATATGCCTCCCCTGGCTCCGAAGCAGGCCAAGGACAAACATGGCAGCCCACTAGCCAGCCCATGTAGACAGGTCGTTGACAATCCCCCCTTCTTAAAATCTGGCTTGCCCTCAAGCCGGTGCCGAGTAGAATCACCAGGGTCCCAAGGGCAAGCACAAGCTTTGATGATGCACTCCTGCTTGCCAATTTGCTGCTCTTACTGCATGGTTAAAACATTGCACGACCAGAGAAATTTCTTGCATGTCTCCCAGACTAGTTGCATAGCCACCAGGGTCCCAAGGTAGGATAAGTGACACAAAGAGAACAAAATTGCTCGTCTCCAGAGAACTGTGAAGAGCAATAGTGTACTTCGGTGTTCTTGTTTTCGGATTGAGAAGCCATGGAATGTGCCATTCAACTTGTTCAGCTCCACCAGAAGTAGTATGGCCAACATAGCCATTATATGGGAGGACCACCAAATCTTGTAAGGACAGATTGCTCACCATCATAAATAAATAACGATTCCCAGTTGCTAAGGACCAAGCAATCAACCATTGTAGCAGCTGCCCAAACTGAAGATAAGTAGAACAAGAATTGTTTGTACGCTGGAACTGTAGTTGCTCGAGACAAGTAGCAGTGACATCTATTGTAGTTGAACCAGGCTGACTCCATAGTGCGAGACCCCAATGTAGGGAGAGGGAAGCAAGAGCAGAATCAACACCAATGACAGCGAGGACCCTTCCGAATGCTAGAACCAGAGTTTGTAATATTACCTTCTTGTTGTTGTACTGCATGTCATCCGAAAGGAAATAAACCTCTGGAGGTCTGAATCTTGTGCAGAACTCATGACAAACAGCAACACCAACAACAATGTAGTTGACTTGAATGATCTCCTCACAAGGTGTACTACTGCTAAAAGTTTGAGTTGTAAATCTGTAGCAATACTGCTGCGGCTGGCTAGAGGTATCAGCACCTACCAGTTGCTTAGCATTTCTCAAGGTTGTGCATAAGCTACACTTTGCAATTATTAGGTCACTTGTCCATACTGTAAACAGCCTGACTGTAGCGATGCTTAGATCTAATGCAGGAGCTTCAGTAGTAATCAAACTAAATGTTGGCCTTGCCAAGTGAATGGTACGAACATCAGCCTGTGCAAGTGTGTATGACCATGCTATGTACCACTGAAAATGACTGGAACCACAGATGGAAGCATTTCCAATAGTGCCAATCCATGAACTTGGAACTCTGATCCTTCCAATGTAATAACACTGCAATGCCCAAGCAATTTCCCATTGCATGGTTTCAGAACCACAATGAATAAACCAGTGCAAATATGTTTGAGTATTTGCATACCCCGATTTCTGATCATGGTCATGACTGCCTGATAAATCTGCATTCAGTTTCTTAACACATGCATGCCAAGCAATATCTCTGCTAAACACTGAATCTCTCAATATCATTGGTTTCTCTCCAGGGTCCCATGGCAACAAGCAAACTGAATGATTGCTAGCACAGCAAAGACCAGAACACATACCGCTGATTTTTGTTGTACACTGATTCATTGATGTACCCCATGAGACAATGGCCTGAGTGACTTGCGGTAACGGTGGCGACACATTCTGTCCCTTGGTTTGAATCGGTGGCAACTCCAACAGCTTTGGTGGCGGAGCGACCTCATGTTTGTTGGCGATGATGTGAGCATCCGTCCTTCGCATGTTGGATGCCGAGATAACAGAGTCAATGATGATACTGTGACTTATGGTTGGATTGCAGATGCCCTCGCTTGGAGCAGCCATGGTTGGCGCACAGTCCACCATATCAACAGGAACTGGTGTTGGCATGGCCACTGGTTGTGACACCGGGTCGACGCAGATGTCACGTTCCGGGAAAGCTGTGGTCACAGCCACCTCACCAAGCACCATGGACGCCATCATGGAAGCCGTCACAACACTTGTGTCGCTTCCGAGACATTTCTTCGAGCAGGTGGTGTGTGTCTGAACCACGGATTCTGTCTCACGCAATGCGGCGGACAGAGGCACGCTGATGGCACCCGTGGACACCTCAAGCTGGAGATCGTCCGCGTCCACCGCTGAGGTTGCCACAACGACATGGTTGGGAGTCGTGGCGGTGAGGTCGTCGGCGTGCATCGCGGTGGGAGCAGGGGCAGCCGGAGAGGTGACCGGTGCTGCTGAGGTCGACTCCCCATCGTGGTGCTCGACCGCGTCCAGAGCCGCAGCCCACTCAGCGTATGGTGTGTCGTCGTAGAAGTACGGCGGGGCGAACTCTTCGTCATCCGGCGTCGAGATGGCGGTGTAGATTGGCGGTACGACTGCAACAGAGAGGAAACAGCACCCCTCATAGAGTGCGCGGCCGTCCAAAGCATCACGAGCTCGGGCCGCCCTCCACCGAGAGCAGAACTGGACGTAGGCCTCCACGCCGTACATCCCGTCGACCACTCGCTCGAACGCGCACAACAACTTCCCAGCACCAAAGTGACTGAAATCTTCGCGAAGCATCTCCTTAGTCACTGGCTGGTGCACATCGGTCATCCTGATGTGAAGAACACCGCGAGGGAAGGCGAGTTTTTGGGTCGGCATTTCCTCAAACAGGTGGTAGGCAGTGGTTGAAACGGCTGGTGGTGGGGAAAAAAAAATCGGTGGATTTGAAGGGGAAGGGTGATGGTAAGGCTCTGATACCAGATGTAAACACCTTCGATCAGATTCACTCAACGAACAAGGATTCGGATTATAAGCTCGGATTTAACAGGAACATTGGAGATGGAAGGTGCAAATCTAGGAGAAAGAAGAAGAACAAGGCACACACGCGACATACGCACGCCCAGCCAGGCCTCGGCCGAAGCCGCCGTCCAGTCCGTCCGTTCCAAGCCCAGTCCAGTTTGTGGCTGTTCTGCTGATATATATGCCTCCCCTGGCTCCGAAGCAGGCCAAGGACAAACATGGCAGCCCACTAGCCAGCCCATGTAGACAGGTCGTTGACACATACCTTTGGAATCTGGAGTGACGATCGACATGATAGTGGCGCCCCAATTGGTTATCTTCACGGAGAAATCCCCTTTCTTGAGCACGTACACGCCGACCATCTTCCTGGCTTCGGCGCTGCCGGCCAAAAATATATAATTGTGAAACGTAACTCATATAGTCGTCATATAAATATATTATTGAGCTTATTTGTCATTTATTGTGGTATTATTGTTGACATGTTGTGAAAACATTATTGTCACGGATACTCATCAGGTATGCGCATGTTTCTATCCACGAGCATCTTCATGGACGGCACAAGAATAAGAAATCTGATGTTACTCGATCAGTGTAAAACCCTACCCAGGGCAAATTTAGAGGCTACACGATTTCTGAGTATCGAAACATAGTCTGATGATAATCATACCTTTGGAATCTGGATGTAGCACACGAGACACAAATCACGCTACACACCGATGGATTATATGTCTAAATCCGATACATCCTCGCGTCATGCAGAGGGAATGAATCCTGACGAGCAGAGCTCCGGAAAAGGAAGAAGAGAGGAAGGACTCTGACGAGTTCTATTTTATCTGATTACAATTCGATGCCTCTGATTGGACGCAGCCAAGGCTTATATGGCGTGGACGTTACCCAGCGTGGTCGCAGTCACCGCCAGCTGGGCCCCCTTCGTCAGGCGTTGCTCTTCACGTATTCTTTGCCTGGCATCAGTCCTTGACTTGGCCTTGATCAACTCCGGCAGACACGTGGTCGTGACAATGCCCCCTCCTTGAGTAGCCGCTTGCCCCCAAGCGGGTGCCGATGGAAAGACAGCAACAATTGCTCCGAGGTGTTCCCAGGTCTGGCAGTGTTGAGGAAGGCCAGACCATTGAACCTTGACCTGGGGCACCATCTTGCTTCGTCTCCGGATCATGCGTTCATCCACCACCGCAACTGGTTGCACCAACATCATGTCAATGTAATTTAGTGGTAAATCAACACTGACCTGGTCCGTGGGTTTCAACGCCTTCTTGAGTTGAGAAACATGTATCACATTGTGGATTTTGGCCGAGTCCGACAACTGCAACTTGTAGGACACCTGACCCACACGCTTGAGCACCGTGTAGGGTCCAAAGTATTTGAAACCCAGTTTCTGCGATGAGCGATTTGCGACAGAGGTTTGGACATACGGCTGGAGCTTGAGGTACCTGATCACCGACAGCAAATTCGCGCTCTCCTCGTTTTTTGTCAGCTTGGTGCTTCATGCGCATTTGTGCCCTTGCGAGATGTTGTTTGATCACGTCCAGCATGAGTTTTCTTTCCTGCAGCCAGGAGTCAAGGTCGCGCACACCTGTAACCGTGGTGTTTTGGATTCCAAAGTGTCGAGGTGATCGCCCGAACAGAGCCTCAAATGGAGAGCGCCCAATCGCAGAGTGAAAGCTGGTGTTGTACCAATACTCAGCCTGAGAAATCCATTTACACCACTGCTTGGGATTTGCATGTACCAGACATCTGAGGTAGGTTTCGAGGCATTGGTTCAGACGTTCCGTCTGTCCATCTGTTTGTGGATGATATGAAGAACTGAGGTTCAGCGTGGCATCTGCCAATTTGAACAGTGTTTGCCAGAAAACACTGATGAAAACTTTGTCACGGTCATATATGAGAGTCTTGGGCATGCCATGGAAACGATAGACATGGTCGAAGAAGGCCTGTGCAACCGTGGCAGCTGTGAATGGATGTTTGAGGGGAATGAAGTGCCCAAACTTCGTTAGTTTATCCACTACCACCAGAATAGTGTCAAACTTGTTGGATTTCGGCAGTCCTTCAATAAAGTCCAAGCCTACAGTGTGCCAAGCTTCGGGTGGAATAGGCAGAGGCTGTAGCCTACCAGGCAATTTGACATGCTCACTTTTGGCCTGCTGACATGTTCTGCATGTTTGCACATATTTTGTTATTGTGTCCTTCATGTGTGGCCAGGAGAATAGTTTCTTGATCTTGTGGTATGTGGGCAGCACTCCCGAATGACCACCCAAGGCACTGCTGTGAAAGGCCATGAGTACAGCTTGGTGAGCATCTGACTGGTTACCCAACCACACACGCCTTTGTGTCGAATCACACCATTGTGAAGCGAGAATCCTTGCTGGTTAGGACTGTGAAGCGCCAGTTCTGTGAGCAGTTCCTGTGCCTTTGGATCCTTCTTGTATCCTTCAGTTACTGTTTCAATCCAGCGAGGTTGAACTGAAGAAACAGAGCAGAGATTTTGCACTTGTGGGCGTCTGGACAAGGCATCAGCCGCTTGGTTTGTCACTCCCTTTTTGTACACAATGCGGTACTGCAGCCCCATGAGTTTGAAAAAGGCTTTCTGCTGGATAATTGTGTTGAATTTGTGATCGCCCAGATGAATCAGGCTGCGCTGATCAGTGAAAATTGTGAAAGCCTTGTGTTGGAGATATGGCTTCCATTTCTCGATAGCCAACAGAATCGCCAAGCACTCCTTATCATATACTGAGAGGGTCTGGTTCTTGGGCCCTAAAGCTTTGCTGAGAAAAGCCAGGGGATGCCCTTGCTGCATTAATACAGCTCCAACTCCAGTGGCGCATGCGTCAGTTTCCAGCACAAACTCTTTGTTGAAATCAGGTAACGCCAGAACAGGAGCTTGAGTAAGAGCTTGTTTGAGTGCTATGAACGACGCATTCACTTCAGGAGACCATACAAACGGCATGTTTTTCTTCAGCAGATCAGTGAGAGGTCGAGCTAGGATGCCAAACAGCCGTATGAATTTCCTGTAGTATCCCACTAAACCAAGAAATCCCCTTAGTTGTGTCAGATTCAGCGGAATTGGCCAGGATTGCACTGCAAACGTCTTCGCTGGATCAGTAGAAACTCCTGTTGCACTGATAATATGGCCCAGATATTCCAGTGCTTTCTGAGCGAAAGAGCACTTGCTTCGCTTCACAAACAGCTTGTTGAGCTCGAGCAGTTGAAACACAACTTGCAAATGCTCGACATGATCTTGCAGGGTATTGCTGTATATAAGGATGTCGTCAACAAAAACCAACACGTACTTGCGGATCACATGAGCAAAAATTGTATTCATGGCAGCTTGAAATGTGGCTGGCGCACAAGACAAACCGAAAGGCATCACACAAATTCATAGTGCCCATGATGTGTGCGGAAAGCAGTCTTACACTCATCAGATTCAACCATCCTTATTTGATGATACCCAGAGCGGAGGTCCAACTTGGTGAAATATGTGGCCCCTGCTAATTCATCCAGAAGTTCGTCAACTACTGGCATTGGGTATCGATCTTTGACTGTTACTGCATTCAACTGGCGATAGTCAATACAGAAACGCCATGAGCCATCTTTTTTCTTTACCAACAGTACCGGCGAAGCGAAAGGACTCTGGCTTTCCTTGATGATTCCCTGAGCAAGCATATCTTTCACTTGTTTTTCAATCTCATTCTTCTGCTGTGGAGTGTAACGATACGGCTTAACATTGACAGGCTGCACACCAGGCATCAGTGTAATTTTGTGATCATAAGTGCGATGGGGAGGAAGTCCAGAGGGAGTTGCAAAACATCCCTTATTCTGCTCAATTACTTTCACAATCTCAGCTGGAATTTGGGTCTCCAGTGTCTCATCATTCAGTGTTGCCAGTTCCACCACATGCAGGATGGCAAATTCGGCTTCCAACAACCGCAATTCTTCAGATGAAATTGGATCACAGGAAGTTGTTTTGTCCTTCACTCCTCGGATTGTTTTGCGAATGCCATTTTGTTTGATGCGGAACACCTTCTTTTTCCAGTCCATCCACATAGGGCCCAGGGTATCCAGCCAATCCATGCCCACAATCATGTCATAGCAAGGTAAATCAAACACTCGGAATGAAGTTGTGAAAGTTGCGCCTTGGCATTCCCAAGGTACATTTAGCACAGCCTTGTTGACTTGAGTTCTTGCTCCATTTGCCACAGCCACTGTTACTGGTGCAATGTCCACAGTTTGCAAACCCAATTGCTGGACAGCATTGTTGCTAATGAAATTCCCAAAACTTCCAGAGTCAACTAACAGCAGAATCTGTTTCCCTTGCGTAGTGCCCTGTAATCGGAAGCTTTTCTTTCGTGCAGTGCCCTGCAATGCACACATGGATATTGCACACAGAGATTCATCACTGCTAGAATTACCCGACTTGTCTGCTTCAGCTTCTGGGGCAGATATTTGCAATAACTGCACCAGCTCTTCCACTAGATTCAGTGGAATTGTTGCGCTGCACTTGTGACCCGGCTAGAATTTGTCACCACATGTGAAGCATTCACCCCGAGCTCTTCTCTGTGCTTTAAGAGACTGAAATTTTTCTTCCCAAGGAGGCTTGCTGGCTGGAGCAGATTTGTTGTCAGCAGCTGCATGAGATAAAATTCCTTTGCCCGGAAATCCAGTCTTCATATAGGGAGATTTGTGCTCCTGCCTGTAGCGACCAGAGGGTGAAAAGGGTCTGCTCTCCTCCAGCATCTCTTCCTGCGTTTCAGCAAGAGATAACGCAGCATCAACCGTTCTTGGTTTGTGGAGCCTAATTGCTCTTTGAATTTCTTTTTTCAGGCCATTAACAAATTTAGTAACAAAGAAAACTTCATCATAGTGTTTGTTATGGATGAGCACTCTATGCCTAAGCTCCTCAAATTTTTTGTAATATTTCTCTACACTCTCTGTCTGTCTACAACGTTCCAAAGCCTCTAAGTATCTATGGTGTTTGTTTTTACCAAATTTTTCATGCACAGCTACACAAAGTTCCTCCCAACCATCCACATCATGCTCTGCTTCATAAGTTTGAAGCCAGAGAGCAGCATTTCCAATGAAATGCATGGTGGCAAAATTAGCCCATGTGTCATGATCTACTGAATACATGCAGAAGTACTTCTCGCACACCTTCTTCCACCATTTGGGATTTTCACCATCAAATTTGGGGAAATCCGATTTGGGTGGCCTAGAGTTTCTATGGTACGAACGAGAATCATGCGCAAAACTATCACCACCTCCATCAGATTGCTCAGACAAATCAAAATTGACAGGAGTATGCTGAAATTTGCGCGTACCCTTGGCCAGGGCAGGTGCCATTGCCTTAGAGGCGCTGGTCACATTACCCTGGTTTGCGTGTTGCAGATGGTGCCCATCGGGCCGTTGTGTGATGTCGTCGTCGTCGTCGAGTTCCGTCCAGACTCCAACACAGCCACACGGTTTCCCAATTCTTCCAGGGACTTGTGGATGGATTGAATTGATCCTTCCATGGACGGCACCCGAGCGGAGATGCTTTTAAGTGACTCACTGATGGCCTTCAGAGTCGAGGCTGTGTCGTCACCTTGCTTCTTCATCGCCGCCGTGAGGGATGACAGATCAGACTGGACCTTCTCCATGGTGATCTCTCCGCACGCCGCCCACACGCTGTCTGTCGATGTCAGAGCCTGCCGCCTCCGTGATACGCCCCCAATGGCGCCGAAGGTGGATGAGAAGCCGGAATTTCACGAATCACAGAGGATTTGTGATCAACCGCCTCCCACTCCAAATCCGGCTGCTAGCAGTCTACCGCCGCCGCACGCCGCCAGAGAGATCAGAAGAGGCCGATCTCACTCCGCCGCCGCAAGGTCGCACGAACTGGTGGGATTTTACGGAGATCCAACCACTAGCTCATCCGACACTTGAAATCGCCTCCGAAATGGATCAGATCGAAAGGGAAAAAAATATATTTCGTGGATTGGTGGATCGGAACGGCTCTGGTACCATATGTAGCACACGAGACACAATCACGCTACACACCGATGGATTATATGTCTAAATCCGATACATCCTCGCGTCACGCAGAGAGATGAATCCTGACGAGCAGAGTTCCGGAAAAGGAAGAAGAGAGGAAGGACTCTGACGAGTTCTATTTTATCTGATTACAATTCGATGCCTCTGATTGGACGCAGCCAAGGCTTATATGGCGTGGACGTTATCCCAGCGTGGTCGCAGTCACCGCCAGCTGGGCCCCCTTCGTCAGGCGTTGCTCTTCACGTATTCTTTGCCTGGCATCAGTCCTTGACTTGGCCTTGATCAACTCCGGCAGACACGTGGTCGTGACACTGGAGTGACGATCGACATGATAGTGGCGCCCCAATTGGTTATCTTCACGGAGAAATCCCCTTTCTTGAGCACGTACACGCCGACCATCTTCCTGGCTTCGGCGCCGCCGGCCAGCGCAGAGGCCACCACAAGGCACAAGAGCGCGAGAAACACCGGAGCCCTCGCCATTTGGTTAGCGGCAGGAAGAAGACGTCGATCGATCGGCTCAGAAAATGCTTGTACTGACTACTGAACCGAGTGAACTGGGCGCGCGGTGTGCCAGCTCCGACCTGAGCGGATGGGCAGTTTATCAACTGGCAATATAGGCGGACGACAGCTAGTGAGTGAGGCGATTTCGACGAGTGGACCGTTTCTAGGATCTGCATTCTCGACCGCTGGCTTCCAGAAGGTGGAAAAAGGAAATGCTCCGGTTAAAATGGAAAGAGTTGTGGCAGTATTTTTTCGATTTATCTTTCTGGGATGTGTGACGTGCACGCTGCCAATCTTCCATAAATATGTACTGGGATCCGGGATCTTAGACTGTCGTTTTAGATATTATAAAGCTGAGAGAAAAGGAAGGCACCCAACAGCGGAATTAAGGCCGCGTGCTCAAGTTGTCACATACACAAAGTTCTAATTCCAGACAAGGCTGAGACATATGTGTTATACTATGAGCTCCATATGTCTTTGCTCATGTATACTATATGTGTTTACTATGAGCTAAAATGGCGGTCAAGTGGTTCTAAAATTTTGTTTACGCTTCAAAACACACCTATAGTTTTCTTGACCTTACTGCTGCCCAAGGATTTGGTTACACTGTTGAAAACCATCTCGGAGGGGGCTGAGATTTCCGGTAACCACGGTTACCAAAAAATCTCGGTCGGTTACCGGATGAGATTCTCAGTCAAATTTTGAATTTCAAACTTGAAACAATAAAAAAATTATAACATATTTTAGGAGGAAGAATTTGGCTCAAATTTAAACGGTTCGGGATTTTTCAACCGGTAAACTCATTTACCGGAGGGGACCGAGAATTCCGGTTACCGGCTGGTAACCGTGGTAATTCAACCAGTTGCCAAATCCCTACCGATGCGAGGCCCACCTGTCAAGGGAGGAGGACAATATTGGGCGAATAGCTCCTATGCGACGTTTTTCCACCAAATTGGATTAGAAGCGATGTCGTTGGCAAGAATTGCTCTGCAGCGACATCTCTTTGAGCACAAATTGCTCTGCTGCGACATGGCCCTTAAGCGCAATCTGTTAGAATTATGGGGAGCCGGGTGAGACCCACAACTTATCCACGTCAGCAACGACGACCGTTATAATCCTCCTCCCTTGCGCGCGCATTCTCCCGGGCCCTGTCTTCTTCTTCTCCGGCGACGAAGCGCGGCAACGCCGATGAGCTTTTCTGAACTGAAGCTTCATTTTGCGCAATTTCTGAACTGAAGCATTAAGCGGAACTGAAATTGCACTGAATTCGACTGAAATTTAACATAACATATACTGAAATTGGACATATTACATAGCTTAGTTCGTGGCGATCATCGGATCAAAAGCCACACACGCGGGCGGGCACAAACACTGATTACATAATTAGCCCTAGCTAATTGGGCGTCGCCGCTGCCCTACCCCTAAACTAAGATCCAAAATTGGGCTCTGTCCGGAGCTCCAGGGGTGCGGCGGCGACGAGGCGGCAGCGCCGCTCAGTCGGAGTCGGAGTCCGAGTCCGAGCTGAGCTCGATGACGGGGTGGAGGGATGCTTCGAGAGCGGTCTGGAGGCGGAGTTCATCGAGCTCCTTCTCGATCTGACGGCGCGCCTCGAGCTCCTCCTCCTGCTGCTTGCTGCGCTGGATCACCTCGTCGGTGATCCAGGGCAGGTCCTCATCGTCGACGAAGTCTCTGGGCAGGAGGCCGCGACGCGGTGGGCGGTCCTGCTGCTCCTCGTCCTCCCTCTTCGACAGCGGCAGCTGTGCCGCCATGGAGGAGCTCCCCGCGCCGGAGGAGCTTCCATGCTCGTAGCGTCTGCCGGCGGCGGCCGCAAACTCCATGCAGCGGTCGTACTCCTCCACCTCGCGGCGGTCGAACGCAGGCGACGGCATGATGCTGTAGTTGCTGTACCTGCGCGCCCCGCGCTTCCGACCGCCGTCGGAAGCAACCAGCTTCGCCCGAGCGGGGTCAGCGGGAACCCGCCGCTTCCGCTCCTCGTCGGAGCGGTTTCTGCCACCGGAATGGCCACAACGGCCCGCGCTTGAACCCCCCTCCTAAACATCCGCGCTCGGCGGGGCTGGATCTACAGCTGCAGGTGGATTTGGTCGCTGGCGGCGAGCAAGTGGGAGCGGTGGCGACCGTGGGAGTGGGGAAATTGCTAGAGCATGACATCTTTCCGTGGATAAGTAGGTGAACGGGAGGCGGTCGGAAAAAAAATCACTGGTTTGTTGGGCTATGCGTGTTGGGCTATGCTTGTTGGTTGTGCCGTGGCCTATGCGTTTGAATGTAATAAAACGCTCCAGCCAAAAAAAAAAGGAGTCCAGCCAATCAGAGCGCAGAACGAGAGTGGCGTGGATGGGGGGGGGGGGGGGGTTTCCTTCAAGAAGGCATGATCGGACGAACAGGGTTAAATCAAGTGATTTTGGTGTTTCGGCTGGGTCAACAGGATTTTGAGTGGGTTGACCAAATTAGGATATAGCATAACTAATTCAAAAAAATGTTTGAAACTTCATTTTGGTGTGAATAAGAAGGATCCAGGCTTAGTTTTTCATTTTCATGTTTGAAACTTGTTTAAATGTTGGTCAAACTTCGGTTTGACCAATTTCAAAATAAGCATAAAAAATTCAAAAAAAAATCAAAAAAATGGAAAACCTGTGCACATGGTCGTATTATGTCATATACTAACAACTCAAGTTGATAAATAAGGTCTAGATACATTCAAACAAAATATTCATGTATGTAGTGTGAAATATCAAATCTCAAACTATGAACTCTCAAGTGTGAAGAGAAGTGGTTTTGGGTGTGGAACATGAAACTTTCAAAAAACTCACAAAAGGTTCATTTTGGAGTGACTAAGAAGGATCCAGGTTTGGTTTTTCATTTTCATATTTGAAACTTGTTAAAATGTTTGTCAAACTTAGGTTTGACCGAATTCAAAATAAGCATAAAAATTTAAAAAATATCAAAAAAATTGAAAACTTGTGCACATGGTCTTAGTATGTCATATACTAACAACTCAAATTTATTTGGCTGATTTAGACATAGTGGAAAAAAAAACTTGGTTAGAAATGGGGCTGTTTACCCTACCTTTGGACCTTATTTGAAACACATTTTTCAGATCTGAGCAAAAGGCCTCGGATTGATGACCTAGTTAGATCAAACAAGTGCATAATAGTTTGAAATCATTGTAACATCCAAGTTTAGCAGAAATATCATGTAAAAGTTTGAATTTTGATTCAAATTTGAATTTTTGTTCAAAGTTGAATTCAAACGAGACAAAAAATCAAAAGAAAATAAATAATATGAAGACTAATTCAATTTTTTGTCCCAGTGCAACATCTTCATGGATAGGACAACTCACTATTATAGATTTTTAATCTATAATAGTAAGTTGCCGGACCCACAAAGTTGTTGTACTAGAACGGGATAATGTGCAACACCTGAATTGCGAGCATGTGGACTCGAACTTGGGTGGGCTAAAGGAGGCATCAACCCCTTGCCACTAGGCTATGCCTATGTTTGCGACAAATCTACCACCATTAGGAGGTAATATTTACAACCCTCCATCTCACAAGGTGAATTCGTTTGAATTTGTTTGGGTAACAACATCTTGGTAAGAGTGACAAACATTTTGGTAAGAGTAACAAATATTTTGGTTCATTGCAACATCCAAGCTCAGCAGAAATACCATGTAAAGTTTGAATTTTGGTTCAAAGTTGAATTCAGAATTTACAAAAAACTAAAAGAAAATAAATAATATGAAAATTAATTCAAATTTTTTGTCCAAGTGCAACATCTTAATGGATGAGACAACTCATAAGTTGCCTGACCCACGAAGCTGCTAGACTAGAACGGGAATAATGTGCAACACCTAAATTGCGAGCATGGGGACTCGAACTTGGGTGGGCAAAGGAAATGCATCAACCCTTGCCACTAGGCTATGCCTATGGTTGCGACAAATCTACCACCATTAGGAGGTAATAGTTACATTTTGGTAAGTGTAAATAAAGAAGTAAATTTCTTTCAGCTAATAGAATTGTTTGAGCCAACACGAAATTCTTTTTTTTCTTCACTTAATTTAAGTGAGTACTCACGGCTTGGCCCAACAACGGGCCCAACATCGAGCCCATGAACTTGTTGGTTTTTCTATTTCGGAAACGGCTAACTGAACCTGTTCGAGGTGTTAACTGAATTTAGAGCTAATTTCCACCTGAATTTATACGCTTTCGATTTCGACTGGAAACATTTAGAGCTATTTTTTTCGAATTCATAACATAGTTCATCTTACAAACAACTCCTATATCGAAATCCAGAACTCCTAAATCGAAATTCCTAATCCGAACGACAAAGAAACACATAAAATGCTCCGCCCATCATGTTTGACTGCTTATTCAATTCCACAATCTGGCTCAACTGCTTGTTCAATTTCTGCAACTCCCTATTCACAAAAAAATCCTCCACTCAAAATGGCCGCATTCCTCCAAATCCTGAAAAGGGGAACATAAACCCTAATTCCCAAATCCATAGTGCAAAATCAAAATCACGCCAAATTGAGACAAATCAGGACAAACCCTACCTTCCCATCCTTCCCCTCACGACGCCTGCTCTCGCATTTGACAAATTCCCGACCGACATTGCCCCTCGGCGAGCGCACACATGTCAAGCGCTTCAGTGGATCTAGGCGAGGGCACTGGACCGTAGCTCGACCATTTACGCTGGCAGGTGGAAGCGGAGCTCGACGACATACCTCTACCGCCGGCGTTGCTGCGCGCTGTCGCCGGAGAAGAAGGCGGGGATGGCTCTGGCACGGGGCGAGATGGCTCTGTTTTCTACCAGCTGATGAGGTGGGTCCCGCGGTCGGAGGTGCTCCTGTGGGTCCTTTGCTGACGTGGATTAGTTGGGGTCCCACCAGGCTCACATAATTCCAACCCTAACCTGTCCCTTGCGGTTAAGCCCCGACTATCGCACGAGAGCTATTGCAGCCACGAGATGGCGTCGCACGTGAGCTATTTCAGGCAACGACGTCGCGTTTCGAACGATTATGTGAAACGGCGTCACATGGGAGCTATATGCCCGGACAATATTATCTAAAATAGTAAGCGCCGCTGGGATTCAAAAACGAGACCCATGGGTGAAGCAACACATATACACATGTCGCTACGACTGCACCTCTCATATATTAGTGATAGACACTTAGATCGACGCTCTATTATAGTACATATCTAGCATGAAGGAGGTGGCCGCATTAGGTCAGTTCACTTGCACATCCACGGTGTTGCGTGTAAGGACACAACACCAGGGATGTGGGACACGCTTTTGGGTTCGGCGGTGGGCACGAACACAGTCCAAACACTTACTCTCAGGACATCACGTTTTTTACCCAGGTTCAGCCCAAGTTTAATACCATATACGTCCTACTAGATCATATATATGAAGTGGGTGTATCAAGTGCTACAAGGATGAACTCTTCTTGCCGGGGTCGGGCCTGGCAATGGAGAGAATACAACAACTGCAACTTGCTATCCTCTGAACCTCTAACTGCTGGGACTGGGACCAAACAGGCAGGCAGGCAGGCGACCGAAAAGTTTGATCACTAGGTAATCCCAAACACTGTTATTTCTTTCCAAAAAAAAAAGTTTGATCGATCAGTAGGTGAGGGCGGTGCTGTTGGTGCCGAGGAGCAGTTGCTGCGCCTTGTACTGCTTCCACTCGTCGACGACGGCGTTGAGCCTGTCGATCTTGTTCTGCAGGCCGAGGAGGCAGTCTGCGTGGAAGGTGCACATCTGATGGAAGTCGAACTTCTTCCAAGACTCGCACTGGCTACTGAAGTAGGTGGTGTCCACCAGCTGCACCGTCGCCCCGTGCTTCGCCGCCAGCTCGTGCTTCACCTTGCTGAACACGACCTGCTCCTTCACCCCGGGGAACCGCGCCCTCGCCTCGTACCAGTCCCTGAAGAACGCCACTGATGCCGCGCTCGGCCTCGCGTACACGAACCCGCCGTTGGCGTTCTTGTCCAGGTCGTACGGGTTGTCGTCGAAGAAGTTGTCGCACCCCAGGGCCATGTCGGCGCCGACCGGGATGCGCAGCAGCGGGTTCCGGAACCACACCACGTCCAGGTCCGTGAACAGAAAGCCGTAGCCCAGCGCCAGCACCCGCGACTGGAACTTTTTCCGCGCCCACATCAGATCCATGTAGTCCTTGCTATGGAAGGACAGCTCCCCCACCGTGCCGTTCGCGGCGAGCAGGTAGCAGAGCGGGTGCATGTGCCGGCACCGCTCGAGACCCTTGGGGTCCGTGGCCACGATCAGCAGGTGCTTCAACAGGGGCTGCGTCCTCACGCCGGTGCGGAGGCTCTTCAAGAAGATCTGGAGGAGCGAGCCGGGCAGCGCATGCGCCTCGTTGGCGAAGGCCATGATAACGGTCTTGTCCTCCATGGACGCGCTCCGGAGCAGCTCCGCGAGCCCGTCGTCGACTTTGCCGATCGCAGCCGCGACCTACACGCGCGAGCGTGATCGATGGTTTCAGTTCAGACATGCGAGAAGAGAAGAAACGAAACAAGAAGAGAATGCATGTACGAACCGTGCTGAGCTTTCTCGTGCCGAGATCGGCAATGCTGAACGGGCCCGGAGCTTCCGGCAGCAGCAGCACCACAAAGGCTGCCGTGGTCGCTGCTCCCAGAACGAAGCACAGCACATTCCTCACCGAGTTCATGGCCAGTGATTCGACAGGAAGTCCGAAACTTCTGAGAGTCCAGAGTGCACTGCGTACGTGAGGCCTGTGCCTGTTATAAACTTAATCGATGCCAAGATTCTGTCAGAATCAAGGAAAAGGAAAACAAAATCGAGACGTTGTTGAAGTTAATTAATGCCACAGTTGACTCATATTTCATCTGAGTAAAATATATGGGGTGAGATGTCTGCAATTTGGCACGTGGCATTCGATGCGTGTGTTCTACTGCATAGCAGAGAAATCGAGATGCTGCAGTACAATTGGTCCGACTATCGATATGCAGTACATCTACTGTTGCATGGTATCTAGGCCATTGACCTAACATCTGACGGCGCATGAAGGGCAAAGTCAGCGAAGCTGTAGCGTGGCTGACTTGCCTTCTCAACGTCAGCAAATCCGGAGTGCGATATGCATAGTGGGGGACGGACGAATAGAGCTCGCTTGCTCATGCATGTTTCTCGTGAATGAGTGGCTGTGATGAAATGGATTATTGTTAAATCAAGTGCAATAAATGCTCGTGCATGTTCATTTGTGTAACACATTTTATCATTTGTCTAATAGATTTTAGATTAATTAACAAAATGTTGATTACATATCACAATTTACAAACTGAGATTTATTCATGTTCGGTGTGCAAAACATGTCCAAGCACGAGTTTCGTCATTTGTCTAGAGATTTGGATCCAAACGAGTGCATTTCACAATTTTCAAATTTATAATTGTTAATGTTCAATATATGTAACAAATGCCTAGCACATTTCGTCATTGTCTAGCAGATTTGGTGTTAATTAATTATAGAGAGACTTAATACAAAAATCTAATATGAGACGCATTAAGTGGGCTGACATCTAGAAGGGTAGAGAGCAAGCAAGGGAGGATGCGTTTTGGCTCCCGAGGTCATATGCTTATGTTATGTTAATCAAAATTATAAAAATAGTAAAACAACTCGAAAAATTATGAATCTATTATATACTAAAAGCAAAATGGGGGAGTTAAATAGACACACCACGTTAAGCCACATCAATCTAATTATTTTTTATGGTTAGATCTTAATTCTGCGGATAAGATTTAATGAGAGAAATTTTGTACGTAGTCATAAACAGCCACGACTAACAACCTGCCACGTCAAAAAAAATTTTTTTGGCCGTACCCCATGCAATAACCAGATCGGTCAAATAAAAGAAAACAACCATGCCTCCCTGTTTTTGGTATAATTGTATTTATCAAAAACATTATAACAATACCTTAGGTCGATGTCGATAATACACCGGCCATGTACTTACTTAGGTCGATGTCCAAAGAACACATCGGCGAAATTTCTTTTTATGGCGATGTCCAAATAATATATCGGTCAAAATTCTTAGGACGATACCTGGAATAATATATCGGCCATAGATCCTCAAGCCTCAGATGCACAAAATTCTGTGGGAGACGCGAACACTATATTCACGTTCATATCAGTAGTCATTTCCTTTCTATTTTCTGAATCCTCGTGATCAATTATGTCATCTGCAGGATTAGCAAGTACTATATCATTTGTGGCTCTGCTCTTATCCCTCACAATGTGCTTCTTCCTCCATGTTAACTTCGGCACCATAGGTTTTTCTCGATTTAACAGTCCATTGCGCTTCTTTTTGGCTATTTCTTCCTTGATCTCTAGTGTCCGCAGACGCTGTACTCGTCGTTTCTGAGTGCGTGTTAGTCCCGTCAGACACCATCGAGGTGCTGGTTTGGTTCCTGGAGCGATTGGCTTAATTCTGATGCCCCCCGAGTTTTTCGGCCTGTTCCGACGTATTGTCGTTCCTAAAACAAAAGCCTTGTCCTTGGCCGAAATAACTCTCTGCTGACCGGATGTACCACCAGTTTCAAATCTTCCGCTGCCTCCGGTGAATATACAAGCACATGCATCAGCTGATTCCTTAGCACTAACATATACAGCTGCCTTCTCTAAAGGTGTGTGCACATTAGACTCCAAGCTAGCATATACGCTCATATCTTCTGATGCATTATCTTTGGTGCAGCTATGTTCAGATTCATCATGCGTGACAGCTTCCTTTATATGTTTTCCACGGCGCACCGGCATCCACACATATTTTCGACCACCTCTGTATACTGTGCCAAAACCATCTGGAAACAAACTCGTTGATGCTCTTGGGCTAGTGTCTCTCATGACTGAATTGGTACGTATGCTATCTGAACCAAATTTCATACTAGTAGGAGCAAAGCTATTACCGAAACCTTTATCCTTTGTACCAGTATCTTTTTTGTGCACCGATCCACTCCATACGGTTTCAGCATACGTTGCCTCTGTTCCATTATCAGTACTTTCAGCTGATTGACCTTCTCCAAGTTTCAGAACATGAGCAGGCACCCAAGTGAGTTTGCAGCCTCCATTATATTTTCTGCCATCTGTATTGCAACCCGGTGATCGGTTCCCTCGAGTGACAATTGCATCACTTGTTTCTGCATGTCTTTCAGGACTGATCGGCACCCACTTAAACCTCTGACCACTAATATGAATTATGCCATCAGCATTATGTCTTCCTCTTGTATATGAAGTTCCTGAGACTGGCCTCACGTCACTGCCATGAATTACATTGCCATCACGTGATCTAGAACTCTGATTAAACCGAGCCCTTCTCTCATGTGAATTTCCTCTGAACATAGTCCTCGATGAAATCCACTCCGGTTGAAAGTAACATGCTGACCATGTAGGATAAGGCGCCCATGGATTATAACCCCACGGGTGAAACTGTGAATACATGGGAGGTGCACCGCGCCAATATGCAGGCCGCATGGAAAATTACGAGTGCTGGTCATATGAATCTCTTCTCCATCGCTCATGACAAACATGTTCATAAGAAAACCTAGGACCCTTAACACCTCCAAGCCGATTAGACACATTGTTGGCCTTGTGTGAAGTGTATTTTTCCAACAACATGCTAAGTGTCGGCTTTATTTTTCGAGCCTGTCTCCTTTTGCCATTGAATTTCCACACTCCTACTTCTGAAATTTTTGGTTTTATCATCCTCAGTGTAGCACTATCATCAACGATGCCATTTTTCCCTTTGGTTGATTCGGTCTGATCCGACCGAATAAGAACTTTCTTATTCTCAAAGTCAATAACATCGATAGGAAAAGAATCACTATCAAGTTTCATTTTAGTACTCTGAGTAAATGTAAATCGTCCATCATTAAGGGCCGATTGCACCTATCGTCGAAACACATCACAATCATTGGTAAAGTGAGAAAATGAATTGTGCAACTTACAGTAAGCTCCCTTGCCCAATTCTTCTGGAGATGGAATAATATGACCTTCTCTCAATCTAATTAGTTTCCTTTGCAACAATATATCAAAAATTATATCACACTTGTTCACATCAAAAGTATACTTAACTTCCTCTTTTCTAGCAAATGTACGCTTCAGAGCATAACATGCAAAATGATTTGACTTTGGCTTTTGAACCCATTCGGCTACACATATGTCAACGTCATCCTCGCTAGCCGAATTACTATCATGTTCTAAATCATTAACCGTGTGGTTATCCTTCTCACCATTTATATTATCTTTAAACCGTCTATATTGTTTAACTTTCTTAGCCCGGTTTTCTTGCGCCAAAGCCTTATGCAAAACTTGACTAACATCTAAAAACTCTTGCCCTTGTAATTTATCCTTAACACTATCATTGGGCTGTGGAGAATTGGTTTGTGTAGCAGATGGAATGCAAGCACGCGATGGAAACTCCGGCGTAGAAATTTGAGCATGTGACGTTTGCAACAGACACCCACTAAAATAGGAATCGTGTACGGGCCTGCACGAAACGCCGGTACCGACAGGCGGCAATGATGTTGAATTATTTGATACGGTCTGATAACTAGACTGCCGAACATTAGAATTAAATGTTACACTTCGGTTATTGTTGTGATAATTCGGTGCAACCGAAGTTAAAATAGTATGATGAGCAGCAGTAGAACCAAGATTATTGGCCGAAGTGCTAGCATACTCCTGACCGCCCAGATTACTGTTCAAAGCAATGTGAGGCTGCGTACCATTAGCCGATGCACCAGACATGTGAATATTACTAGGCAAACTAATGAGTCCATTATTTTCTATAAGTATCGGCCTTTTCACAGAATAATCATTATCAGTTTGCAGGCCCGGTAACTGAACTTGACGAGGTAGGCTAATTCCAAGATCTTTATTAAGCTGCTCGTTAAATTCTTTAATTTTATCAGCTACGGTTTCAGTACTTGTCTGTTTTGTACTTCTCACATCAGAATCATATTTTCTAGCTACGGCCAAATCAATTAGATGAGTAATTTCTTCAGTTGTCTTTTTTACCTTAGCGCCGAGCGGATCGGAAGAACTCGGCGCAACGACCTTCTTGACAACGCTGTCTCTTGTCTTCCGGTATCCAGCCAAAATCCGTTTCATCATCTCGGCTTGCTCTTCCTCAATCTCCCGCTCGAGCTCGCGCCGATCCTCTTCCGACAAATCGTCAAGGGTAACGGCGATGGTGATGTCGGGGTCGACGTCGCTGCCGTTCTTGATGGCGGTGTTCATCGTGTGTAAGTCTTTAGCCTTCGTCTCCAGCGGAGTCGCCAATTGTATTGCCACGTAAAATTGCACAGCACCACGATAACCGTCGTACTTTCGTGACGACGAAACGATTGCTTTCCGAGCAAAGCAACAAAGATCCCATCGCTTTCGTGGAGGAGAGACGACCGCTTTTCAGCGCAAAACGGTAAAGATAAACCAAACCCTAGGGCTGCTAGGATTTGGCAGAGAAGAAACAATAAGTAAAAGCATAGGTAAAAAAGATAGATGCGTATTTGTTGAATATCGATTGATCGGGGTCTTTCTTCAATCGGCCGCATACCTCTATATATAGAGGTAGCCTGGTCTTTGGCGTACAGGACACGGATCAAGGAACCTTCTTGGCATGCAAGCCAAATAAAATATTTCTATCTCGATCTATTTGATCCGGTCTAATTTAATTCCTTTACCGCACATACAACGTAACGAACATAGTGCACTTTCCGTACGTGGCTTGGCCAACTGAAAAGTCTGTAATCCCCACGCCTACAGCCTGGCATCCGAGCGAGCCTTGCTAGGCACCTGTGTTTGAGCTCGGCTTATACCTGAATCCGGCCAGGACATGTTCAATTCAGCTGCGTATTATCCCAGCATATCTCTCACAATTTGTGCAAGACTTGTACTCTTTTTTTTTTTTTTTTTTTTTGCGGGATGCAAGACTTGTACTCGGTAGATGCTAGTCCATGCAAACTTCGTATATTTGTCTTGGTTAAATAGCTTGCCACGCCTGACATCCGTTGTAGCATCTGCACTGGACTATAACCAAGCCTGCATTTTAAACTAAATGGCAAGTCCAAATATATATGTTAACCCATAATTTCTCCACAATCTTTTAAATCAATTTGGCTAATAAAATACCTAGCAGCCAAATTATACCTTGAACACAGATTAAAAAGAAATATGTACGTAGTCTGGTACTCATAAACCACCACGACTACCCACCCAACACGTAAAAAAAATCTGGCCACGCCGATGCAACAACCAGATCCATAAAGAAAAAAATAGCCAGATCCAGAAAGGTGCCCATGTGCTAGGAAGATCAAAACCTGAAGCACAAAAACCCAAAAACAATAGTCTATGCATGTTTGTCACTCCAGAGTACGTAAGAGAAGAACACATAGTTAGAAGGCAATAGATAACAAGTGACATTGAGAATCTTTGCCCCGAGTAATTTATGGAGAATTGTTAAATTGAATAAATTTTTGAATGACTCACATATATAGTAACAATCATATATAACAAACACAATAGATACACAAAAACATGTATAGAGATTAAATGCTATAAAATAAAACGGATCAGAAGAAGATGTACAACCAGTTCACTCGAATCCACCGACTTCATGCACAAAAACTCGACCATCGATCTTTTATTGTGACGAGCTTTGACCGGTGCTCTGAAACCTCCTTAAGAGGATGCACGGTGGGGTAAAGTAATTGAAATAACTAGCCAGTGTTACGATTTGTCATAAGCATAACAAACTGATGCTTCTAAGGACGGCGAGTCTAGAATGAAGGTCTGGTGGGGAAGCAAAAGATGCAAGAGAACGTTTTTCCGAGAAGTATAAGGTTATTTCCTTATGATTGCATTAAAGAATTTAAGTTTAAATAATTGTGATTATTAAAATATAACATCAGATAAAAAAACACACAAAGTTCTCGACTGAACACTCCGACAAAATACGTGACGTACAAGTTATTATGAAGTTGCTTAGAACCTTAGCGCACAAGTCGTACGCAAAGCACGATTAAACATAAGCATATATACATCTATCTATCTATAATAATATTATAAAAGCAAGATACATGGTACAAAATATAAACACCATGTTTGATCCACATCATCTAAACTAAATCCTATATTCAGATGTGGAATTAGTCGCTAGGATTAAATGAAAATTACGTGTAACCATAATAGAGTTTTGACAAGATATGTGTTAAAGTGGTCCTATTGTATGTTAGCGTGAGGAGCACATATAAAAACTGATCCGTATTTTTCTCAAGAGAAAAAAATGTTCGGTAGAGTCCATCGTGGAATGGATCGGAAGCCCGATTTTTTGTCAATAAAAGAATCCCGCACTAGTAGGAAAAGGCCTTTTAGTGGCGCACCAAAAAGCCTTTCTGTGGCGCATGGTGGGTGCGCCACTAAATCCTCGCAACAAAAATATTATTTATGTGGCGCACGGCCCATGCGCCACAGAAAAGTGCAAGATTCTGTGGCGCACCCCCAAGTGCATGCGCCACAGAAATATTTCTGTGGCGCACCCCACTACCATGTGCCACAAAAGTTTTTTTGAATTTCAAAAAAAGGGCGGCCAGATTTAGATCTGGATCTAGATCTGGCCGCCGGAATTTCACCGTAATTTCAGAATTTTGCCGGAATTTGCCCGGAGCTCGTCGGAGGCCGTGGTGCCCGTGGCCATGGCCGTAGGTGTCTTGGTCGGTGGTGGGTGGAGGATGGGGGTCACCGGAGGTGGTGGAGGAGAGTCGCCGGAGTTGGTGGAGGAGGAGGAGGTCGCCAGAGTTGGTGGAGGAGGAGGAGAAGGTCGCCGGAGTTGGTGGAGGAGGAGGAGAAGGTCACCGGAGTTGGTGGAGGAGGAGGAGGAGAAGGTCGCCGGAGTTGGTGGAGGAGGAGGTCGCCGGAGTTGCTGAAGTAATCCCCCCGTATCAACAAGGCAAGCGTAATCCCCCCTCTGATCATATCTTATCCTATGTTTCCGCAAATATTTTCTCCACTATAATATTGCATGCGGTTTCAAATGTCAATTTTATTGGATTAGAGTATCCTATAGTTGCATTAAGTTTCCGATGCCATTACCTGCTCCCCTCCTATTATCCATAGGTTTGTATTGTTGGCCTGAGATACTTAACTATGCTATGTTGATGCTTAGCCATGCTTAGTAAATGCTTAGCTGTACGATGGATGGTTCATGTTGGAAACATGTGATGAATTATTCAGATGATGGTGGAAAATTGTGGTGACATGTAATAAGATGCTAAAGGTGGGGATGAGAGGCCACTGTGGTTGTGGTGCTTTGTCTCGTTCTCGCCGCCTAGGTGCGAGTTCTTTACCTCCCGAACCAAGACTGAGCGTGCAACCATGCGTGAGGCCTATGCAATTGCAGGAACCCTCATAGACTAAATAACTCAGGCGGGACTAGCCAGGGTCCTCTAGTTCGGGCTTCCATTTGCGCGTGCGTTGGGATGGTGGCCAAGACTGAGATGAGGATGGTGGTGTTTAGGAAAATGAGTGGCCACGGGCAGGGTGTTGAAGGCACGGTTTCCCCGTCCTCACTGATGATCCTGTTTAGGAGAGTCGCCGGAGTTGGTGGAGGAGGAGGAGGTCGCCAGAGTTGGTGGAGGAGGAGGAGGAGAAGGTCGCCGGAGTTGGTGGAGGAGGAGGAGAAGGTCACAGGAGTTGGTGGAGGAGGAGGAGGAGAAGGTCGCCGGAGTTGGTGGAGGAGGAGGAGGAGGAGGAGGAGGAGAAGGTCGCTGGAGTTGGTGGAGGAGGAGGTCGCCGGAGTTGAGTTGAAGTAGAGGTAGAGGAGAAAAGGGGAGAGGAGAAGTGGAGGAGAAGGGAGAGGAGAAGTGGAGGGGAAGTGAAAGGAGAGAAGGAGAGAAGGAGAAAGAAGAGGAAGAAGAGAAGGGCGCCGGCGGCGGGATTCAAATTTCGAATCCCGCCCAACAATTCTGTGGCGCACCAACCACCGTGCGCCACTGATTTTTTTTTTGATTTTGTAGAAAAAATCTTCTTTTTGATATAACTTTTTACTCTTTTCGAATTTCCCGAATTTGAGAAAAGTTCACCAGGTAAACCCATTTTTTCTCACGATTTTTTTGATATATTAAATGCATTTTTTCGACATCGTATGCAAAAGTTATGCCCCTGCAAAGTTTTTTTCTTCTGTTTTTTTGTAAAAAAAGGTCAAAATTCATATTTCAAAATTTCTATACCAACTAGACACTCAAACCTAACTACATGTCAAAGGATTTTATTTTTTGAAATTTTTATCATTTTCCTTTCTTGTTTACAGGACTAAAAAGGCGATCGGGGGGGGGGGGGGGAGGGGGGGTAGTCATGCGTGAGAGGGGAAAAAATTATGTGGCGTACCCACCTCCATGCGTCACATAAATGTGACTTTCTGTGGCGCACCTACCTCCATGCGCCACATAAATGTCACTTTCTGTGGCGCACCAGGCCATGTGCGCCACAGAAAGTCACATTTCTGTGGCGCACACTCCCCATGAGCCACAGAAAGTCACATTCTGTGGCGCACATGGCCTGGTGCGCCACAGAATGTGACATTTCTATGGCGCATGTGGCCTGGTGTGCCACATATTTTTTTTTTGTGGCGCATGGCTACTTGGTGCGCCACAAAAAGTGATCCACAGAAAGACAGTACCCTACTAGTGCCGATTTTTTTAGAGATAGAAGACCGATTTCGATGGCACGTGAAAGGAATACCTGATCGTTCACAGTTTAATGTATCATGTGGAGACCTCACTATTTTCCTTCTTTGTTTCTTTGAAATTAAAATTGGACCCGTAAAGGAACAAAGACGTGCCCCTTTGAAAAAAGGTAACTACCTAACCTTACTAGGACGTGTTGTTAAAAGTTTAGTCATGTATATGTATGCATGATCGAGTATAAAATTTAAAAAGTTAATTATACTAGATAACTTCTATAATTTCTTGATACATTGAGTATGATATAGATATACTCACCAGCACACTATTATCATATACACACACATACTTACACTACATCGTCCATTGACTACTTGAGTCGAGGAGCTTTGAGATTGACAATGTTATCACTATTGACTCACTTTCGGCAGATACATTTTTTTTTAAACTAAAACTGTGAGGCAACAGCCCCACAACATTTTATTACTCACCCAAACTTATGTACAGAGAAAAGAAAGACCTACATGTACAACTACTAAAGTCATAAAAAAATACATGAGGCTGCCTATCTAGGCTAATAGGGCAGAGCGATGCTTTTTCTTTATCCTATGCTCTAGCATGGACATATCATGGATAAAATTTCTTCTCCATCCAGCAAACGAAGGTCTCTGTGCCTCGAATTTTTTTCCATTCCTGTGCTTCCAAATGTGCCAACAAGCCACTATCACTACCTCCATGAAGAAAGGCCTAGCAAAACACTTGCGGGCATGTGAGATAGTAGTCTGCATATCCAATGTATTTGGCCATTCAATCTGTAAATAATTCCACACCCTCTGGCTGAAATTGCATTGAAAAAACAAATGCAGTCTGTCTTCATAGGTTCTCGTAGGACAGAGCACACAATGAAACTCCTCAGTGACCTTCCAGTTGCGTCGCTTTAACAGGTCCCTTGTGTTCAGTCTATCACTCAGCAATAACCATGCAAAAAAAACTTCAGTTTCAACACACAACAGGATTTCCAGATCCATTTGAACACACCAATGACGGAGATACTTGCAAAAAGCTGCTGGTAATAAGCTGAGGATGTATATTTCGGCCCCACACATATGTCCAACAGTCCTGATCTTGAGAAAGAGGGTTTTGTATCATCAAACTCTGAAGCTGCTGCAGCTCCTGGAAAGCCAGAGTTGACAGAGGCAAATGAAACAAGCTTGTCATCTGCTGCTGGCTGTAAACCTCAGCTGCCGAGATTTGCAAATCCAAAGCATATGAGTAAATTCTGGGGAATCTAGCTGACAAAGGCTGTATAGAACCATTTTAGTTATAACATATGACGCAAAGCCTTGGGTTTGATCAATATAATAGAAGGAAAAGACATGATAACCATTGACTCCATGGACTGTCCATAGGAAAACAACAAGATTTAGACGAACCCAATATCTTTTTATTTCGTACGATATCAAAGGATTATGTAATGTCAATGGTGAACAGAGCTCGGCGGAGAATGAAATAATTTTTTTTTTGTGAAAAGAAAATCCAGAGATTAGGTTCGAAGCTAAGGGAATTCAGAAGTTAAAGAGGGGCTATCTTATAATGTATCATCACACTTTTAACTAATTATATCAAAAAAGAAAGTCTACTTAAAAAGCAATTTATGGATAAGACACACAATATGGTAGAGAAAATTAGGCATCCAAGATGGTGCATGTAACTATGTGCCATCTAAGTACATGTAGTCATTGTTGCCATGAAAAAAACGTGTCAGTGAGAGAGTACAATGCTGAGTGGGGGATGGAGAAAAGAGAGTAAAACAATATGCTGAAATAGCACTATTTACGGTTAAAAGTAACCAAACATGTAGAAAATTTGGCACGGTTTTTGTTGTGAATATGTCAAAATACCTACACCCTCCTATAGAATAAAAGATTTCCCACATGTGATATTTTATCTACCATAATATTTATGACAATTATAGAATTCATTGATTTGGATTTCCATTTTGAGTAACTATGAACCAAAATTGTTCATGAACATATTCAGTAGACTTAAGACAATGCCCTTGCATTTGCGAGGGTCACCTTGCTAGTTTTTATAATAACAGTTTGTGTTCTCTGTAAAAAAAATCAGTGGACAAAATGAGATCTAAAAATGCATTTTTGAAAGCACTGATTTTTTTTGCACATAGCAGAAAACATGTCATTTCATTTCGAAACTTTGCAAGTGTGTTGCAATTATGTATATGTTTATCTCCAAAAAAAATTCAGAATTTTTCGACGTGTTTTACTAGTTTTATAATTTCGCTTAACATAACAGGAGCATGTGAGCTCGGGAACCAATATTAATTTCTGCCAAGTGAGCACTCTTTTTAGTTGATGCATAGTGCAACTTTTATATGCCAAGTGCGGCGCTCGGTGTATGAGTATATAGACCGAGCATCTAAGGAAATCACACGGCAAATGACGGTGCTCGGCATACATGTTTCTATGTCAAGCAGTCCTATACTACAAGAGAACTGGCCATACACTAGTACAGAACGACAAATCGGATACATCTATATGGAAATGACACGAGTTAGGCGACGGAAGAAACCAACATCCCTGTGTGCCCACACTGGGCCGTAAGACAGACCCACAACAAAGGCAACAGGTGAATAGGGAATAAATATTGGCAACGGAGATCTCTTTCCGTCCGTTACCCATATGTGCTCATTGCACACGGACATTTGGTAAATCTCCGTTGCCATAAGAAGCAGCCCGACAGCACACAGACGTGGCCTATAAGAATCCCACACCCTTCACTCTCACTCTCATTGTCTCACTTCCAACCCTAGCCGCCGCACAATTGTCTATCTCTCCACGGTCTCTTATGGCTTCCACTCCTGGCGCTGCTTAGATCTGGCCATCGCGGAGACAACCGCGGCTGCGGTGCTGGCGGCCGCCCCACCCTCCGGGCCTTCATGCAGCACCAGCGCCAACTGGTGTTGCAGGACAAGCTTGCCGAAGTCTCCCGCGCTCCATCCCCTCGGGCTGTACCGTGCAATTGGCCACCTCGTTGGCCACCGCCAGATCCAGTATGCCGACCGCATTCCTCGCTGGGTGAACCAGCCATCTTCCTCGTCCTCGTCGTCCTCGTCCTCGTCCTCGTTGTCCGACGACGAGGAAGAGGAGGATCGTGATCTGGAGATCGCGCACCAACTCTCCCGCGCCGATTTCGAGCGTGAGGATGCCCGGCGTCATCAGGGCGATGCCGATCTGTAGGCGGTGGTCCTCCTATTGGAGGCCTCGAACCAAGTCAAACGCGTCGACGAGGCGGTCTTCCAGTCAGACCTCCGGGCCTCCATAGCCCTCTCTTTGGTCCCCGTCGAGGGCAAGGGACTCGAGGGGGAGGCGCCGCCAGGGAGGCCGACACTAGCTCCGTCACCGGCGACGCTAAGCGAGCCCGCCTCGCTTAATGTAAGACCCAACCTTTCGTTCAGTAGATTAGGGTTTTTTTCCACATATTTTTTCTCTGTTTCAGTTGATTAGCTTTGTTCTAGTTGTAAGTAGTTATTTGTTTAGACATAGATTTGCTCTGTTTTACTAAATTTGCTATGTTTTAGTTGCCTTACAGTTATGTTCTAGTTGTAATTAGTTCTATTTTTAGTAGGCATTGTTTATACTCTGCTCTAGTTATAATTAGTTATCTTACAGTTATGTTCTAGTTATAATTAGTTCTATTTTTAGTAGGCACTGTTTAGGCTCTACTCTAGTTTTAATTAGTTCTTTTTTCTAGAATGCCGATGATTAAAATCAGGTGACACCGTGTGATCTGGGGGTGGCGCTAGTGATCATTGTGATGTGCACTAATACACATCTTGTGCATCCTACTTGGCTCACTAGCTTCATTCCTGGAATTTGTGTGTTCAATCTACATATATATGAGACATTGTTTAGGCTATGTTCTAGTTGTAATTAGTTATATTTTTTTCTAGAATGTCGATGATTAACATTAGCTGACACCGCGTGATCCGGGGTGGCGCTAGTGGACCTTGTGCTATGCGATAATACACATCTTGTGCGTCTTACTTGGCTCACCAGTTCCATTCCTGAAATGTGTGTCCAATCTAATTATGATTCCCAAATGCAAATCATTTTTGTTTGGTTTTGTCTTTTTTAGAAAGCCAATGATTAAAAAGTTATCTTGGCGTTTTGTTGCCTAATATTATGTTGCATATTTATCTGTCTTGTGTATGGATATGAAGAAG
This sequence comes from Poa pratensis, assembly GCA_947311845.1. Classification (NCBI taxonomy): domain Eukaryota; kingdom Viridiplantae; phylum Streptophyta; class Magnoliopsida; order Poales; family Poaceae; genus Poa; species Poa pratensis. The sequence continues at coordinate 32,672,022 of CAMZMU010000046.1, read as the reverse complement.
CTTACCTTTTAAATTTATTCATCTTCTTTAGGGCGTGGAGGAAACCTGGTGACTATGCGGCGGTCGTGAAGACGTAGCAGCGAGGCTCTGTCCACACGGTCCACTGAAGCTGGCGCCTCTAGGAGCAAGACATTTGTGCAGTACTAAATAGGTAGAAGAAGACCATGCACTGAATTGAAGCATGGTGAAGAGAGAGAAGGTGACGAACCGGCGGCCATCACGCAGGAGCCAGGTCTCCGTCGACAGCGTAGCAGGCGTCACCGGCTTTTTTTTTTGTTTCCTTTAGCCCTCATTACAAACGGTTAAAAACTAATCTCCGTATCTGATGTAAAGACTTAAGGCAACAATTATATATTATGCTCGTTGCCAAACTTATTGGAAAAGATTAAAATTTCCGTTGCCATTGTGCACCTTCACATCAGCATCGGGGGCGGGGAAACAAATGCTTTCTCCGTTTCCGATTAGGGTTTTGGCCCATTTCTGATGTGTCGTTCTCTGTACTAGTGATAGAGGCACCATTTTGGTCCTGTAAGAGACCTGCAATATCTGTTGGGAATCGTAGGCAGAAAAACAAAAAAAATCCTAACAACGATAACCGAAATAGACAGGATCTATTACTATGCAGATATAAAGTAACGGAGGGACAGTATACATACCCTTGTAGACCGTAAGCGTCGACGATCAAAAAAATCTATTTCGATGAGGACGCATGATGAAGACGTGCGGCGAAGACAACGACGACACCGACCTCAAGGTCGTGTAGAGGAAGAAGACGTACTTCTAGTGCCATGATATGTCCAAAACGTATCTATAATTTTTTATTGTTTCATGTTAATATTATGCCTTTGACACTTGTTTTTATATTAAGTTTATGATTTATTTGGACTAACCTATTAATAGTTGCAAAAGTGCACAATGTTCTTGTTTTACTCTTTGATGTGTAGGAATTATCAAAAATACAAGAGGAAACCTTGTTGGAGTCGAATTGGGACTTTCCTGAAATCTGTCTGAAAACTCTTTTTGAAGATTGTCACATAACGGGTCGAATACGGCGTCAACGGAAATCTCGCCGAAGGCAAAGTTGCAGGAAATTTTACGGCGAATGTTCTAGACATAAAATTCGCCTGATTCCGATTACGGACGGCCGAGATAAGCCCGATTTACTGCAACCCTAAAAGGGGTGACGAAAATCCGAGAAGCTATATAAAGGGAGGAAACATAGGTCGTGGCCGACACCCCATACCACGAATTTGCAGCCACCAAAGCCACGTTTTTGCCTCCCCCATGGATCCCATCTCCATGGGGGAGGGCTCCCAAGAAGCCATGAAGGAGGGAGGCTAAGGGGCGGCGCCCCCCCATGATGCCGGCGGCGGGGAAGGAGCTCCCCGCGCCGCCGCCCTGCGCCATGGCGCTGCCTCTCCACCATCTTCACCGTCATCTCCATCACCAACTCCTCCTTGTATTCAGTGGTTCATCCTACCACAAACCTCTGTACCGTCCTATGTAAACATGTTGTTTGATGCTATAATATTTATCCTATGATCTATGACATGTTTGTGTAGTTTATTTGTCTTTTGATTGCTTGGTTGAATGTCTTTGGTTCATTAGAGTTGTATGTTGACATGGTACTGTCCTTTGGTGTCCATTATACTTGTGCGCGCATGGATCAAACATCACGGGGTTGGTAGTATTTGCAAACGAAGGGGGAGTCCTGCCGGAGTGACAGAAACCTGAAGGCGCGAACCGGTTAGTTACACGTATGGGAGTAAGAGGACCATAAACTTAAGCTTATGGTTGGGGAAACCTTAATACATTGTTAGTATTCGCGGATACTTTCTAACAATCCAATCATATAGTACTTGTAATCCCAAGTAGTGGAGTGCATGTATATTTAGCCTCTCCCACATAGAAAACTGCATCGAAGACAATGAACTCGATATATTCGGTAATTAATCTTGGACAAAGCCATCACAATTACCACCACTTTTCCACACTCATGGTACTGTTAGTTTATGGTTACTTAGTATACTTTATTGCTGCAGCACTCACATTTAGTTTCTTGTTATTTATTATCTCGCAAAGCTATCTCTCATTCCCGTAATGTAGTCTAGTTTTATTTCCTAGTTAAAGTAAACGTTTAGTGTGCGTAGAGTTGTATCAGTGGTTGATAGAACTTGAGAGAATACTTGGCCTACCTTTAGCTCCTCGTTGGGTTCGACACTCTTACTTATCGAAAAGGCTACACGCGATCCCCTATACTTGTGGGTTATCAAGACCTTTTCTGGCGCCGTTGTCGGGGAGCAATAGCGTGGGGTGAATATTCTTGTGTGCACTTGTTTGCTTTTATCTCTAAGTAATTTTTATTTTCAGTTTTAAGTTGTTTTCTATCTTAGTATGGGTAGGAAATATGAATTATAAAAAAATTAGTTGTACTTGTTATCTAAAAACGTTTTCAAAAAGAGAGTGATTGGAAAGATGAGCAATGGTTAAGTGGGGGTCGACCTTGAACACTTGTGTTCATGCCGATGAAACCAAAGAAAATCTTTCCATGGAAACTTCTCACCCAAAAACATGTAAATATTGTGTATATACCTCTATACATAAAAATAAAATGCTAATTATAGTCTCAAGTTAATTGAAAGTTGATAGTTTTGCTTTGCTGTCCAGAAATAGATTTTCTGTGCTCCACCGTATAAAACGTTTAAAATCATCAGAATGTGATCTTGATCTGAAATTTCTTGAGTGCAAAGTGATGCTTACTAGCTTTCTTTCATTAGACTAACTTTTTGTTATTTGAGTTACGTAGCTGTCTCGAAAAATTCGATCTTTACTGACTGTTCAATTTAGACAGATTCCTGTGCTTCACTGTAAAAAATCGTGATAAATCTCAAAATAGTATTTTGACCTGAAAATTTTTGTGCGTACAACTGAGATTATGATCTGCCTTTCATTAGTTAAAAGTTTTTCGATTTGAGCTACTTAACTATCTCGTTGAATGCCATCTTTACGGACTGTTCAGTTTTGACAGATTTCTTTGTTTATTTAATATTGTACTTGGTGTTGTTAGTTTCATTAGTTTTTCGACGGACAACGGAAATCATGAACACCTTAGTATATACAGTGGCTAATGTTGAGTAAAGATTATAAAACTTGTCAATGCTTGAACATGAGTGGATTTTATTTAATGAGTACTAACCCTACTAATGAGTTTTGTGAAGTTTTATGTGGATGTAGCCTATAAGATCTAATCAATATGGTGATATAAGATGAACAAGAAGACGCAAGAGCTCAATCTTGGGGATGTGTAGGTGCATCCCAAGAACATATTCAAGAAGATACAATCATCTAAACTTGGGATGCCTGAGTCATCCCCGTATTCATCAACTAACATGAGGTTGTCTCGTTCATACTCTATATTACCCGTCCACATGATATGTATTGTCTTAACTTGTATTATAATTGATTTTATATGTCTTGGTTTTACCTTCTTTAGTTTTATTAGGCTCCTTATTTGGTTTCTATTGCTTATTTACTTTCACGTATAAATTCAAAACAACAAAAATATTTTCTTTTCTTTTGTTTCTTTATTTGGTTCTTTCTTTGTATTCTAAATAGGTTTTACTTTCAATTTTTGTTTACATTTTTCATTGATGTAGCTAGCATGTTTAGGTCTTTCTTAGCCACTGGTCTTTTAGTTTATCAAAAAATAAAGTACCATGTTTTACCCATTTAGCTTAGTTGATACATTTGTAAAAAGTGATTTTCTGTTTTCGGTATCTACTGCTCATTGCGCGATTTTTCATATTTTACTGAAAATTCTAAAAATCACGTAAATTTACTGATGATGTATCACCAAACCATATGCATGCACAAAAATTGGCTAAAATTTGGGACTTGTTTAAGTGCACCTAAAAATTACGTTTCCTAGCTGCTGTTTTTCTAGACAGATTTCGACTTTTGTTGCAAGAGTGGCCTCTTTGCGTTTTCATTTGATTATTAATGGTTCTTACCTTTCATTTAGAAGTTGGCTATTTAAGCAACCTTTCTGTAACTTAAAAACAAAATTTGATTTGGTTTAATAGCAGCACTTTGGAAATATTATGTATTGCAATAAGTGTCTAGCTAAAAGACGTTAAAGAAAAGCGCTTATGGGAGGCAACCCATTTTTTTTTTCTGCAATTTTTCTTTTCTTGAGTCAAGGAGTTTGTTTACTTCTGTAGCAACTCCTTTGTATCTTTACTTTCATGCATTGTTGTGCCAAGAGTAGTCTCTAATGATAAGATGTTGCTAAAATTTTGATTGCTGCGCAGGAACAGATTTTTGCTGTTCACTGTACGAAATTCATAAAATCACCAGGTTGTGAATTAAATCTGAAATGTTTTGTGCGTAATCCTGATATATGTATGCATCTTCCGTTAGTTCAAAGTTTTTCGATCTGAGTAACGTAAGTGCCTCGAAAAAATTCGTCTTTGCGGACTGTTCTGTTTTAGACAGATTATGTCATTTATTTTGCATTCTCTCTTTTACTAGTGTTGAGTGGAATTCTTTTTTGGGTGGAAGAGCTTCACGTAACATCAGTGGCTGTAACTAATGTTTAAAGTAACGGTCATATTGCGTCCTTACAGAACATGTGAGTTTTTGATTGATGCACTAAACCTCTAATGAGAATTACTTTGAGTTTGGTGTGGCGGAAGTTTTCAAGGGTCAAGAGAGAAGGATGATATAATGTGATCAAGAAGAGTGAAGAGCTTAAGCTTGGGGATGCTCCCATGGATCACCCCAGCATATTTCAAGAAGACTCAAGCGTCTAAGCTTGGGATGCCCAAGGTATTCCCTTCTTCATCAGCAACTTATCAGGTCATCTCTAGTGAAACTATATTTTAATTCATTCACATCATATGTGCTGTTCTTGGAGCGTATGTATCTTATTATTTATTTATCGTAGCATCAAACACCGGTTACAGTAATAAGTTGATCGTCACATATTTTATTTATCCTCTGTTTTCAATGTTTACTTGGTTAATGGATTACTTGTTGAAACTTAAAATGATGTGTGAATAATACTGTTTAGTAGTTTATGTTTTCTTATGGTTAGTCTTAACTAGCTAATAGTGCATATTATGTTATTTTGATATTAACATACATTGTCCTGTTCATAAGATGGTATGGAATTGTGGTATCCTCCTCTGAATGATTTATTTGAATCGACTTGGCACATGCTCACACATGTTCATGACTGAAAAATAAAAGTCAATTAAGTCTTGACAATCTATTTTGTCTCAGAGTTTTAGTATCATTTTTATGCCACCGTTAATTTTATTCTGTCGGAAGTATGTTTATGACGGTTATTGCTCTCCTGATTGTCGCTTGATACGTGCATTTTATATCATCATCTATACCACTTATACCACCATATTAGGATGTTATTTGCATTATTATATCATTGTTTTTACATGTTTTAGATGATTTAGGGGACTTTCCTACAAAGTCCCTATTTTTAGTATTTAATTTCTGGGAGGCAGAAAACCTCCTTTTTCGTGTTTTTATTGTTTCAGGAGCTACGAAGGCCCAATTAATAAAAGGAAAATTGCACAGCTGGTTTTTCTTCGGAGAACACCAGAGGGAAGAAGCAAGCAAGGAAGGCCACGAGGCCCAAAATGGGTGGGCCCACGCGGCCAGATTCCCTGACCGCGTGGGACCCACCAAAAGGAGCCTCGGGCACTTCCTCGCCTGGGGCTTTTTAACGAGGTCTCCGTCTCGCCCGAAAAGTAACGCCCTAATTTTTACGAGACTATCCGAGGTCGCGGCGGCGGCGAAACTCCTGATTCCCTCCGAGGGGGATCAGATCCTGCTGCTCCGGAGCTCCGGAGAAGGGGGAAATCACCGTCATCATCATCACCTCTCCTCCTTGGCGTGGGAGGAGGCCTCTACATCATCACCATCACCAAGACCAGCACCATCTCCATCATCATCTCCGTGATCCACTCCGTTCCCCTCGTAGTTTGAGAGTTGCTATACCCTAGATACTTGTCGTGCTCCTATTCATGTTTGTGATTGAGTACTTGTCATTATTTGTTGGTGGAGTTATATTTTAGATTGTGTTGTACCATTTATGCCACTGATCACCATGTTTGCACGTTGTGAGTAGTTCCCGTATGTTCCTGAGGGCATAGGATGAATTGGCAATGATTTATATATGACATGTGTTGGTATTTTGTCTAGTGTTTATCTTTTTGTGTGATTCTATGATGGTGTTGTGCGAACGTCGACTGCACAACACTTCACCTATATGGGCTCATAGGAGAACACCGTAGTGTAATGGCGTGAGGGAGACTTGGGAGGACACGAAAGCCTGAGACCGAATCATTAAGTTACTTTACGGGGTATTAGTATCGGGGACCTAGAGCGTAATGCTATGGTGGGATTTTATATCTTAATAATTCTTGTGCTGTCATTTAATTGGCCACATGATCCATCATAAGGGGTTTAGTCTATTTATTTAGCTGTACCTAATAATAGCTCCGTCCGAAGAAGATTAAAACTAGACAAGATATTCAACGTGTTGTTTAATAAATCTATATGCCTAGCAATATCCATGCCGCCCTCGGGAACGTTTTCCACATATAAGTTACACATCACTTGAGCTTGTCCTCTTACACATAGAGGATTGGGCTTTCTCTCTCTTTGAGAGCTTTTACTTGTTACCATTTACCTGCTGCATTGTCACTGTCTTGCAATTATACAATCGAAAATACCAAAAACACTTGCATCTTTTATTGTCTATTTATCATTTCTAATAACCAATACCTTCAGCTCCTCGTGGGTTCGACAACCTTTTCTATTCGAAAGGTACTACAATTGATCTCCTGCACTTGGGAGTCATCAAGATACTTTTCTGGCGCCGTTGCCGGGGAGCGTAGCGCTATTGGTAAGAAGTTTGGTAAGGAAACTTGAAAGGTGAATTTTATTTACTGTTTTATCTCATTGCTACTATGGCATTTATGAATCGTGCCTCGCTACATCTTGCTCTATATGAAAGTGCTTATGCTCCTAAAACTGTTGAAATTACTGTGCCTGAGATACCTAAAGTGGGATATAAAATTCCCGTTGGTCATGTTAAAAGAGTTATGAAAAATCCATTTACAGGAGATGGAACTAAATCTGCACGTGAACACATGGAAACAATTGAGGATATGTGGTTTATTTAGACTTCCTGGTATTTCTGAAGATCAGGTAAAAAGGAAGCTGTTATATCTGTCTTTATCTGGTAATGCTCGTATTTGGTTCAGGTCTTTAGATGAAGAAGTCACTATGGACTGGAGTATTTTGAGGAAGGTTTTCTTTCTTAAGTATTTTACTCCTAGAGAAGCTTATGAGAACCGCTGCTATATATTTAATTTCTGGCCACATCTGGGAGAAAGTATTACTCAAGCTTGGGGGAGGTTAAAGGAACTCCTCCGCAAGAATCCTTGTCATGATCTTACAAGGAAAATTATTCTGATAAACTTTTATGTGAGGCTACCAAGGCAACAAAAGGAATTTCTGGATAATTCATCTAGTGGAAGCTTTACAAATAATACTGAAGAAGAAGCATGGAATTTATTGGAGACTATTTCTGAGAATACTGGTCATTGGGATCTTGATAAAGGTAATGAGCCCTATCTGGACTATGAGTATTCATGTGTAGAGAATTTCTCTACTTCTACCTTGTTTAAAAATCTGAGTGATACTTTTAATCTTGATCCTTATGTTATAATTGAGGTAGCTAAATCTTTTGCTAATCATATTGGTATTCCTAAAACTGGGTTTGAAGCTTATGTTGAACCTGTTAAACAATCTATTGTTGTACCCAAAGTTATTAAACAGGTAGAACCAGTGTCATCCTTGACAATTGAGGAGTATGTTGAGGCACCACCATATCCAAACCAAGTCAAGGAAAATTTACTTATTGCTGTTTCTAACAAGAGTAAAAGAAGAAGATCTCAGCCTTATGAACAGATGGAAGTCAACAGTCAAATCTCTATTATCAAACAATTAAATGAAGAAGATCCTGTTGATGTTTATCTATGTGAAGATGCTACTAAAGTTGTTAAAGGCAATTCGGCCAAGGTTGGTAAGCCTGTTATATCATGCACTATTGGGACTTCTAGTTATCATGGCTTATGTGATATTGGAGCAAGCATTAGTGTCATTCCATATTCTCTGTATCTTGAAATCAAGCCTGATATTGATCCTATCAGTATGGAAGAGACAGGTATGACAATTCAACTTGCTAATAAAGATTATATTAATCCACTTGGAATTGTTAGAGATGTTGAAGTATTGGTAGGTAAAATTAAATATCCTGCTGATTTTATTGTGCTTGGTTGCCCTCAAGATTCATTTTGTCCTATCATTTTCGGTAGACCTTTCTTACATACTGTTGGTGCTGAAATTGATTTGCTTAAAGAGAAAGTGTTTATTAATTGTGCTGGAGAAAAACTTGCATTCAACTTTTCTAAATTTTCTGATAAGCATTCAAAGAAAGAGCCATTTTCTGAAGATGTAATTGAAACTCTTGCTCATGTAGCTGTAGCTTCAACAGACGTGGTGGAAAGATACATGCTTAATCAAGATGAACCATTTAATGAAGAAGAAAAAGATGCTTTAGAACAAATACTTTCACAACAGCCACCACAATTACAATTGCATATCCCACCTGATAATTTAGGAGTGCTACCACCACCTAAAGGGGATCCTAGCTTTGAATTAAAACCTTTGCCTACAAATCTGAAATATGCATATTTAGATGAGAAGAGCATATATCCTGTCATTATTAGTGCTAACCTTTCAGCTGAAGAAGAAGAGAAATTACTTGATGTGCTTAAAGCTCACCGACCAGCCATTGGATACTCTCTTGATGATCTTAAAGGTATAAGCCCAGCTCTATGTATGCATAAAATTAATTTGGAGGAGATGCAAAACCTGTTGTTGATTATCAACGCCGTCTCCATCCAAAAATGAAGAAGTGGTAAGGAAAGAGGTAATAAGACTTATTGAAGCTGGTATCATTTATCCATAGCTGATAGTAAGTGGGTTAGTCCTGTTCATTGTGTTCCTAAAAAGGGTGGAATGACTGTTGTTCCAAATGATGAGGATGAACTTGTAGCTCAACGCACTGTTGTTGGTTATAGAATGTGTATTGATTTCAGGAAGTTAAATAAAGCAACTCGTAAAGATCATTACCCATTGCCATTTATTGATCAAATGTTAGAAAGGTTATCTAAACACTCTCACTTTTGCTATTTAGATGGTTATTCAGGTTTCTCCCAAATTCCTGTTCATAAAGATGATCAAGAGAAAACCACTTTTACATGTCCATTTGGTACATTTGCTTATAGGAGAATGCCATTCGGTTTGTGCAATGCTCCTGCTACTTTTCAAAGATGCATGAATGCTATATTTGCTGATTATATTGAAAAGATAATGGAAGTCTTTATGGATGATTTTTCTGTGTATGGTACTTCCTTCGATAATTGCTTGTTCAACCTTAACAAAGTTTTGCAGCGTTGTGAAGACCAACACTTAGTTTTAAACTGGGAGAAGTGTCACTTCATGGTTACTGAAGGTATTGTTCTTGGGCATAAGATTTCTGGAAAGGAATAGAAGTTGACCCAGCAAAGATAGAAGCTATTGAAAAGCTCCATTCCCAAGGGATCTCAAAGGTATAAGAAGTTTTCTTGGGCATGCAGGTTTTTACCGTAGGTTTATTAAAGATTTCTCTAAAATATCAAAACCCTAACCAATCTTTTGCAAAAGGATGTTCCTTTCTCTTTTAATGATGATTGCATTGAGTCCTTTAATATTTTGAAGAATGCTTTAATAAGTGCTCCTATTATTCAACCTCCTGATTGGAATTGCCTTTTGAAATTATGTGTGATGCTAGTGATTATGCAGTTGGGGCTGTTTTGGGCCAACGTGTTGATAAGAAACTGAATGTCATTTATTATGCTAGTAGAACACTTGATGCTGCTCAAAGGAATTATGCCACAACTGAAAAAGAATTTTTAGCAGTGCTATTTGCTTGTGACAAGTTTAGACCTTATATTACTGATTCGAAAGTCACATTGCATACTGATCATTCTGCCATTAAATACTTAATGCATAAGAAAGATGCTAAGCCTAGATTAATAAGATGGGTACTTCTATTGCAAGAATTTGATTTACACATTGTTGATAGGAAAGGGGAAGATAATCAAGTAGCTGATCATCTTTCTAGAATGGAAAATATACCTGATGATCCTATTCCTATTAATGATAGCTTTGTTAATGAACAACTTGCAATTGTTAATGTTTCTAGTGCTAAAGTTGCATCTCCATGGTTTGCCAATTATGCAAATTTTATTGTTGGTAAAGTTTTACCTCCACACTTCACTACTCAACAAAGAAAGAAATTCTTTTATGATCTTAGACATTATTTTGGGATGATCCTTTTCTTTATAAGAAGAGTGTGGATGGTATTATTAGACGTTGTGTACCTGAGTATGAACAACAGGCTATTATAAGAGATTGTCATGACAGTCCCTATGGAGGACATCATGCAGGAGATCGTACAGGTGCAAAGGTATTACAGTCTGGTTTTTATTGGCCTACTTTATTTAAGGATTGTGCTGAATATGTTAAATCTTGTGATAAATGTCAAAGAGTAGGAAATATTGGTAGGAGAAATGAAATGCCTATGAACTATTCCTTACCACTTGAACCATTTGATGTGTGGGGTTTTGACTTTATGGGACCTTTCCCCGAATCAAAGACAAAGCATACTCATATTTTGGTTGCAGTGGATTATGTTACAAAGTGGGTGGAAGCAATTCCAACCAAAAGTGCAGATCATGCCACGGCAATGAAGATGCTTCAGGACATCATTTTCCCCAGGTTTGGTGTTCCTAGGTTTTTAATTACTGATGGTGGTTCTCATTTCTTACATGGTATTCTTAGGAAAACTTTGGCAAAATATGATGTTAACCATAGAATTGCATCACCTTATCATCCCCAAACTAGTGGACAAGTTGAATTAAGTAATAGGGAAATTAAACTCATTTTGGAAAAGACAGTGAATAAGTCTAGGTCTGATTGGCCACTTAAAATTAACGATGCATTATGGGCTTATAGAACTGCTTTTAAAAATCCTATGGGAATGTCTCCTTATAAAATGGTTTATGGAAAAGCTTGTCATTTACCTGTTGAATTAGAACATAAAGCTAGATGGGCTATTAAACAATTGAACTTTGATTTTAAAACTGCTGGAGAGAAGAGAATTCTTGATTTAAACCTACTAGATGAATGGAGAAATGAAGCTTATGAAAGTGCCAGGATGTTTAAAGAAAAAGTTAAGATTTGGCATGACAAGAAAATTAAAAAGAAAGAATTCAAAGTAGGTGATCAAGTGCTATTATACAACTCTCGTTTCAAGTTTTCTGCAGGTAAGTTAGCTTCAAAGTGGCAGGGACCATTAGTGATACAGGAAGTATACCGTTCAGGAGCTATCCGTCTTCATGGTGATATGAAAGGTAAACCTCATGTGGTTAATGGACAACGCCTTAAACATTATATTGCAGGAAAAAGCTTCATTGGAAAGGTGGAGGAATTCATTTTACAGACACCGGAGGAGGTAATTGCAAAGAAGTTTGCAGTTTCAGAAATCCAAAATCAATAAAAGGTAACTTTTACTCTGGAAAGTTTCTCGGAATTGCGTAATATTTTACGGACATCATTTTTTATGGAAATTAACGTGTGGGACAAGAAAACTGGACGTGACGGAGCTTCGAGAAGGAAAAGAGGGGGTCCCACGCGGCCAGATTCCCTGACCGCGTGGGCCCACTCCTTTTGCCCCTCGGAGTCCCGATTCGTCCCGTTTTCGACTCCGACTCTTCGTCTTGCCCTAAAAACCGTCAATATATACCCCGTTTCGTCAATCTAATCTCGTACCGAGAGCTTTCGAGCGTTCTTTGCTTTTGCTGTTTCTGTCTGTCAGGTTTTTAGCCATGTCTTCGGGAGACTCCTTCCAATGCTCCTCCATGGACAGAGATGATGACGAGCTCGAGGGCCTCAGCCCCACTTCCATGTGGAGGAGGAACAGGAAGAGGAAGGACTACTCAGATGATGAAGACTACGAGCCGGACGAGGAGAAGGTGGAAGAAGAAGAGGAAGAAATCGAGCCATGCCTCGACATCGCGCCTCTGGCTTCAGCACCACCTTCCCCTATCCCTGTTGCTGCTGTGAAGGTGAACGTGTCTCTTGGAAACAAGAGGCAGACGGCGCGCATGAGCACAGGAGGGAAGGCCCCTAGACACGCACTTGCTAGCAGAAACGTAGCTTCTACTCTTATTGACAGGGAATTCAAGCGTGTCACTCAAGAGAACTATCCTGGTGAATGGGACCGTAAGATCCCGAATGTGAAAGTACCAAGCCCGGAGTGGAAGCCTAACAAGAAGACGGTGGAGAAGAATCTCATGGAAAAGCTGGGAAAAGCTGCAAACAAATTTGAGCAAGCCTACAATCTTATGATGGCATCATTGGAGAACTTGAAGAGAATTATTATGAAGACAAAGAGAAGAAATAAAGAGCCTCGTAAAACGTCAAGCTTGGGGGAGTTCCACCTAGTCTTTATCTTTACTAGTTTATCATATCTATCTAGTCATGGTGTGTTTTGCTTTTATCATTTAGTTATCAATCTCTTTTAGGCTTGTGTGAGCTCATGGAGCATTATCATGTATCCCTATCTTATGGTTTATCAATGAATATTAAAGTATGGTGTCATCCATGATTCTCTTGTTTGGAGATTTATGGGTAACACTCATGCAAATGAGCGTGGTTTATTTTAGAGGTTTCAGTCACATCTTGCCTTGAATTTAATTAACTTGAGTATGTTGGACAATTGTAGAATCTAGCTCAATATAAATAAGAAAAGAGTGAGTCATTATGACTTGAGAATTAATAAGTTTAAGGTTGAGATATAGTCTTGTAGCATAAAAAGTTGGGAATAGTTAATGAAAAGGATATGAAACACTCTTGTTAGAATCTAGTATCTTTTGAGCAAATTAATGATCATGGATGTGTCAATACTTATGCTTTGTAAAGTGTATGAAAGGAAGGCACCCGAGGATTCGGTTAGCCATGGAAAGTGTGAGATAAAGGTTGTTTGAGCATAAGAACTTGATTGAAACATCCATGACTAAAGTTTGCACTAGTTACTAGTGAAGCAAGGGTGCAAATAATTTTATATCTGTCTTTTCATTTGTCTTCTTTAACTTGTTATCCAATGAGAGTTTATCTTGTCTTTAAACTTCAGTAAAGTATTAAACATTATGATGCTAGCCATAAGAGCAAAAGCATGTTAAAAATAGTGTGATTCAATTGTCCAACATACAATGGTTATTTGCTTTCAAAGTGTAAGGGGTGATTGCTAGAGCTTCTACTTATGCTGCCCTTATGTGTATGAGTTTTAATTCATTAATCTTACATTGCAATTGAATATGATGATGATACAATGCTCGTATTTATTTATCAACCATAAGTCCATTGATGCATGTAATGATCTATGTCCTTACTTACTTGAGGACAAGTAAGGGTTTAAGCTTGGGGGAGTTGATACGTGCATTTTATATCATCATCTATACCACTTATACCACCATATTAGGATGTTATTTGCATTATTATATCATTGTTTTTACATGTTTTAGATGATTTAGGGGACTTTCCTACAAAGTCCCTATTTTTAGTATTTAATTTCTGGGAGGCAGAAAACCTCCTTTTTCTGTTTTTATTGTTTCAGGAGCTACGAAGGCCCAATTAATAAAAGGAAAATTGCACAGCTGGTTTTTCTTCGGGAGAACACCAGAGGGAAGAAGAAGCAAGCAAGGAAGGCCACGAGGCCCAAAATGGGTGGGCCCACGCGGCCAGATTCCCTGACCGCGTGGGACCCACCAAAGGAGCCTCGGGCACTTCCTCGCCTGGGGCTTTTTAACGAGGTCTCCGTCTCGCCCGAAAAGTAACGCCCTAATTTTTACGAGACTATCCGAGGTCGCGGCGGCGGCGAAACTCCTGATTCCCTCCGAGGGGGATCAGATCCTGCTGCTCCGGAGCTCCGGAGAAGGGGGAAATCACCGTCATCATCATCACCTCTCCTCCTTGGCGTGGGAGGAGGCCTCTACATCATCACCATCACCAAGACCAGCACCATCTCCATCATCATCTCCGTGATCCACTCCGTCCCCTCGTAGTTTGAGAGTTGCTATACCCTAGATACTTCGTGCTCCTATTCATGTTTGTGATTGAGTACTTGTCATTATTTGTTGGTGGAGTTATACTTTCAGATTGTGTTGTACCATTTATGCCACTGATCATCACCATGTTTGCACGTTGTGAGTAGTTCCCGTATGTTCCTGAGGGCATAGGATGAATTGGCAATGATTTATATATGACATGTGTTGGTATTTTGTCTAGTGTTTATCTTTTTGTGTGATTCTATGATGGTGTTGTGCGAACGTCGACTGCACAACACTTCACCTATATGGGCTCATAGGAGAACACCGTAGTGTAATGGCGTGAGGGAGACTTGGGAGGACACGAAAGCCTGAGACCGAATCATTAAGTTACTTTACGGGGTATTAGTATCGGGGACCTAGAGCGTAATGCTATGGTGGGATTTTATATCTTAATAATTCTTGTGCTGTCATTTAATTGGCCACATGATCCATCATAAGGGGTTTAGTCTATTTATTTAGCTGTACCTAATAATAGCTCCGTCCGAAGAAGATTAAAACTAGACAAGATATTCAACGTGTTGTTTAATAAATCTATATGCCTAGCAATATCCATGCCGCCCTCGGGAACGTTTTCCACATATAAGTTACACATCACTTGAGCTTGTCCTCTTACACATAGAGGATTGGGCTTTCTCTCTCTTTGAGAGCTTTTACTTGTTACCATTTACCTGCTGCATTGTCACTGTCTTGCAATTATACAATCGAAAATACCAAAAACACTTGCATCTTTTATTGTCTATTTATCATTTCTAATAACCAATACCTTCAGCTCCTCGTGGGTTCGACAACCTTTTCTATTCGAACGGTACTACAATTGATCTCATGCACTTGGGAGTCATCATCGCTTCTCAGTCTATTGCTAGCCTTCAACTGTACTGAGCGGGAATGCTGCTCGTGCATCAAAAATCCTTAAAACCAAGTTATCCCAAAGAGTCCACTATAAATTCCTATGCATGGTATTTCAAACTATTCCAAGTAAATTTTCATGTGCTACCTTTAAAACCTTGAAAAAACTTCTCATTTTGTGACACTGTTTTTAGCACATGAGGACGGGTTGGATGTCTTTATGTCACCTGTCAAACAGACTTTACCACCGGACTAGTGGCATATACATCCGCTTATCCATTAATTTTGCAAAAAGAGCTGGCAAATGGGGTGCCCAGTCCCAATTAATTACAACTTTAACCGCTTAATTCTCTTCACATTTTTGCCCTGATTTATCAGACAAGTAATGATACCAGTGAAATATCTGCATGTGTAAACAAAAGAGAAAGATGGATGATCTGCCTTGCTGGTAGAAATAACGTCCTTCATGGGAGCCGCTCTTAAAAGTCTGGTTGGCAGGGGTCATATTGTACTTTTCCATTTTCTGATTCGTTGACGGGAACAACCCACCTCCCAAAACATATTTTTAATTCTGTTTTATAATAAAAAGTTCTAGCACATGTTAATCCCTGCTTCCCTCTGCGAAGGACTAATTTTTTATTTTTATGTTGAGTCACCATCCTTTCTTTGAGCACCTTCTCGAGAGCATAACTGTCATTCTTAGTGTAATGTGCTTGTCCCAGAATACGGTTATCTGCGGTATAACTATGATGCTTTTATCTTTGATATCTTTACATCTAGTCTTCACTTGAACTTAGAGGTGCCTTGGCATTTATGTTTTGCTCCACAATTAAGGGCAAGCGAGATATCACTCTACCATGCTTTATTATGATCATTACAATCTTGTTGATGTTTATAAATTTCATGTTATGAGCTCTTAGTTCGTTGATACTTTTCATTAGGTAACATGATTGCTAAGTTTTATTATCCATTCATCATGCAATTGTTAAAGACCTGATCATAACATTTACAATCAAAAATTATTTTGTTATCATTTACCTACTCGAGTACGAGCAGGAATTAAGCTTGAGGATGTTGATACGTCCAAAACGTATCTATAATTTTTTATTGTTTCATGTTAATATTATGCCCTTGATACTTGTTTTTATATTAAGTTTATGATTTATTTGGACTAACCTATTAATAGTTGCAAAAGTGCACAATGTTCTTGTTTTACTCTTTCATGTGTAGAAATTATCAAAAATACAAGAGGAAACCTTGTTGGAGTCGAATTGGGACTTTCCTGAAATCTGTCTGAAAACTCTTTTTGAAGATTATCACGTACCGGGTCGAAAACGGCGTCAAACGGAAATCTCGCCGAAGACAAAGTTTCAGGAAATTTTACAGAGAACGTTCTAGACATAAAATTCGCCTGATTTCGATTACGGACGGCCGAGCTAAGCCCGATTTAGTGCAACCCTAAAAGGGGGTGACGGAAATCCGACCTAGGTCATGGCCGACACCCCATACCATGAATTTTCAGCCACCAAAGCCACGTTTTTGCCTCCCCTATGGATCCCATCTCCATGGGGGAGGGCTCCCAAGAAGCCATGAAGGAGGGAGGCTAAGGGCGGCGCTCCCCATGATGCCGGTGGCAGGGAAGGAGCTCCCCGCGCTGCCGCCGGCGCCGCCCTGCGCCATGGCGCTGCCTCTCCACCATCTTCACCGCCATCTCCATCACCAACTCCTCCTTGTATTCAGTGGTTCATCCTCCCACAAACCTCTGTACCGTCCTATGTAAACATGTTGTTTGATGCTATAATATTTATCCTATGATCTATGACATGTTTGTTTAGTTTATTTGTCTTTTGATTGCTTGGTTGAATGTCTTTGGTTCATGAGAGTTGTATGTTGATATGGTACTGTCCTTTGGTGTCCATTATACTTGTGCGCGCATGGATCAAACATCACGGGGTTGGTAGTATTTGTAAACGAAGGGGGGAGTCATGCCGGAGTGATAGAAACCTGAGGGCGCGAACCTGTTAGTTACACGTATGGGAGTAAGAGGACCATAAACTTAAGGCTATGGTTGGGGAAACCTTAATGCATTGTTAGTATTCGCGGATACTTTCTAACAATCCAATCATATAGTACTTGTAATCCCAAGTAGTGGAGTGCATGTATATTTAGCCTCTCCCACATAGAAAACTGCATCGAAGACAATGAACTCGATATATTCGGTAATTAATCATGGACAAAGCCATCACAATGACCACCACTTTTCCACACTCATGGTACTGTTAGTTTGTGGTTACTTAGTATACTTTATTGTTGCAGCACTAACATTTACTTTCTTGTTATTTATTATCTCGCAAAGCTATCTCTCATTCCCGTAATGTAGTCTAGTTTTATTTCCTAGTTAAAGTAAACGTTTAGTGTGCGTAGAGTTTGTATCAGTGGTTGATAGAACTTGAGAGAATACTTGGCCTACCTTTAGCGCCTCGTTGGGTTCGACACTCTTACTTATCGAAAAGGCTACACGCGATCCCCTATACTTGTGGGTTATCATGCCACACGTGTAGCACCTCGTAGCTCTACACACGTACGGTGTAGACGATGAACCCCGGGCTCCAGATCCAGCGAAGCAGCGGAAGCGAAGACTTGGACCCGGCAGCACAGCGGTGTGCGTATGGTGGAGAGAACTGTCTCAAGCCGTGCGCAACTCCAATTGGAGCCACAACTTAAATGGATGAGAGAAAGAGAGAGAATTGGATGGATTTCAAAGGCATGGGGGCACCCATATATAGGTGGAGGGAGGCCGTCACCATCGGTGGCCGGGCGGTGTGGGACTAAACCCCACACCAGCCCGCACCCCATGGTGCGCCGGCCTAGTGGGCCCCATGTGGCCCACCTAGGCCGGCCAGCCCTCCCCTCCCTTCTCCAAGGGATTCGGCCCCCCAAATGGGCCCTTGACCTCCGGTCAAGGCCCATTAAGGTGGGCTTCCTATTAAATCTGAATTTAATTAAATAAATATATTTATTTAATAATTAATTACACTAATTAATATTAAATACATATTTAATTTATCCAAAACCTATTCCGTTGCCATCCGATCATCATCGGACATGTCCCGGAACGCTTCCGGTGTTCTCCCGTATTTTCTTCCTATATCCAATCTTTATAAAACTGTCGCCTACCCTTAAGTGTGCCACCCTACGGTTCGGATCACTCCAGACATGATCGAGACACGTTCTCCGATCAATGACTATCAGCGGTGGCTGGACTGCCGTAATAGCCCCTGTGCGTCCACGAATGTCTTTTTATCGTTTGAACCTTAGACGTCCAGTTTCAACCTTTTGCCTAGCGATACTTAGATTGTCCGAGACTCGTTCTCCAGTATCACGATTACCGAGCTTGATCTCGTCACTTGACAATTCTATATTTACTTGTATGTGATATTACATCCCCGTGACCTAGTCAATGTTTGTAAGCTTATTGATGTAATCTCACCGAGTGGGCCCAGAGTATCCATATGTGGATTGGCAAATCCCGCTCTTTATCATTCGCCTCGACCACTTCCTTCGGATATCCGAAAGGGACACCTTTATTGTCACGCTAGATAAGACATGACATTTGATGCAATCAAAGCACCTTCCAGAAGCATCGATTAAATACGATCTCACGGTTAAAGGTGTGAACACTACGTTTCTATATATATGGGTGTGTGTCCGTCACATCATTCACCTAATGACATGACTCCATTGTCAATTGACATAAATGTCCATGATCAGGAAATCTTGATCATCGGTTGCCCAATGGACTAGTTAAGAGGCTACTAGGAACCTGGTTGTTTACATATCACACGTGTATTAATGTTTCCGCTCAATACAGTTATAGCATGCATGCTACAAAATGTATTATGAACAATTGAGATATGGCAAATAAAATATTTTTATTAATTGCCTCTAGGGCATATCTCCTTCAATATCCACACTGTCTCAAAAGTGCCACTATGGGCAGTGTCTCTTATACTATAGAGTCACTTTGGAAAATATCTATTTATATGGCATATGGTCACTTTGTAAATATATCATGTTGTGTATCTACACACCTAGGGGCACTTTGGAGATACACTTGGAATGTGTATGTATACGTATAGAGGCACTTCCATGAGGCATTTTTTGGTGTCTAACATCAATAGAAACATTCCGCTTTGGCAATTTATCCATCTCTAGGAATCTAGAGACGTGTAAGCGGGGCGTTTTATTCGGTCCCTACATTAGACAATGTGTAGAGATGGAAATTATTGCCCTTCTGAATATTAGTAGTTTTGAGCTCTGACCTTCGGTCGCTGTCTTTTCTGTTGCAGGACGTCTCGCTGAACATCGACGCCGACGACCGGCGTCATGGATGGCTCCAGGTTCACTTCTAGGGGGCATACGGAGCTCTCTCCTCTCAGCTGCAAGACGATCAGCTCGCCAACATATGTGACTCCTTCACTCCGCAAAAAATCAAGATCTTCGGATGGCTGCTCCACTTTGATAGGTTGAACACTAGCGCCAACCTCCACAAGAAGACGATTCTAGACAATGATGTCTGCCCTCGATGCATCCTCCTTGTCGAGGACCGCGAGCACCTCTTCTTTTCCTACCTCGCCGCTCGCGCTGTCTGGACCAGGCTTGGCATCGACCCTTCCTTCGGCCAGTTCACGGACTTTTGGATCTCTCCTCTACCGGACGGGCTCCCACGGGACGTCTGGCCCTCCATCGCCCTCGCCATCTGCTGGAAGATCTGGGATGCTCGGAATGCCAACGTGTTTAGGGCCATTGACCAAAATGCCTTTGTAACTATTGGTAACATTGTCACATACTTGATTCTCTGGGTAAACCGGTGCAAAAGACCGGATTTAAAGGAACACGCTGACTTGTGGTGCACGTTCCACTCTTCACGCCGCGTGTGACCCTGTAATTTGCTGGTGAAATAAAATTCAGGTGGGGATCTTGTCCCCCCCCCCCCCCCCCCCCCGGCGACTTCTCAAAAAACTACATACAATGTAGGATTATGTTACATAAACAATCTGGTAGACTGTAGATTCTGCTTACTCCATAGGAGTACATTTCTGATGACTAAAACTGTAATAGAGAAAGTGAAGTGGCATAGTAGGATGGGTGGTTTCCTTGTCGCCTTGTCTTGGCTATCAGAGGACGGTGTTTTGTTTGTCTCACTGTTCTTCGTTGGAGGAGAGAATGTCGAGCTCTTTGGCCAATCGGCATACAAAAGCTCCCGTGGCAAACACATATTGTATATGCCGAGTGTGGCACTAGCGCAGCCTGAAGGCGTCGACGTGAACCTGATGGTGCAGTCCTTTATGCCGAGCACCATCTCAGTCCGCTCGGCATCTAGTATATGTCGAGCGTGACACTCGGCATACATACTTTTTTGTAAAGTTTTATTTATTTTTATAAATTTACTTTTTCTGATTAATTTTATTTCCTAGGCATTATTTTAGTTTTGTTTTCAATCTATATTTCTGCCAAGCCGTCCTCTTTTGTTCCCGCCATTTTCTCCCAATAAATCATCATGATAAAACTGGGTATAAATAAACTTAGCACTCACACCATAAAAATTGAAACATAGTGCCTCTACTACATAGTTCACACACGGCAAGTCACAGAACTGATACATAAAGCTAACTCAAAGTACAAATATATTTTATTCAATCTACCGAGTAGTGTCATAGTTCATACCCTCATGTTTCTACCTTGGACGGGCGACTCCTTGGAAGACTGTGTGGCAGCGACCTACTCATCATCATGGAAGTCACTGCTGTCTCGCTGGAGCTTAAACTAGTACTAGTATTGCTCATGGACAACCCGATTAGAACATTTGTGTTAGAAATATGTGTGCCCTAGCTAGAGTCGATAGCTTATTCCGTGTCGATTTGTAAGTAGTCTTCTAATGAACTAATTGCAGTAGATTACCTGGCATCGAATATGTGATTCGGTTGTAGAACTTGTACTTGTTCAATACAATTTCATTCTTAGTCGCTTGAGGTTTTGTTGGACACACACTATCGAGACTAATGTGTAATACAATGAGATGTCTAAGTTCTACTAGTCACGGACCATAGAGATGCTTTGATAAGGACATGATTAGCCTAGATACGATCAATATTCACTAGTGGAAAACGGGACAGCAGTCCCGGTTCCAGAGGCCCTCTAGTCCCGGTTAGGCAACCGGGACTAACAAAGCAGGACTAAAACCCCCACCTCTTTAGTCCCGGTTGCTTACGAACCAGGACTAGAGGCCCACCCACGTGTTACGAACCGGGACTAGTGTGTTTACGTTTTTTTTTCTATTTCGATTAATTTTCTGGGTTTAGGGTTTTAGGAGGGGTTTAGGGGTTTCAGATGGTTTCCATCGTACATGAATCACGTCGATGCGCCAAAAACACGAAGATGAAGTTGATGCATATATATTTAACACATACAAATTACATGAAGATCACGTTGATGACACAAACAAATTAAGTAGTACACGAAGATCAAGTTTTCCCGGTTCTAGGTACTTAATTACATGCAGATCACTATTACATGGAGGCATACTATTTTGAATTATAGTAGTACTCTCCTATATCAGGTATGACCTCCGCAAGGTAAAATCCCGTCAATTCCTCTGCAGTTGCTTTGAAGCGGGCCTCTAATGGTAGCTTGCTGCGCTTTCGGGCCTCTAATATTATTATTCCCGGACACATATTCCAGGTGATTTCTATTAACAATCATACATTATATTTTTATAATATCCGAGATAAAGTTACAACACATTTTCTTTTCATATGCAGAATTATTGAAGATCCTTACAAACCACGCGTGAAAATGCGACAAGAATACAGATATGCGTGTGCAGCTCCAACTTCTGATCTCATGTGCACAAATGACCAAGAAGTCACGCTATGGCACCTATGTGCCTTGTCAACCGTGATGCATGCAGGAAGCAAATCAATACACGAGCATATATTTTACATGACCTTTTACTACGTGAGTATACAAACCATGAATGCATGCATGTGGGTGGGGCCAAGTGGGCCATGTGCAGCCCATACACATCGATCAAGCAAGGAACGGACAAGGGCTGGGCCGGCCGTGTCAAGCTTCAGCATATCGACCGCAAGGTGGACTCAGGTTTCCAATGCGAAGACTCAAGGCGGTGGCGGCTCTTCTCCATAATAAATAGATAGTTCCCTAGGTTAAAACTTGGATTTTGTTTAGCTAAAAGACTGGCTAGCGTTTCGCTGCATCTTCGTGATCTCGATTTGTGTCCAACGACCAGATTAAGACCGCTACGGAATCCCACCTTTTCAATAAAGTTCATCTTATATTCGCAATTCTTAATTGCATTATTGGTTCTTACTTATTTCTCGATCGCAGGTAGAACTAGACCTATTGGTCAGGCTGATCATGCTTCTGCAGGATTGGTAACCTCGGGAGATTGGTTTAGCGATTGCATTGGCGCTGCGTACGTGTGCGCAGTAGTCGGATCGCCAAGGTCGACCTCCACCAGAATCGACATATCTTCATCTCATCGAAAGATCGGGACACCTTTGCCCTATCAAGTGGTATCAGATTTCAGGTTGCTCGGTGAGAAAATTTATCCCTAGTTTAGATTTGTTTTTCATACCTATAATCCGCGAAAAAGCCATACAAAAATATTTTAGGTTTAGATCATCCAGTCCTACAACCAGTTTTAGCCTTTTCGCCGAATCACTTAGTTTTGTTTTGTTGAATTTTCGTTGCATCGTGTGTCGAGTTGCTGGTTTCTAGTGTCTAGTCTCTTAGAGTTTCGAGTTCTGCTCACATTTTTCACATCGTTATCGTCGTCTTTCACATCCACAATTTTTTCCTGCCACACATCGCTTCCGCACCCTTTCCATCGTCGCCTCGCCACACACGATTTTCGCCATCGAGTCTAGCGTCATATTCCGCTGCCATTTTTTTCGAAAAACCCTACTGTTCCCCCGGGGGATCTAACGCTCCCGTCCTCCCCTCGCGAGCCGTCCGATCGGCTGGCGATCGGCGTCTCTTATGCGTCCACGTCGCTCCCCTTTTCTCTCCGTTTCTTACCGCACAGCTTTGCTGCAATCGGCAGTTTCCCCTTTCCATTTCCGTCCTCGCGTCGCTGCTCCTCGCGAAGCAGACGGAGGCGCCACCGCCGTTCTGCTGCAGTCGGCGTGCTCCTCCCTCCCCTGCGCACGTAGCTGCTGCTCCCGCCTCCTCCACCGTACGTGCTCTCCTCCGCCGCGACCTAACTTCTGCTCAACGGCGCGGGAGCGACCCCGCGCGCCGCCGTGACGTCTTCGCGCTCCTGCAACCTCGACTGCTTCCTCTCGTTTCCCCGTGAGTTCCTCGTCCTTACTTGACCTCCCGTTCCGCGATTCCATGGCGGTTTCTTACCAATTTGTGTGGCTGATGGCCCTTCACGTAGTTACCCCACAACGGCGCCAGAAAACGGTCTTGACGGCCCTTCGTGTGATTACCTGCGTGAAAAGTAAATGGGTTAGGTTGAGACTCCAAGTGCAGAGTGTATGTATTAGTGGAAGACAGTTTTAACCACGAGGGGTGACTCGAGGGTTTAATATCGAACTCTCGGGGAACCAGTATTTCAGGTATTTTGTGTTTCAGGTGAAAAGTAAATGGGTTAGGTTGAGGTCTCTGTTTCATGGTTTTTGTGTTTCTGTGGCGCTCCCTTTCGCGAAAGCCCTGGGGGGGGGTCTATATATAGTCGTTTTTAGGTCAAGACGAAGCTTCGGGAAGAAAGATCGACGGCAGCGGAGGCCCGAGGGCCATTTTGGTGGGTCCCACGTGGTCAGGGAATCTGGCCACGTGGGCCCACCCCTTTCGGCCTTCTGGTCTCCGTTTCTTCGATTCCTTTGCGCCTACGTTTCGTTCCTTCCAAAAAAAGTGATCCCCGTAAAATCTCAGGTCATTTGACGTCGTTTGGGTCCCTGAAACATCAAAATATAGAAAAAGGGGTTTTCTGACAGCGCAGGGTTAATTCCAGAAAAATGGGGAAGTTGTTAATTATCCCCAAAACTCAATATAAATCATGAATATAACCCTTATATGATGCAAATAACATGTAATAAATGTAAAGTTCATGTATGCATTTTACATGCATCAACATCCCCAAGCTTAACCCATGCTCGTCCCGAGTATGAAGGTGATAAAACTAACATGGACTTTGCATTTTAATACTATCAATGGATATCAAAGGTGATTACTATTGCTACATAGAGTCAAATGATTCATTCTTCAAAGGAATAACAATATGCAAGATAAATTATGAAGTGATATCAAATACTCAATGTAAAGATGTTCAATGATAAATTCACAAAGTGTAATATAGAAGAAAGTACTATGGACCAAATGTATGCATAATGAAAAGTAAAAACATCCTATGGTGGTCATAGAGTACTTCTTATGAAAACTGAATATAAAAGGTGGACACTTTGGATAGATAAATAAGTAGAGGTAAAGCATGAATAAGTTTCATCTAACTTCCAAACACTTCTACTTAAGTTAATGCTTGCAATGTGGTAGTCATTGGTGTGGAGCTCTCATTACCCCTATCATAGCATCTTGAATGATTAATGTTTAAAGTGAAAGCAAATATGAGTGGTGTGCTTGACAATGTATTGGTTGAATGTCTCATGTCCCTTGAATACAAGTACCTACACCATGTGTTACTCACTTTGGTCCACAAAGTAAATTCAAATAAAGGTCATTGCAAGTAATAATAGTATCATCAAGAACTGCACTGGGGTACCTCTTGCCCCTTGACATGAACAAGCCCATGTCAAAACAACAAGACAAACAGACAATGAACAATCTCAGCACTCTTTTATTTACTATGGGTATAGCTTTTTATTATGAGGTGCATCACTGAATGAACATTATGGTTATGCTGTAAATTTCCACCATGAATGATGCATGGCTTAGATTAGCGGCCCAGGCATTTCTCTAACCATTTATACAAACTCTTTGAACTTACTAAGTATCCACATTCATTTCACCCATGATAGGCATCCATAAACAAAAGTACATGACATCAACTAAATATAAATAAGTGCAATGTTGAAAGCTTGCCATGTGACAGCACATATGGGCTAACTCCCAACCAAAACAATTGTCAAGCCCACAACTTCATAATTTTAATCACAATGGTTCATGCTTATTAAATGCAATAAAAGTAAATTGTGCATCAAGTTCGTGAGAGCTTTTAACCAATTTTTCCCATGACAATCAATAACATAAGCATTTAAATTCAGAAATGTAGATAACACAATATAACATGATAAACATACTTGGAATAGCATAAAGCTAATAGGTAGATATGGTGGACTCACTGGAAAAACTTTGGTTGAAGGTGTTGGGAAACAAGCTTTTTACTTGTTGTAATTTTTGGGCTAGCAATAGGGAGAAAGTTGACCATCTAAATGCATGCATAAGTGTCCATAGAACTAATCAATCCATGTTAAACCAAGTAAAGTTAAAATTCAACATCTAAACATGGTAAAAGATAGCTCTTGACAACACACTTGCAAATTAATTCATTCAAAGCACATGAATTATGCAACTATATGTATCTTTTAAAATCAACTCAAACATCCCTATCCCAATATATTTAATAGCATCCAACATAATTCAACCCAAACTTCCAGTAGCTCTCTCATATATAAATGATAGTGGTGGTCTTATTAACAAACCGAAATAACAAAAGCAAAAAAAACAGACGCTCCAAGTTTATACGATAAAGTGCTTTGATCGAAAAACAGAAGTTAGACGTGTGCAAACCGAGAGTGTGTTGGTCAGTGGGGTTGTCTTGACATCCCCAAGCTTATGGTCTTCACCATCCTTGGATAGCTCTTGGTGCAGCTCCTCTAATCCCTGTGAAAAAACTTCAAAACACCGTTTCTCCCATTTCTTTTCTGTGGGGTGATATTAGTAGTGATAAACAAATAGGTTCCTTGCTGCATAAAATCCTTAGGCAAAAATTCATATGAATGTCCAGAGAGTATATAATGTTGTATGCCTACTCATAAACTCAATTGAATCAAAAAGATTCAAGCAAAAAGCTCAAAGAATGCATCAAACAATATCAAGACAGAATCTGTCCAGAAAAACAGCAGCAGCAAAACGCATTTTTCTACCCTACTTAAACTCGTCAGAAAAATCTGAAAAAATCACGTATACAGAGGATGAAAAGTTGAAGCTACAGTTCAAATTACAGCTCAATCGGAGTTACAGATAAAAAATGAAAAATCAAACCGTGCACAGACTTCGTGCAGGCAGAAAACTCTCCGAAAATGAATAGCAACTTTTCAAACCCAAAATAGGTAAAACTTGGTTCTTTATTAAAAATCCCAGAAACAAAACTAACAAACTACTCTCTTGTTACAGCAAGAGGACTCAAAGAAAATCTCAAACAAAAACAACCGGGTTGCCTCCCGTAAAGCGCTTTCTTTATAGCCATATAGCTAGGCTTACTTACTTGATAATCAAAGGGGACGTAGCTCATGAGGGAGCTTGAACCTTGGTGTGTCCCTCTTCCTTGGGAAGTGTTCCATGCTCTTCTTGTGTGGAAACTGAAACTTCACATTCCCTTCCTTTGAATCAATAATGGCACCTGTAGTACGAAGAAAAGGTCTTCCCAAAATAATAGGACTAGAGGTTTTATTCCCCATGTCCATGATTAGAAAATCAACAGGCACAAAAGTCATGTGTAACTCTACCATAACATCACTTACTTTTCCTAGAGCATGTCTAATGGAATCATCAGCAAGTGCAAGTTCAATAGAGCATTTCTCAATATTTTTAAGTTCAAGGACTTCATATAGTTCTTTAGATAATATAGAGACACTAGATCCTAGATCTAAAATGGCATGGTGTGTCTCTTTTCCAATGGTTACTAGTATTGGGATCCAGATATCCCCAAGCTTAGGTGGTATCATAGCTTCTTGATTGTACCTAGCAATCTTTTCTTTTAAGACATGATTAGCAATATAGGAACCAAAACCAGCCTGGTTAATATTAACAGAAGGATCACTTGCAAATTTTTGTAAGATAGAAATTAATTCATGCAAGCTACACTTCTCTAAATCAACAAATGGTTCCTTAACTTCACTAAGCATTTTAACTTCCTCAACTTTTTTATCTCTATTATATAGATTAAATAATTCATAACGGTCATCAAACACATCTTCAGGTACTTGAGCTTTTTCTAAACTTTCTTTAATTTTTACTTCCAATATCAAGCCATCAAGTAGAATGTAAGCATCAGCAATAGTAGTATTTATGAAAGAACCCTTACATTCATTGTCTAAAAAGAGTTTAGAAGTTTCAGACAATCCTTTATAAAAATATGTGCATAAGCTATACCTCTAAACCTTTCCCAAGTTTTAACCAAGGTTTCTTCCTTATTTTGTTTAAAGGTGATAACTATTTCTCTCATATTATAAACCAAGGCTGAAAAACAAAACCTCTCAATGAAAGCAGCTTTCAAATTAAACCAATTGCTAAAATTCCCAGGTGGCCATTTTAATATCCAATCTAGAGCTTTTCCAGCCAAGGAATAAGGAAAAAGCTTTACTTTGATCACATTAGCATTGGCATGAATCAGGTTTAATTATTTGCATCTTTCATTAAATTTACTAAGATGTTGAAGAGCATCTTCTTTCGGTTTCCCAGAAAAACGATTTGCAAAAATCAATTTAGTGACATTAGGATCTATCACAAATTCTTTAACAGGGAAATTCCTATCTTGAGGAAAATTCTTAACACTAAATGGCCAAAAAGTTATTTTCTCCATTGAGCAAGTTTTTATGTGTTTTTAATTTTTTATGCGAAACTGAAAGTAAAATGACACTAATGCAACTCGAAATAACAAATGCAACACAAAATGCAAAACTGAATATAAAAATGCAAACCGAAATATAAAGATGATATGCAAGACAAGAACAAAACAAAATAAAATGATTGTAGGTAAAGATGGATAAGATGATGCTCACGTAGGTGCAACTTCCCCAAGCTTAGGTTGTTACACAAGTTGGTGATGAAGTTGACTTGATGTGAGTGATCCTTGGATAAACCTTTCAGCTATGGTTCCCCGGCAACGGCGCCGGAAAACGTCTTGATGGCCCTTCACGTAGTTACCCCACAACGGCGCCAGAAAACGGTCTTGACGGCCCTTCGTGTGATTACCTGCGTGAAAAGTAAATGGGTTAGGTTGAGATTCCAAGTGCAGAGTGTATGTAGTAGTGGAAGATAATTTTCCCCACGAGGGGTGACTCGAGGGTTTAATATCGAACTCTCGGGGAACCAGAATTTTAGGTGTTATCTCCTTATCCTTGTCTTGAGAACCTGCAACAAAATAAATTGTTTTGTGCCCTCAACCTCACCAAGTGGTTGTCAAGCACAAGGTGTGAGAATGATAATAAAATAAATATGTAAACAGTAGTAAATATGCAATGATGGTAAAATAAATATGCAAGGATGATGGTAGTAATGATAAATGATATTTTTGGGTTTTTTATGATGAATGCAAGATGTAAAAGTGTTTTTGTATTTTCGGATTTAATAATGGCAGCAAACAAAAGTGGTGATAAAAGTGTTGGAAAGGTGTTTCTTATGATTAAAAATGGACCGGGGTTCATGGTTTCACAAATGCACTCTCTCTTGATAACGTGGTAGACAAGGGAACACTAAAATTAAC
This sequence comes from Poa pratensis, assembly GCA_947311845.1. Classification (NCBI taxonomy): domain Eukaryota; kingdom Viridiplantae; phylum Streptophyta; class Magnoliopsida; order Poales; family Poaceae; genus Poa; species Poa pratensis. The sequence continues at coordinate 32,643,123 of CAMZMU010000046.1, read as the reverse complement.
ATGTAAGATGACAAGACATGGTTTGACAAGTTATTAATAATATGGGCATCACGTCCTAACATAGAGATCTCAAGTATAAGTTGTTCTCTCTCTTATGCTCCAACAAGATGCGAGCTAAATCATAACACCTTAGTAATTAAGATAAATCAGAGCATAGCAATAGGTTCAATGACATGAAGTTAAAATAAGAACATGCTAGATCCACTCTCCGGTAGCATGGTATTTTTGTTTATCCCTAGTGAGGCAACAAAGTAAGGTAGAAAACCCAAGTGGATCGCAGAACTTTCTCTCACGTTCACTGCACTAGCCACCCCCCGTTACTCGAACTAATGCACACGTTCCCCCTCACATGCTCTCATAAACATGCTTGATCATGACATGTAAATAAGAACGGGGTACATAATATGCATCTACTTTCATAACTGAAACAAAACTATTGCAATCTCAAACATGTATTAACTCATAATAAAATCCACCACAAAGGAATTACATAGATGACCGTAATCATGTTCAGCAGCTCATACGTTACTAATTAGTGAAGCTCATAGAGAGGAGAGATACATAAGTTACTTCCACAAACCCATAGTCCAGGGGTGGACTACTCCCTCTTCATCATGGTGTCGGTGGAGATGTTGTTGGAGGGGAAGGAGACCACACCGGCAGCGCCCCGTCGGAGTTTTCCCCCTCCAATCTTCAGCTTCAGGTCTCTGTTTCGTGGTTTCTGTGTTTCTGCGGCGCTCCCTTTCGCGAAAGCCCTGGGGGGGGGGGTCTATATATAGTCGTTTTTAGGTCAAGACGAAGCTTCGGGAAGAAAGATCGACGGCAGCAGAGGCCCGAGGGCCATTTTGGTGGGTCCCACGCGGTCAGGGAATCTGGCTGCGTGGGCCCACCCCTTTCGGCCTTGTGGTCTCCGTTTTTTCGATTCCTTTGCGCCTACGTTTCGTTCCTTCGAAAAAAAGTGATCCCCGTAAAATCTCAGGTCATTTGGACGTTGTTTGGGTCCCTGAAACATCAAAATATAGAAAAAGGGGTTTTCTGACAGCGCAGGGTTAATTGCAGAAAAATGGGGAAGTTGCTGATCATCCCCAAAACTCAATATAAATCATGAATCTAACCCTTATATGATGCAAATAACATGGAATAACATGTAATAAAATGTAAAGTTCATGTATGCAATTTACATGGATCAGTGGCTGAATCCATCGTGCGTGTTTCTAGGGTTTCCGGCGACCGAAGTTCCCCGACGATCGATTCCACGGCGGATTTACGGGTTTCTACCTTGGGGTCCAACCAATGTCGGTATGTGCCTCTCTCCCCACTGACGTGAGCTATCTAGGATTTTTTTCTGAATTTTTCAGTTCATCCCCAAATGGGGTTCAGTTCATCCCTGCCATGCTTATGCTGCCTCAGCTGTTTAATTTTGCTTACAAATCCATGGATTATGTTACTTGAGTTTATTTGTTTATGTATTATGTTTTTGTTAATTTCATCAGGAATATTTGCTGAAATTGTTTGCTGTATGCTGCTAATTCTCATGAGTAAATTGTTGTCTGTGCAATGTTTTTTGTTAATTTGCATGAATTATTATGTGAGATGTTGGTTTGTTTTTGTTATGTGCTATTTTAGGGTTTAGTGTTTTGTTGCTTCAATGTGGTTGGTTTGCTGTATCTCCCATAGCAGCATCTGTTTTGATGTTTTGTGTGTTTGCAGCAATTTGATTTTTGCATTTTTCATACTATGAATGTTTGTTGAAGCAGGATGTTGAGTGGATTTCCAAGGACCGATTTGCTGCGAAGCGTTTGCGCGGCATTTCAGATGATCTCACTGATGACAAGAGGAAGATAATCAAGAAGCACAGCACTTTTGCGTCGCTGCTCGATGTTTCTCCTTTCAATGTGCCAAACGAGCTCATCGAGTTCCTGGCAGTGAATACAAGTGCCAAGCTCCGTGAGTTTAATTACAATGGGAAAAGAATAGTGTTCACTAAAGGTATGATCATCAAAGTGTTCAATCTAAAGTCGGGTATCAAGCCGGTAAAGCATTTGACAAAGAGTGTCCGTTCTGGTATGAAAGATTTCTACAAAGGCAACCTCCAAAGGCTTCCTATAGAGGATGTAGCAACTTTGCTGAAGAAAGAGGAAGCAGTAAATGAGGATGTTGTGATCAGGCACTGGGACCTCCTATGTTGCGCCACTGTCCTGCACCCAGGGTCTGGCAATATGATGTGCTTGGATTACCTGGCAAGCATGGATGATCCAAAAAAGGTACATGAGTTCGACTGGGATGAACACATTCTGGAGTTATGTATGAGGTATGTAGAGAAGATTCAGTCGATGAAGAAGAGGCTATTGGTTCTTGAGAAGGGAAAAAAGAAGTTTGACTTCTGGATATGCGGACCGTTGCCGGTTCTTGCTGTAAGTTGCCCAACTCCTTTTTTTTTTGCTTTTTGCTTCTGTGCAGCACATCTTGAATTATATGTAGCATATATGGACTTGTGTTGTAGCAACACTTGAGTTATATTGGAGCATAATAGGTGTGGATTTGTAGCTTGACATTTTTCTTCTGTAGCATACACCCTCTGGTGTTTTTGTAGCATAGCTCTACTGTTTTTGTAGCATAGCTTAACTTTTGTTGTAGCATCATTTTACATACTCCTTTTTTTTATAGATTGTCTATATGGACCATCTCGATATCCCAAGGAATGTGCATTACTTCAATTACTCTCTCCCTAGAGCATGTTTCGTGACTTGTGCCGACTTCAGTTTTATAGTGGAAGTCGACCTTGACGACTCAATTCCAAACAGAAAGACTATATTTGGGAAGCGTTCGGTAAGGCGTTGCCTAGCCTGTGCCTTTTCTGCTATTATATGTCCCTTTTTTGTGATATTCTTATGTAGCAATGTATCGTGCAGTTTCTGGAATTGTCGAAAACAGTATACGGATCAGTAGCAGGATGCAGCAATGTTCATGTAGAAGAAACTGAAGTCAACCCTTCTGCATCATTGAGTGAATGGCTTTTGTTCCCGAGCATGCAGGACTTTGAGGTATGGTTTTTTTTTGCTGTTTTAGTTCATTCTTTTTGCAACAATAGCATGTGTTAACTGCTGAAATACTGAAATATGTTTTTTTCTTGGAGATAATTGACATCCTACATTATTTGTGAACATGTTGCTACATTAATGTTACTATATTGTTATTATATTTGTTTAGTATGTGCTCCTTACCAATATATGTTTGCATTTTTTAAACTGGCAGGTTCCACCTCGGTTCAATCATTTGTATGATAAGCATAGGGTCCTTTTTGCTTCTGAGGTTGACGACAGTACGAAGCAATTTTGTGAAGGTTTGAAAAACATGCACTCAAAACGGATGGCGTGCTTGCTGGCTGATGTTGATGCTGCTATGAGAGAGGGCAACGGTCCAAGCTTCGTGTTTTCAACTGACACCTCACCGAATCTCCAGGGGAATGTGCAAAATGATCAGGCGTCACAGGAAGAGGATGCACCTAAACAGCCTAATGTGGGTGACATACGTGGGAAGGCCAACGATGGGACAAATGTTGTTGCAGCAAAAGATGGTGATGTGACAGGGCGTCCAGCAAATGAGATTGTTTACAAAAAGAGGGATGCGGTAAAGAAGAAGAAGAAGAAGAAGAAGAAGAAGAAGAAGAAGAAGAAGAAGAAGAAGGGGAAAAAGACCAATGCTGCAACTGATCTTGCTGTAGCAGAAGATCATTCAGCAAAAGGGGTCACGGCAGAAGAACTGTCACATAAAGACAGCCCAGCCATTGTTCACGGTGCAAAAGAGATATCAGATGTATTGATCGCAGCAAAAGAGGTCGCAGCAAAAGATGTTGAGGTTCCCAAGCCCGCAACAAAAGTTGATGACCAGCAGAAGAGGATGAGGGATAAGGCGTTGAAACCAAAATGGGGTGAGCAGAAAAAGAGGCTTAAGCTCCCGAAGGTGACCACAAGAGTCGCTGATGACCAAATGAGCGTCCTGGTGGCGGAAATCACAGAGGGTCAGCAGCAAAACAATGCTCCAATGGTAGCAGACAACTCAAGCTGTGGTATTTCGCAAGCAAACGTGCCACAAACAGCTGATCCAATCCCCATGAGTCCCAAGAGGGTGATACCACCAGGTTATTGGGATGACACCCCATCATTTGAGCTATGCAGCCAGAGCCAAGGATCTCGTCGGAAAAATACCACAGTAGTAGCTGATGACCAAATGTGCGTCCCGATGGCGGAAATCACAGAGGGTCAGCAGCAAAACAATGCTCCAATGGCAGCAGACCACTCAAGCTGTGGTATTTCGCAAGCAAACGTGCCACAAACTGCTGCCATCGTAGACTCAACCAGCACAGGAGCTGATGTCGGTAGCCACGACGATGTCAATAGCCGGTCAGATCTCCGACCGCTGATCCAATCCCCAAGAGTCCCAAGAGGGTGATACCACCAGGGTAGTGGGATGACACCCCATCATTTGAGCTATGCAGCCAGAGCCAAGGATCTCATCGGAAAAATACCCTAGATATACCGTTGCAGCGATCCGATCCTACTCCGCAATTGGAGAGTTATGGTGCAACTTCCTATGTTGCACAGGTAAAGTTGAAGCAACTGTTCTGGGAAGCAAATCTCCAGTCTACCCTTCTGCACAAAAAGATGTCGCAGCAACAGATTCAGTTACTGAGTTGTGGAGCCAAGACTCTGAATGGAACGAAATTCTAGATATGTCGAAGAAGACCTCCGATGCTATTACACCTCCCGCTGTTGCTGATGCATTATGCTCGGATATTCATGCCACTGATCGTATGTATCATACCCCCTTTCTATTATGTTTTTCAATATGTTTTTGTTTTTTGTGTGATGTTTTTTTTTGCATCTGTGACTGAATCTGAAGCAATTTTCTCCATGCTTTTGCTATCATAGGACCAGAGGAACCTGAAGCAATGCTGTTGTCGACCGATGCTACAGAATCTGTTGCTGAACAGATCACTGTTGAAGCACCTGCTGATGCTACAGGATCTGTCGCTGCACAGAGCACCGTCGCAACATCCGGTGGTGTATCTCATGCTGTTGCTACACAGAACACTGCCAAAGCATCCATTGATGAATCTGATGTTCTGACACCGGTGCAGCTCAATACCAAAGGTTCTAAAACCCTTTTTTTGGCCTATCTTCGCTTTCGTGAAAAAAGATTCCTCATGACTCGCGTGCTGCTTTTCGTAGTTTGATCGACGAAATCGGTAGGGCCTAGGATGCTAGAACTAGGACTACCACCAAATCGTGATGGGGATTGGGGGTTGTCAAAGAAAACACGGGACGTGTGTGTAAATGATGTAAGTAACAATCCCAGTGCCGGAATTTTTCTCCGAGAAGATTGTGGTACTTAACGTGGCATGCATATCTTCGGGGCAATCATAACTCATAAGATAATCTATTGATTTGGGCTTCTCCTAAACCTACCTCCCGGGTCGCCCCCCACCCGGGCGACTCCGAAGGCGCCCCCCGAGCCGCCGCCAGCCCTCTCTCTTCCTCGGCCTCTTCCCCTGCCGCCGCCAGTGGTGGCCGCCGGACGTTGCCTGTGCAGGGATGGCGATGATCCCCTTCCATGGCGGCAACAAGGATCTTCCCCAACGTGGCGGCGGTGGATCTTGTTCTACAACGGCGTCGTCCGATCTGGGCGCGGCGTGGGAGGATGGGAACCGGTGCTCTGCGGCTGGGACTCTGTGGTTGTGGCAGCCCTCGCTCCGAGATGGGGGCGGGCCATTGGAGCGGTGGTGGTTGCCCCCTACTACACGTTTGCGTGGTGGTGGTGGCAGTCGGCCAGGAGGCACGGCCGGTGCCTGAGGATCTCCGGCGGACTGGCGATGAGGAGGTGGTGGCGCGCCGTTGATGCGGCCGTCTTCGGCTTGCACGGCGTGCGTTCTGGGCCGTGGGGCCTCGATCTGGGCTGCAGAGCCCGATTTGCGCTCGTGGGGTCCAGCCAGGGCTCGATGCGGGACTGCCTATGGCTTTGGCCACAACGGCGACGTTTTGCAATTGCGCGCTGGGTTTCCCTCTTCTCTGCTGCCGTTCCTGCTGGGAGATGACTGGCGGCGTGGGGGCCTGCGAGTCTTGAAAATAAAGGCGGTGGTCCAAGGGTTCATCTTGCAACAAGACGACGATCTGCCGGACGCCCGTTCTCCTTGATCTGGCCGGTGTGGCGAGTTCCGGAAGGCTCCGCCGGCGAAATTTCACGTGTGTTTATGCCTGGAGATTGCTGGATCGGGTGGGATTCGGTCGTGCCCACGATTCTCCGTTAAGGAGCAAGCGGTATGAAGCTCTGCTATCTGTTGTCATCTGGGATGAAGTCAGAGGCGGAGAATGTCATGAAGGCCGAGATCGGAGGATTAGGAACGGTGATTTGACTCTTGGTGGCGATGAGGAACTTGCTTGGAGCTTCAGGAATCGTTTGCAGCGGTATAGAAGTGGGGGCGACAACACAAGTGAAGTTCAAAGTTTTACCTTTCAGGGTGAAAATCCAATGCCTGGCCTTAATTGGTTGTGCCTGGCAATGGTCTTGTTGAAGACATTGTTTTGAGAGCGGAGACTATCTCCAGGGTGAAAACCCAAGATCTCGATCGAGCGACGACATCGCTTATGCACTGTTTCCTTCTTTAAGGTGTTGCTTTTGGAGAGATTGGACATCAGGTGTTGTTTTGGTGGTGGTTGTGCTGCTGCTACAAGGATTGTAACTCTGTAGCGGGACTTTTCTTTTTTAGATTCTTTGTCTTATTGTCTTTCGGCTGTGTGTATCCGTAATACCTTCGGTTATTACGTTGTTGCAGAGGCTGGGTGTATTTGGTATCTTCGCGATATTAATATATACTCTTTATCTAAAAAAATAAGATAATCTATTCGTGAGCAACGTGGATGTCAACTTGCACAAGAAGGATCGGATCCAGCTACATTGTTTGTTGGTTCACATGGTGACTACGATCTGCATGCTTATTTTTCTCTTCTCTGTACTTCCAATTGGTATACCACAGTTGATGGTGTAAATATCTCAGCGCCATCAATTGTCTTGATATTTTTCACGCTGCAGTTAGTTGTGGAGTTTGTGATATTTAAAACGGGATTCAGGGACGGTAAATCTTATAGTCTCAACAACTATTGGAGCATATACATTGTGCATTGAAAAGAAAAATTCAAAGCAAAAGGGCAACTGGTGAGTAGGAGTAGTTGAGCTATGGAATGTTTGACAAGCTCACATGTTATTGAACAGCGGAGTTTAATGCTATCCAAGCTCTTGTCATTGACTAACCAGGTGGTGGTAGCGGCAAAAGTGGATACCGAGAGTGATTGCAATATGAATCGATAAAGAGGGGAACAATTCAAGAATAAGCCCTGAAACGAGAAAGAAAGAAAGAAAGAAGCAAAACTAACACCGGCGCAATGTTGTAAGAACAATCTACAGACATGACGCTGAAGTAATACAAGAAAGATTATACTGAGAGGGGTTCAATGGTCTTACCACAACTTCAGCGAGGGTGTCTAAACCAAGAACAACATCAGCCAATTTCCCTGTAAAATAACAGTGCCTATCATTATCAAGTCTCGCACGCTACGCAAAATCAAGCTCGCCGCATATACGAGGGCGACCATGGCTTTCCTTTTTGGTATTGAAGCAAGAAAATCATCATAATAAGTACCTTTGGAGTCAGGAACGACGATCGACATGATAGTAGCGCCCCAGTTGGTAATCTTGACGGAGAAATCCCCTTTGTTGAGCTCGTCCACACCGACCATCTTCCTCGCATCGGCACCGCCGACCAACGCAAAGCCGGCAAGGCACAGGAAAGCGAGAAACACCGGAGCTCTCGCCATTGGCGGGACAGCGCTGCTATGTTTCCACGCAGGAAGAAGACGCTGGCCCAGAAGATGCGGGCACTGAATTGAGAATACAGGAAGGGGTCTACAGTTATCGTCATATAGACGGGCAGAGGCGTGGCGAAGCGATGCGATATCGATTGGTGGACTTTTTCTAGAGATCTTCCATGCATGCCCGGCTGCAAGAATCTTTTGACTGAACAAAAAACAAAAAAGATCTACTGCTAGCGCTTATTTTAGGAGGATCTGCTGCAAGCTGGTCTAAAGTTTTTTTTTTGTTTTTTTTAAGACGGTGAACAAGCTGGTCTAAAGTAAATTAGGCCTAAGAGCCCAGGTCCAAACGGTCAGAGCAGCGAAAGCACGGCCCCAGGTCCAAAATTTCGAAGCAGCCATGGCATCTGAATCTGAAAGTTGGAATCACACGATAGGGTCACACATGGGAAAATCCTTTTCCGAGGAGATCACAACTGGTTTGATACGGCAGCATGCTCGAAATCGTTAGAAAAAGGCTGTACAGATTTGCTCGTCTCCTTTCTGTTTGTGAGATGTGACATGAAAACGGAACCAAATCTATCCAGCTTTTCCGCGAAAAAATGGGAACGAAACGAAAATACGGAAACATAAACGAAATTTTAGGTAAAAAAATGTAAATAGAAACTTTTATGCGAAAACCGAAACGGAAACGGAACAACATATTCCGTCAGAACGACCACGGAAACGGAAATTCTATTTCCGGTAAGACGGATTCCGTTTTTACTATGAGGTGCTTTTCAGATCCAGTAGGCTCAGTAATTCTAGTGGAAATATTTAGACACAATCCAATATATGAATACAAAAATAAAAGAATCTGAAGCCGCCATGTTTAGGCCATATGTACTCGCATATCATCTCCCTCTCGACTCGTTCCCAGTTCTACATTTCAGTGTTGCGCTAGCTTTCGGGACGACAGTAGGTATTGTTTAATGTTGCCAAAGTTGATAACTTATGTAGACTATATTATATAATCATGATATCTCGCTATATTTTAGTTCATCTTAGAAACCTTATAAGTTTGTTGCTTTGAATGAGTTTTCTTGCATTATTTAAGGCGTCTCTTTGTTCCGGCAAACATCCGTTTTATTTTCCGTGTCCGCACCGTATTTGGTCCATATCTTATTATGACAATATCAGTTTCCGTATAAATATTTGGGGCTTCTGTATTCGTTTTTGCTTCCACAAAAAATATGAAAACAAATGTGGCACCACTCAGTTCCGTCTGTATCCGTTCCGTTTTCATCCCGGATGCTAAGTATTACAGTACTAGAGTTTTGGTTGAATTTTCTTGGGACGCGAAGAGGTTGTACGCCCATCTTTTTTCAAGATTCAAAATTCAGAATGATAAATGTCTAGAACCATTTGATTGAAGTACGAAACATTTGCACAGTCACATTCCTCACGTCGAGATTTTCAAAATTAGATCATATGTTTATAAGTTTGATGGAGTATTTTCGTACTTTAAAAAACTACTCCAGTATATATCTACTTCACAATATTTCGGTTGGTTTTTTTAGGGAACATAATATTTTGATTTTTAGTGTACTTGGAATAATTGTATAATTGTACTTCTATTTTAATATTCTTTTACTTCATAGTACTTCGGTTTTAATATTCTTTTACTTCATAGTACTTCGGTTTGCAGTTTACTTGTACTTCCATTTTAATATACTTAAAAAAACAACAAGACCAGATGGGGGACTCCACCCCGGCTTTGTCATTAAGGTAGAAGTGAGAACTCGAACCCGGGACCTGGCCCTTATACGCATATGCACGGCTACCACTAGTCCACGGAAGAGTTCTCATTTTAATATACTTGTACTTCTAGCGAAGTGCATTTCTTTGTACTTCACGTTGCTTCATGTTGTGTACTCCGCGAAGTATATTTCGTTGTGCTCTGAGTGCTTCGTGACATGTACTCTGTGCAATATACTTTCCGTGTACAATGTATTTCTTATACTTGATGGGGAAATAGTATTGTACTTCGTAATGTGTAATTTGAAATAATAGAAAAACAAATACTTCGTTACCAAATTAAGCGGTCGATTACATGCCAATATTCTCAAACAAAATTTTGATTTCGAACTCTAAAAGCGTTTGGAAATTTCAAATGTGATATTGGAAATTTCAAGAACATGTCGCCTGTATCGATCTGTATAAACTTTCTCTGTCTTTTTTACTACTTCTCTTAGCAAATTAACCCCCTCAAACCCAAGATTATTATTGCTCTTAACCAGCAGGAGAAAACATTACAATATCCAGGAGATTGATCATATCACCCAAACGGCCCATATGCTTGGCAGGCTGGCCCCATGACCCTATCTGCCAGCTATGTCTACATGTGCGTGAGACGGCCGTTCATTTGTGCAAGGACTGCCCTTTACCATCGAAGTGTGGAACCTCGTGCAGTCTTGAGAGGGGTCCGGGAACTTAGGGCGTGTTTGGTAGACTGGCCCAGCTCAGATATTCCCTCCCCATACAAATTTTCGCTGTTTGGTAGCCCATGTTTCGCGTCTGAGCCATGCCCACCTCACCCGGAAAACTGCTCTCAGCTCTGCCGAGGAGAGAAGCTCAGATCGAGCTTCACAACTCAGCTGGGCCGAGCTCATACAGAAATTTCCCACGCGCGGCCCCACCCGAGCATCCACGCCGCCAGCCCCCTCCCGAAACCATCCTCATTCCCCCCCCCCCCCCCCCCCCCACACACGCTCGCTCCCTCCTCGCTCTTCCCTTCCCCTGCTCCTGTCCCGAAACCACTGCCACCGCTTTAAACCTCCACGGCCGCCGCCTCCTGAAACCGCCACCGCCGCTGTAGGCCCTCCATAGCCGCGCCGCAGCTCTCCCCAGGCTGTGCCGCCGGCTGCACCTCTCCCCAGGCCGCGCCGTCGGCTGACGCTGCAGGGACACTGCCCCGACGCCCGCCTCCTCCCGGTGCACCTCCAGCGCCGCCGACGTCCATCCTCGCGCCCGACAAGCTCCGGCCAGCGCCGCCACCGACCGTCCATCGTCGCGCCCGCCCCTCTCTGACCAGCGTCGACGACGGGATGCTCCATGCATGCCATGGATGTTTGCAGAAATCGGAGGACCTGATTGCTTTTTCTAAATTCTTTTTAGGGTCATTTCTGTAAGAATTTGGACCTGTTTGTAATTTTATTTACAGAACTTGGAGGACCTATAAGTAAAAACTATGATATAATATTTGTAATTCTAAAATTTTCTCTAGATTACAAATTAAGCTAATACAACCACATAATACAAGCATGATTGAAATGATATTTACACACTGTTGAAATGGTGAAATGACTCAGCATGTCCAATGCATACGGGCTACCAAACAACATCCCATCTCAGTCTAGCTCAACACATACAAGCCATCAAACACCCGACAAAATCTCAGTCCAACTTGTATAAGGTCAGCATGTCTCACTTGGAAAACTCATGCCGGAGTGGCAAATGCTACCAAACACACCCTTAGTAAATGGGCAGACCTTCAGTTCCATCTCGATTTGGTGGGATGCGCTCATATCAGGGGAATCGAAGGAGGTCCAACAAAGAACCAGTGGGCGTCTGCTTTACGTTCTGTGAAAAGCTTGGAAGGATCAAAACCATCGAATCTTCCAGGGCAACGGCTCACGTACATCGAGGTGGCATGGATGGCCAGAGAAGATATTCTACAAAGGGGGCAGGCGTTCCTCACCTACACGCCTGTGATCCCAGCTGACCCAGGTTAGTGTCCTCTCTCCGATTTCGATTTTTAGGTGGTTTCAGCATGTTTCACCTTAATCTAAACATGAGTTAATTGCACTGGCGGTCACACATCTCGTCTCATATGTGAACTTAAATCACACATCTGGATAACGTGAATAACAGGTCACACAACTGAACAAGTGTGTGCACTTTAGTCACAAACGGGCCACGTCATCCCGTTATGGACAAAAAGTTTCCAGAAAACCCCTTACTGTAATATTAGGAGGGTCATATTATAAAATTAGAAAAGACCCACATGTCAGATCTTCTCAGCAAAAAAAAAAAGAGGTCAACGCTGGAGCGCCACCGCTCCACCGCGCCACATGCTGGAGCGTCGCTCCACCGTGCCACATGCTGGAGCGCCGCTCCACCGCGTCGGCCTCCGTCCCGAGCAGCCTCTGCCCCGAGCAGCGCCCGCCGTCTACCTCTCCGGCGCCGTCCCCCGCGACCTCTTTGGCGCCGTCCCGCCGCCGGCCTCCACCACCTCCGCAGGCGCGCTCGACCCCGCCCTCCTGTCTGCTCGTCCCTGGTCGCCACCATGTCTTGCACCTCCCTGGTCGATGGCGCCGAGCCGCGGGTGTGCCGGCGTGCGCGGCCCCGACCATGACGGAGTCAGGGAAGAGGCCACCTGCTGGGGGCTGCAGGCGGAGGGCGGGGCCTAGCGCGGCGGCCACCTGCCATAGGCTACGGGGCTCGGGGCGGAGGCCGGCGAGCACCCTCCCTCGACCGGCGGATCGAGCTTTGCCTCTGCTTCCCACGGTGGGCCTCCCCACGGTAGAAGACAAGCCTGACGCGTGGGCCCCACCCGTCAGATGTAAAGGAATTTTGCAATATGGCACTCCTAATATTACATTAGGGGTTCTCTGGAAAATTCCAGTCCAAAACGGGATGACGTGTCTTGTTTGTGACCAAAGCGCACACGTTTATTCAGTTGTGAGACCAAAAAATCACATTTTCCAGATGTGTGACTTAAGTGCACATACGCGACGAGATGTGTGACCGCAAGTGTAATTAAAACATGTCCCCTCTGTAAATATGTGGTTGTTTCGCTCTTCTATTTGAAAAGGTAGTGCTCGTGTCGGTTTGTAAAAAAGAATCCACCTACTCATCCATGCACCAAAGTGAGGAGAGCTATCATTCGAAAAAGACAGTGCTTGGCACCAATGTGAAGATAGGTTCATGCGCAGACTACAATCCATCATCGATCCATGGAATGTGAACACCATTGTCTTCTTGGAATCTGCCACGATAGCCACAACAAGATGAGGATGGAGCCGCGGAGTTCGTACGACGATGCATCTCTGTAAACATCATTGTCTTCAGAAACACGCCGTATCGGTCTGTCTGAACTTTCTCCGTCTTTTTTACTACTTATCTTAGCAAATTAACCTCCTCAAACCCAAGATTATTGCAGCTCTTAACCAACACAAAAAAAAAACATGACAATATCCAGGAGATTGATCATATCACTGAAACTGCCTAAACTAGTACTGTACTACCTGACAAACTAGAAGGAGAACTTGAAGACCATGTCATGCTTGTACGCCCCCTGTCCAGGCCTCACGATCTGCGACGGGAAGCCAGGGTGGTTGACGGCGTCGGGGAAGCCCTGCGTCTCGAGGCACAGCGCGCCGTACTCCTGGTACACCTTGCCGCCCTTCCCCTTGATGTCCTTGAGGAAGTTGCCGGTGTAGAACTGCACCCCGGGCTGGTCCGCCCAGAGCTCGAGCCCCCGCCCGGAGGCGCCGTCCCGGACGGCCGCCACCTTCCGCAGCGCGTGCTCGTCCCCGTCGACGGCGAAGTTCGTGTCGTAGCCGTAGATGGTGCTGCCGTTGACGGTGCCGATGGGGATCTGGTGGATGTGAGCGCCCACAGGGGTGGGAATCCGGAGGTCGTAGGGCGTGCCGGCCACCGGCGCGACCTGCCCCGTCGGGATGAGCGTGGAGTCCACGGGCGTGTACCGCGACGCGAAGAGCTGGATGGTGTTGTCCAGGATGTCGCCACTGCCCTGCCCGCCCAGGTTCCAGTACGTGTGCTGCGCCAGGTTCACCGGCGTCGCCTTGTCCAACGCCGTCGCGTTCATGCGCACGCTGAGCACGTACGGGCTCGACAGCTCGTACGTCACGTACACGTCCAGATCGCCGGGGAACCCTGTTTCACATTGGCAAAATTGTACTAGGCAATTAACCCTGTTTCTACTCATACGCAAGAACGTCGTGCAGCGTTTGTACAACAACAACAAAACATTTGCAGCTAATTTCTTTATTAGATTCGTGGGATGCACGATGCCATTCTGCCGTTGAAGATATGTCAGTGAATTTTTGTTTTTGTTTTTGCGAGATATGTCAGTGATCTTGGACTGCTGTTTTGGATAAAGCGAGGAAACAAATCAACAAAACAAAATAATCAATTGCAAGTTGATAATACAGGATTATAGGTCTACAGACCACATGAATGCATGATGGTGTGGGCACTACTGTTTGTCTGTTTGATTGTTGTTTTTGGGCGGATAATTGCCGGCCAGTTTCTTCTTTTTTGTCATAGTGGAAGAAATTCATGTTTGCATTATTATATGTGGTCAGGTAAAAATTGCTAGTTCTTAGAAATTCAGCTAAATGCCTAAGGGCGAGCTCGCAGGGTACATATACTTTCTCCGTTATTAGTTGTCACTGATTTAGTACAAATTTGTATTTAATCAGCGACAACTAATATAGAATGCAGGGAATATAAATAAGCTAAAAAACAATACTACACTCTTTGTTGTTTCTTAGACGATTGGATAATAATTATCACCACGCTTCTTACGTGGACACCTACATACTGACGAAGCCGAGTCTTCGTACCAGAAACTACTGTTCTTATTCTTCAGGGACCTAATTTTGGCATCCTGTTTTCTAACTCAACTTCCAACAGTTGTTATGTAACTAGTCAAATGAAAGTTCACTGCTACAATTCATGATGAGATCTTATGAATATACTGCAAGATTATGGGTCCGTTTTAGTTACTACTCCCTCCGTTCCTAAATGTAAGGTGTATAGTTTTTTGCACGAATATTAAGATATGAGTATTTGGCATGTGGTGGAGTCATCTTCTTCTAGAAAAAATCGGGATATATGAGTTCCTAATAGACACAAATTGAAAACAATACACACTATAAATTAGGATACATTTTTGGATAGGTAAAATTATACGCAAATCGCAGTATACCTTATATTTTGGAATTTTTCTGAAAAAATTATATACCTTACATCAAGGAACGGAGGGAGTACAATATAATTATGTATGATGTTGCAGCTCTTAAATTCCCAACTGAAAAACAACAGGGGCCAATTGTCAGCTATGCTGTAGTACTGACGTGACATTCATGAATTTATTCTGATTTGCTGATAAGTACAGGAAAGTATCTCATGACCGATATTTCAGTACAATAAAAAAAAAGTACAGATGTAGACTCTACAATAATTTGCATCTTTTTTTACCCTGTTCTCCATCAAAGCTATGGTAGTACAGTGTGATGTGCGGGGAATCACCACCACTAACATATTCCTTCCCCGTCCATATAACTTTACTGAATCCCCTGTGACCACCTGAAACATTAAATGATAAATAACTTGATTGTTCATATATAAAGCGCCATGGGTTTCTTTTGCAGAACATTTTTGAATCTCCGAGGCATACCATGAAGTGCGTTCTTGCCATCATTAGCATACAGGTGGTAAACTTTTCCATCGAGCACGAAGCGCGCATTGGCAACTCTGTTGGCTACTCGTCCAACAAGCGCTCCGAAGTAACTAGATCCATTCTGAATGGCAAGATTTAAAAAACCAAACTGAGTAAGGTGTTAACATTTACCCTTTGGGGGGATACTTGAATACAGTTAATCACTCTGAACTGTCACTTTCTGCCATGCTCCGGTTTCTAGATAAAACTTCTCTTGGGAGATTGCATATAGATATTCTCCTTTTGAGAACGATGGAGATAAACTTTGTCAACAACTTGCTCGGTTGGCACAAGATTTTTCTTGAGCTTCATGTGACTATATTGTAACCTTATTAGACATGGAGAAGTGAAGCTTCAGAAAAGAGACCAGAGAAAGGAAAACTTTATATAGCTAAAAGTGGAGGATAAGTTAACAATGATCAAGGCAAGACCGGCATCACATGGTGAGGTTGTCACTTGTCTTTCCTATGGTCATATGCTATTTCACGGGTAACATGGCCACCGCATAAATAAAACGACATCCAGCTAATCCGTTACTTTGTAGATTCATGGGTTTCACATAGTTTATTTTCCTCTCATTTTTGTATTCCTGTATATGATTTAATATCAAGTCTACCATACGGGTGTTACCTAGGGATGGCAATGGGTACCCATTACTCTTTTATCCTGCGGGTAAAAACCCTATTAGGGTAAGGGTATGAGATAAAAAATTACCCATGGGTACGTAAATGGGAAAATATCATACCCATCAGGTAGAGAGGGTACGGGTATGGGATCGTATAACCCATACCCGCGTACCCATGTACCCATATAATATTTGACAAGTGAGTCTAAACTTTAACGCACGAATATATGAGTAGGGTCTATGCATGAGGCTACAATCGTAATTTAAAGATATAGGCAGGGATTGCTCGTTAACCCTCCACGGATGGCGCACCATCCGGTGACTACCTCACTATACCGATAATTTAGCAATTCCTAATATTATATCTAATCTATCTGATTCACGTGATCACGTCTCGACTCCTGATATAGCAAAACAATGAAATATAACTCTTCTGCATGAGTTATATGTTGTTTTTACGACTATTTTCTACCCAATTTTATGTGTTTTAATCACGGGTATTTTTACCCGTGGGTACCCATCTACCCTGTCGGGTGACGGGTATGAAAAAAAGTTGTACCCGTTGACGGGTATGGGAAAGGGTGACGGGTAAGATCGTGGTCGGCGGGTAAGGGTATGGGGTGGCTCCACCCTTACACATACCCATTAATGTGCTTGATATGTAGAATCGGAATGATTTGACAGCTGACAACAATTTATGGGATTTTTTCTGGAATGATTTATGGGATATTCAATCACCAATTATGCTCCCCTCTCTCTTGGAAGTGGAAAATCCCCAATGGAGCTGAGTATCTCTGCTTCCTGAACATACTAGCAGGAGAAATTGAGCACGGTAAACAAGGAACAGAACACAAAATTGAGAATTTTCTTTATGTTGAATCAACGAAAAATGTTTTTTTTGCAGTAGAAGGTATCACTCGCATTCTCTGTATGCTCTCCTATCTACGAGGTGAACACTGAAGAATTCTTAAGTTCAGACCGGAGCCGACCAAACACCCAGTCCTAGCGAGAAAACAGAGGAGAGATGCATATACACTTTAAATAAGACTGAGTGATTATGAGAGCAGGGGAGTCGGTGAACTTACAACATATTCAGCAATGGTGTCATAGCCAAGGACAACATCACCCAAATTCCCTGACAAAGATAACATGATCCGAAGTTTCAGCCGGAATTCGCAATAGCGGGCAGAAAAGCATCAGAGCAGAGCATGATCCGAAGAGAAACCCCAAGACACGAGTCTCCATCCACGGAGCACGACTGGCACGCCTGTATCCACATACCTTTGGAATCAGGAAAGACGACGGACGTGACGGTGGCGCCCCAGTTGGTCACCTTGACGGAGAAATCTCCCTTCCTGAGCTCATACACGCCGACCATCTTCCTCCCCGCTGCATTGGCGCCAGCGGCGAAGGACACGAGGCACAGCGCCGCGAGAATAAGAAGCAGCGGCGCTCTAGCCATTGCAACTAGCTAGGCTAGGCTTGCCGAGAGGAAGACGACGAGAGAAAAGGACTGTGAGGCCGGTGTGCAGTTTCTTGGAAGTGTTGGACGGGTCATGGGTGGATATATAGTCAGTGATGTAGCTAGCATATGGATGCGACGGGATGGTGACAAATCTGAAGTGTTGGTTTCCTTTGGTTTCTGCTCCCAAGGCCCTAGAGAAATGTCACCACTTTGTCCTGTGCGGCGTGCATTTTCCTTGTCTGCTCGCTCCTCTCTGATGTGGGTGGTGCGTTTGTGAAAGCCGAACCGGAATATTCGTGAGCTCGCATGATCTCTATGAACTATGACGACTGATCATTTGGGACCTGAACATGTACACCGCCATGGTAGATTATTAAACGCGGCGAGAGCAACTAGAAGAACACTGCCCTCTATGATGACTGATCGTGGCGAATAAGTCCTACGATCACATCCGCAGGCTGCAGAGCCGTGAGGCAAGAACAGTCTTGGCCGCGACTTGAAAGTGATACGATGCGGCGTCTTTTCGGTGAAAATTCGGCTTCGATCAGCGCCTGGAGTGGTACGCCGTCTCTTTGGTAAATGTGGTAGGGCCGAGGTTGCAAGTCGTCGTCTTTATCCTGGTCTGTATTCGCAATTTCGTGTGAGGTGAATTATGAGCGTATTGACTGAGGAGATGGCATTTTGTAGGTCCGAGATGTATACTTTTTATGGAATGCATTTTCTTGCATGCATTTCGTGTATCAAACTGTCTGAATATTCCGCAAAAACCTTACAAAAAGTCACCGTTTTCGTTCACATATCCTAAGAAAATATGCTCGCTAATCGTGATATGGTTCCGGATTATAATGGTTCAGATATATTATAGCAAAGCCTGTTTACGATATGGAAGTTGCAAGTAGTATTGTTTTGTTAAAATACAACAACTACATATGTATCAAATCATAATGCGCATGCAAGAGCATCTCCAACCGAAATGAGCAAAATTGGCTCCTAAATTATCCGCGGATGTGTGTCCGATGTGTTCGCTTTGAACCCTAGAAATTATGTGTCTCCAACTATGTCGCCTAAAAACGTCCGGTTAATTGCATGTGATTGGTGGGATGGAGAGAGAAAGCCAAAAGAGTAAAGAAATAGATAAAGTGGTTTGGGATGGACCGCGTCCTACGTGGCGGACTGTCCGGACACCCTTATACTCTCTCAAACCCACCCCATGTATGGGCTGGGTTTGGAGTGTGCCGGACAACCAGCACGTATAGGGAGTGTTTGGGGACCATGGTTGGATACACTATTTTAGTCTCTCTCCTGTCCGGACAACCCGGACGTATAGGGAGTGTTTGGGGATGATTTGTCCATACCTGTTGGAGATGCTCTAACGTATACCAGGGCAGTTGAAGCAACCTGAGAGCATCCAACAGATAATGTAAATTAGGGCACCCAAAAACAGTTTTAGGGCACTCAAAAGTTATTTAGGGAACCGTAAATTTTTCTATCGTAACAGATGATGTAAAATAGGACATCCAAAAATTTCCTACCGAGCAGATGGCGTAAAATAGGACACCCAAACATGTTTTTGTTGTCCAAGACTGTATACATGTTGACACAAATAATAACGCACTCATCTCAAATTAATCCAAAATAAATAACACACAAATAATACTTAATTATTACATGGTTAATAAATATTTAGCATAAAATCAACACCAAGATCATCAAACATAACACAAAGTTCAACACATACAACATGAAACATAAGATGAAATTAGTGGTCTTGTTGGCCATTCCATGCACAGCATTTTCTCGATGAAATATTTATAAGATCTTCCTACTTATCTGAACCTCGAATGTGATGGTACAACTGAAGAAAATGTCGGATTCGGTCTTCCCTTTTACGCGGCACCACCGGTTGTCTCATTAGACCATATAAGTTATAATCGAAATATTTTCCACATTAATTTGCAATGATCATATTGTGCATGATAACGCATGCTATCATGATGTACCAAAACATCTCTTGTTTCCAAAACCTAGACACCCTCGCACACTAGCAAATTGGGTTTGCAAAATCCAAAAAAAAATCCACATCTTTGCTAACAGACGCCCATCAAAGCGACCTGACTTGTAAATTGTTCTGCTTTCATTTTTAAACTGCTATATCTGAGAATATTTCAAACCTGGCCGAGTTTTTCATTTTGGCTCAACTTGTCGTAATTATTGAAATCTTAGATGCGAGGAAAAGAAGTCTATGCTTTCTACGGAGAAAATGATTGGGCAAACTCCAGGTCGGTTCCATCATTTTCTCTAGTCTTTTTATTTACAATTTGAGTTTTTGGGAACCTGATTCAATTTCAGTATGCATTTTCTTCTTACCTCTTGGTTGTATACAATAGCTTGTTTTCTCCTTCATAGGGATCAACGTTGGGCATCAATTTTATTCTCGCGCGGAGATAGTCGTTTTGGGCATTCATAGTTATTGTCTAAATGAAATTGACTATATCGGAAAGAACCAGTGGTGGATCCAGGGGCCGAGCGGGGCCAGCCCCCGCCATGCTCCGGCCACCCCCAACTACATGCAACATGGACCAGTATTTGTCTACGTGTATCAGTACTTTTTTTTAGATCTACGTGTACCAGTCTTAATACTCAGGCAGATTTTTTTTTGCTCCCGAGCTCCAGTGCTCTCTCCTATTCAAATAATTCGAAAATCATATTTGTAAGTTTCTAAAAAAAAAATCGGTGGCAGCCAATAATATATCCTATGAACGTGCAAAATATCAACTTCAAATACGATGTATTTTGAGCTACACAAAAATGACCAAAGTGTAGATCCGAGTATGCATATTTTTAAATCTCTAAGTTTTATCAGATTTTTTTTTGAAGTTTTTTATATAAAATTAAAGACAGAGTGAAGGTTTACAATCAAGCAGAGCTTGTTTCAGAACGCGTTCAGGAGCCGAGGATTGCATCAAACCACTATTTCCAGAACTAGTACAGCAAGCGGCTAGCAGGTGAGCAGCGACATTGGCCTGTCTAGGGGTATGCTGGGCACGGAAGGCAGGAAACCGTTGAATAGCTTGACAAGCTTCAATATACACGAAGCTTTCTTGAGATCTTCCCCAGTTCTTTGAGTTGATCGCCGAGATGACATTAAGACAATCGCTTTCAAGAACAGTATTCTTGTTCCGGTCTGCGGCTAGTCGAATGCCTTCCAGCGCCGCCACAGCTTCAGCTTCTTCGGCGGATTGGCAGCGTTCAATAGGACTTCAGGCTGATAGGATAATCTCCCCTTCCTGGTTCCTAATGATTGCTCCCCAATGACCAATAGAGTTTGCATGATTGAAGGCAGCGTTCGTATTGATCTTAATCCATCCTGTTTCAGGTTTTTCCCAGTGTATAGCAGTAGATTTGTTAGTAACAGAAATAATAGGATCATTACCTTCTACTACTTTACCTTTGCCTTTTCGATCAAATTCATTCCACCCGTTATTGATTTGGGTGACGGTGTTAAGGTAGTTGAAGATGAAATTAGCCGAACCCCTGATAGAAGCATCACCCTTCCCAAAGATGGCATCATTTCTCAGATGCCAAGCTCTCCAACCAGATGAACAGGAGCTTTGTTCTCATTTCTTTAGGATGTGAACTCAGGATGGTAAAAGCCCATTCTTCTCCCGTTTTCCTCAGATCTTCCTCTTTCGGCAGTTTCCAACACTCTCTCATTGCTTGTCGGAGTGCCACGGCCTTCGTACAGGACATCACATCATGGTAGGCACACTCTGGTTCCCTTCCACACAGGGAGCAGGTCGGAGGGGACCTTTTAAATCTGGTGCTTCTGATCTGCTGGACTCCAAGTGAATTTGAGGCGAGTTTCCAGGCAAACACTCTTATTTTTGGAGGCACATCAGCTTTCCAGACCAGCTCCCACAGTTTTATGTCTCCTTCCGGTTGGCTGATTGAGCCAATACCCAAGGGGTTTGATCTGAGAGATAGGGCAAGGTTGTAGGCACTTTTAACCGAGAACAAACCTAGTTTATCAAGTTGCCAGGCCAGTTGGTCTTCTCCAGAGAACTTTGGAATTCTAATTTTAAGGATTTCATCTGCGTCATGAGCATGAAAGGTAGACTTGACAAGGTTAACCCTCCAATCTCTCGTGGCAGGGTCGATAAGGTCCTTAACCCATCTTATCTAGATTTGTATGGGTTACTCGAGATTTTATGGTTACCTCTCGGAGCCAGTTGTCCCGCCAAATACGAATTCTGGAGCCGCTGTTGATTCTCCAGACCATACCTTTCTTCAAGAGCTCCAAGCCGTGCATGATGCCCTGCCAGCTTGGGGAGGCATTTTTAATGAAAGCTGTATCAGAGAGTTCAGCAGAGGGGTATTATTTCGCTTTTAAGATCCTTGCACAAAGACTGCCAGGTCGATCGATCAGGCGCCATGCTTGTTTGGCGAGGAGGGCCTGGTTGAAAAGGCTGAGGTCACTGAAACCAATACCACCTCTATTCTTTTTCTGTATCAGTTTCTCCCATCCCAACCAATGCGTGTGTTTGTTTTCATCATCATCATTCCACCAAAATTTCCTAGTCATTTGCATCAGATCTTCACAAAGACTGCTGGAGAATTTGAAAATGCTCATTGCATAGGTAGAAATGCTTTGAGATATGGCTTTGATAAGGGTTTCTTTCGCAGCGCCAGAGGTGTGTTTTTCATTCCAGCTTGACAGACACTTACCATATTTGTCCTTGATGGATTGGAAGTTACCATTTTTCATTCTACCTTCAGGAACTGGGAGGCCCAAATATTTCTCCTCGAAAACCACCGACTGGACTCCGAGAATTTCAGCCACCTCCTCACCCTCTTCCTTAGTACATTTTTTACCAAGAAGTATAGAGCATTTCGAGGAGTTAAGTTGCTGACCAGTGCCCCTTTCATAAGTGTTAAGGATTTGTTTGATCACCGATGCTTGGTCTGCACAAGCTTTAAAGAAAAGAAGAGTGTCGTCAGCAAACAACAGGTGGGAGATACCCGGTGCTCTTCTAACAATTTTCAGCTTTCCAGACTGTTTGCCTCGATAGCTTTTTGAATGAGGTTAGACATTCCTTCAGCCACTGACAACTTTGTGGGATATATCATTGGTATCCTTGTTGTGTATCCCAAAATATAAAGTATATCTAATTGAAAATTTACATGTTTGTGGGATATATCATTGGTTACATCCTTGTTTTTTTTCAAAAAAATTGGAAACTCACAAATATGATTTTAAATTGTTTATAAATAGGAGGTAGCGCTAGTGTCCAGCAAATAACACTTTCCGCAATTAGCAAGGCTTTATAATCCTAAAAGCTAGACCAGCCGGTGTTTGCTTGAATGGGCCAAGCCCAATTCAATTGGCCAAGGGCCGAAGGCCACAATGACGCATCCGTACTAGCCTTGAGAGAAAACAATCATCAATTGATCGCATGCACTGCTTGTTTGACTCATTTCGCACGATCTCCTCTATTCGATAGAGTATTCTCCTCTTTCCAGCCGCACACGGTTGGTCGCCGCCGCCGCAGGATACGGTCATATGGAGTCGAGCATCTCGGTCAATTGTTGACGGCCGTCGTCCCGCGCGCCACGCCTTCACGCACAATTCCCTGCCTGATCTTCCAAGGTACTCCGTATTATTTTATACAGTGCCGTTGCTACGTGCTACTGTGCTAGTTTGATTATCTGCAAATTCGATTGGCTAGTAGAGCTGTTTATCTAGGAAGACACTGTCCCAATTAGAACTTTTTTCAATCCGGTTGGTTCGCCAACTCTACAGATGAAAATACAAATCCAAGAGTGGAGAAAAACATTACAGAACAGTCTACCGTATATTATGATTCCCCTATGGTCAAATCCTGGATCCGCCCCTCGAAAGAACTACACAAAAATGGTAATGACAATAAACATTTATGTACCAATTGTCACATATCTTTACACTTATAGAGATCTGATTTGGTGGCGGTCCGCGCATCCTTATGAAATTATCTGTTTAGGGCTGTTTTGATTCATAGGATAGGAAAAATATAGGAATATGAAGCAAATAGGGTTATAATGCCATGTCTATTGAATCCTATTTTAAAAGAAATTCTCTTTGATTGGAATGACATAATTTTCCATGAGGTCAGACCTAATGCTATCCATATGAAATTTGTAGTACAAGATTCCTATGTGATATGATCCTACGAATCAAACAGCTTTTGCAGTAAAATATCCATAGTATCTCAATCTTGCACAAATCCTATGAAAATCCCAAGAAATCAAGTACCGCATTACCATACATTATATTTAGTAGACTTACATATCATAAACTTTTGATTAATTGTTTATTCCATCGACTATAAGATGTCTTTAGTGCCGACTCTAGTTGATGTATAGAGCATGGTAGCCAGCAACTGAACTCTAACTTGGTACATGCACTTGCTTCTAAATGATCCGCTAATTGTACTAACACTTTTGACATTGGTGCATAATGGGTATGAGAACTTAACTTTGCCCCTGGCAACTTGCATTGCCATGTATGGGATATACGAAGATAATCTCGGCAAGGCTCCTGAAATTATTTATATTGGTTAAGGAGGAAATAATTTACGTGGTTACCATTGTCAAACCAGTTCTCGGAAATTGGCACATGAAAATTTGGCATTGAGTGTAAGTTTTACCGGTTCTTCTTTATTACATGTCTTTGAATAATCTTGATGTTTGTCATGGTCAGCTATTGCATATTAGTTCCTCAATTTGTTTATCAGTTATAACCCAGTACATATTCTAACTTGGATCTTAAAATTGTTTATTTCACTTGAATCATGCCTAATTTATTTGAGTAATCAAATGAGCAGTGTACTCAACATTATGGTACTCAGATAAATTAGGCATGATTGAAGTGAAATAAACAATTTTCAAAAATATACGGCAAACAAAACTCAACATATTAGAAGATTCAAGTTAGAAGATGTACTGGGTTATAACTGATAAACAAATTGAGAAATTAATATGCAATAGCTGACCATGACAAACATCAAGATTTATTCTAATGTAATTTTATAAAAAAGAACCGGTACAACTTACGCTCAATGCCACATTTCCATGTGGTAATTGTTGAGAACTGATTTGACGATGGTTATCACGTAAATTATTTCCTCCTTGACAAGTATAAATAATTTTATCAGCCTTGTCGAGATCATCTTTTTATATCCCAGACATGACAATGAAAGTTACCAGGGGCAAAGTTAAGTTCTCATACCCATTCTGCACCAATGTCAAAAGTGCAATTAGTGGATCTTTTAGAATCAAGTGCATGTACCAAGTTAGACTCAGCTGCTGGTTGTCATGCTCTATACATCAACTAGAGCCGGCACTAAAGATATCTTATAGTGGATGGACTAAACAATTAATCAAAAGTTAATGATACGTAAGTCTACTAAATATATGTATGGTAATGCGGTACTCAATGTCTTGGGATTTTTTACATGATTTGTGCAAGACAGAGATTCAATGGATATTTTCCTGCAAAAGCTGTTTGATTCATAGTATCATATCACATATGAATCTTGTACTATTCCATAATGTTATTTGTTTCATAAGAAGATTCCAAAAGCACATCGATGCCGAAAGAATCTTAGGAACCGGTGGAGAGGCTATTCTGATTGAAGGCTAGACAAATAACATGACTAAGGTATGTAAATCAAACCTGTGAAATAGCTATATAATATAGATATAGAATACAAAAAAAAGCCTGATTATGTATTAAAAATAAGCCAAATAAGATTTTTGGCTTTTTTTGCGCGCTTTCGCCTGCCTTCCCGACCACGGATAGGCTACAAGGCTTTCCACTTCGCCCCCTTGTGTGAATACCACATCGATAGCATTAGGTCAGACCTCATGGAAAATCACGACCTTCCAGTCAAAGAGAATTCCTCTTCAAATAGGATTCAAATAGACATGGCATTATAACCCTATTTGCTTCTTATTCATAAATCTTTTCCTATCCTATGAATCAAAGTAGCCCTAAACAGATAATATCATAAGGATGCGCACACCGGCACCAACTTAGATCTCTATATATGAGTAAAGATATGTGACAACTGGTATGGAAATGTTTTGCCATTACCATTTTTGTGTAGTTCTTTCCCATATAGTCAATTACATTTAGACAATAGTTGTGAATGCCCAAAATGACCAATAGGACAAGCACACAGTGAGAGTCGGATAAAAAAATACAGTAAACTGACAAGAGAAGAAAATCCAGGCACACAAGACAACCTGGACAAAGTGAAGATAATGGGTGTTGAATGCCCGCAAGGTCTCCTTGACCCGCAGCCCGGCACTCTTGCCCTTTCCCAGAGCATCAAGCAATCGCAGAAATCGGTTCAGGCACTGCAGGCATGACAAAAAGAAAAAAATCAGACGCAACCTTCGATTTTCCAGCGCAACAGCGCCCACGACGCAGCAATAGCAATCCGAGATGGATAATCGGCTGGAAATCGACCCGAAAATCAGACACAAAAACCCCAAAAGAAATCACCATCAGAGTAAAAAATTGCCCCAACGTAGAGAACCATCCGCTCCCAAACCACGTCAACAGGCGCGACAACACGAGTACGATACAGATGAACAGAGCAGGTCGAGGGGAACTAACCGCCCTCGTCTTGGTGCTTGTTGCCTGGAATCGGTTCGCCGACGAAGTGGTCCTTCGAATCCCGGCCTCATTTTCATGATCGGCCGCGCCACCTTCTTCCTTGCGCCAAGCGGCCACCGCCGCGGACGACCCTTCTCCGCCCTTGGCCTCCTCCGCCTCCTCTTCCCCAATCTGCAACTCCTCCGCGTCCCCGCACATGTCGTCGTTGATCGCGCCGTTGGCATCGTCCACCTCCACCATCCTCGCCGCGTGCGCCACCCGCACAGGCTTTCGCTTGCTCTTGGCCGCGTTCCCACGGCCACGGGTACCTGCCTTCCCCGCCGCTCGGCGCTGACGCTTCGCTCGTTGGAGCCTGGCCTGGGCATCGGCGTAAGAGGGCCGGCCGGGACCGACGCCGCGTGGAGCGCGCACAAGGTTAGGGGTTTTGGCAAAGGTGGTGGTCGTGGCTGTAGGGGTTTAGAAGTGTTTGGAAAAGACGAGACGAGATCAGCCTTGCCTGATGGGGGAGTAGTTTTTTTTTTATCCTATGAGGGGAGTAGTTAAGTATTGGTATAGAGCCGCAACCGACAACGCGCTAATCGTTGCCGGCCGTTCATGTGGATTGACGAAAACGTATGGGCGGCGATTAGGGCGTACCAGAGATCGTCGGACTGATCGGTTCCGCACACCTCAACGATGCGAAAACCCGACTGACACCAACGCCAAGGACGTGAAGCAAACGCGCCCGGACCGATTGCCACGTGGGCCAGATACGAGCCCGTTAAACCCAAATAAAGCCCTCTGGCCATAGGCCCAAATCATCGGCCGATCGGTACTCACTGAGTAGGTTCCCCGACAACGCTGATTGCGCTGCCGCATCAGAGAGCCGCCACGCCCCGCTCGACCCGGCAAGAGGGCGAAGGGGAATCACTAGGCACGGGGCGGCTACCCCGCGGCAGCGACCGCGAGATGGCGAGCAGCGAGGAGCGGTTGGGGAGCACAGAGGGCACTACACACCGCACGTCCGTCGCACGAGGCCAGCGCCGGCAGGTTGCCCCTTTTTAAAACCTCAACCTTAGCTTGTTCCTTTTGTCAATTTCATTGCCATGCTTGCTGTTTCTCGTAGAGTAATATGCTTGGTGAGATTTGATTTGTCCGGTAAGAACTTCATATGCGTCAATACAACAAAAATCAGTATGATTTTGGTCCACCTTACATCGTTTTTTTTTCATACTTGTATTCATACGTAAAGGGAAGCAATACAAGACCGGATACAAGCAAAGAGAAAACAAAGAGAATACAGAGGAAAGCAACACTGCATCACACCATTTTCAACCTCGATCCATGGAGCAGAAGAGCTCCTTGCCCTAAGGCGTTGATGGGCCGCATCAACCACCAACTCCGACGAGCTGGATCTGAAGACGGAGGTCGTCCATCGGCCGGGGACGCGCCCCGAGCACCTTCCACCCCAGATCTGGGGCCTGCGCCTCACCACCTCACCGGAGATGGCCAGATCCTTCGCTAGCACACCCCACTCCCACGCAGCAGCCACCTCGCACCTCCTCCACTGGTCTTCTGTACACCCGCCACCCAACTGCCGCTGCCGTCGGAAAAGGCAAAGGCAGAGAGGTGACTGACCTGCTGCTCGGCAACGCCGTCGGAGACGACGCCGGATCGGGGGAGCTGCAGAGCACCAAAAGGTCGACGCCGACGACCCCACCATGCCAGCGCCGCCCAGAAGCCCTCTATCTACACGCCGGAACGCGGATCTGGGGATTCCCCACCCTCCCGCCGCCGTAGCGGCCGACGGAGGGAGAGGAATCCCGCAGATGCGCCGGCGGCCGCCGGGAGAACCGAAGTCGCCTTCGATGCGCCTCTAAGCACTGTAGAGAGAGGAGAGGTCCAGAAATATCGGGTGAGAACACGAACCTGCCACCTTACATCGTTAGTCATGTCAAATTGTGGTTCAATAGGTCATAACAACAAATGGACTTCACTTATGTTCGATTTAATGGGCTGCAGCCCACTAAGTCTAAATCCTGAAAATCTGAAAGGCCCATTCTGTTGTGCAGTTTTGTGGTTAGTGGGACTAAAATTTAGTCCTAGAGTTGGGCACAACGGCAGCCATTCTCCCACTAGTAAGAGGATGAGATAGGAGAAAGCCTCGCTCACTCTTCCTCCGCCGCCCGCCACGCACGTCGCGTTTCGTGAATCGAGTTAGAGCCCGTTTTGGTGAATTTTTTGCGTGAGTCATCACCTGCGTGTGTACGTGTCACACACAAGTGTGGCGTGTACGCGTGTCAGCGTGCAGTCTAAAATCCTTCACCGCGTGGCGTGTGTACGTGTCGACCTGCAGGTGCATGGTGGACACTTGTCCGACTCTTTCACCGTGTGGCGCTTGTGCTGTGCACCTGTCAACACGGTATAAAAGGAGATAGTGGACGACTCCGGGCGGATAACCACTAGTGTCTCCACACACTTCAGTTTCATCTTGTTGCGTTGTCTTCAAGGCTTCTCCATCCCGGCAACCGCGTGCACGGCCGCCCGGGAGAGCGGGCCTCCGAAACCCCGTCCGTTGAGATCCTGCACCGGGAGACGGGCGATAAGATTTTTGAGGAGCGTCTCGGCGCGACTGCTCGCTTCCGTCCGACTCCAGCTGCGTCGATTGTCTAACTCCAACACCGAAGTCGGTTGTACATCTACTTCCTCTACATCGCCATGGCCGACAACGACAATGCTATAGCGGGGACCTTCCCAGTCAACACGTACGTGTTATTCCTCTCTTTCTTAGCACTAGTAGTTGGGCCATTTGTAAATCTGCTAGATGTGTCTAGTCTGTTTAATGTGGTTAAAACTGCTAATGCAATTGTGTTGTTGTCTTCACTAATTAAACTCATCTGGAAATTGCCTAATATCTTAACAACTTGTTGGCCATACGAACACTTTTTATTGAAACGTCATCTTCTTTGCATAGTCATGTTTTCTCCCAAAATTTCCACTGAAAGAGTGTCTACAGACTACAGCATGGTTGTATTCGTATATGTTTGTCCAAAAATCATATTTGGAGAACTCAGATAAGCTGCAATGGAAAATATCCTTTCAGACTTGTAAGACAAACGTGAGTCGAGTCTTTAACGGTAGTGGCTTGGAGGTATTTTGCACATTGTGGTACTTTGAACTTGGTGTCTTTTTTGACGCATTCTGTAGATCCCAAAACTTGCTCTATATGTGTGATGCATTTGGAAATTTCAATATTTGATTACACAGCCTACACCGGACAATCTGCTAACTTGATTGTGCTGATTGTTATTAGATACAATTTAGGATTAGGAGTACCCATCTTCTAGTAATGTTGATTGCTGCAGAGTTGTTCAGTACTGGCTTTCTTATGGGGCTAGTCTAATTAAATGATATGGAATCATCGATTGTATAATGGGAGGCCAAATTCTCGGCCTCTCCGCGCCCCGCGTCACTGTAGTTAGCTACAGTTCGTACTGTAGCTATCTACAGTGTGCTACAGTCGCAGTGGGCCCCACATGTCAGCGGCACAGCGTCCCTGGTTTTTTTGCAAACAGACACAGCGGGGCCTGAAAATTCCATCTCCTTCACAGAAAAACCGGCGAGAGGGACCTATTTGCAATTAGTCGAAAGTTCGGGTTCTTTTTTGTAAAAACGCCACAATCCCCACCCTCCCCTCTCTCTCCTCCCGCGCGCTGCCGTGCCACCGCCGGCCGCCGCCGCCCCGAACCGCTGTTCTGCTCCATCTTCTTCACATCGGCGCACACGCGCGTTCCGCCGTTGCCGAAGCTTCATCCTCGCCGTCTTTCGCGTGCCGGGCCGCCGCAACCTCGCCGCAATCGTCGCCGGTGCCGTCGGCGTCCTCCGCGGCACTCCGCCGTGTTTTCCACGCCGCCGCGGCCGCCCCGGTGACCAAAATGGGGCGGCGCCGCCACCCCTGGGTTGCCCGTGTTCGCGCGCATCGGCCACCTACGCGCGTGTCCCGGCTCGCCGTGACGCCGCTCCGGCGAGCTCCACGGCGCCGCTGCCAGCTCGGCCGCCATTGACGTCGCCGCGACGTCACGTGGGCTGGGCCGGGGAGGTGGTCTTCTTGCTGGGCTGGGCCGCTTGCCCGCCGCCTGGCCCGGCCTTCTTTTTTTTTTTCTTCCTTTTTCTTTTTCTATTTTCCAAAAAATTTGTATTCCCCGAAATACAAATTCAAATCAATTGGAATCAATTTGTATAAATTTGCCACAACTCAAATTCTACAATTCAGAAACTTTGGGATCTTTCCAAAAATATTTCGAATCTTACAATTTCCAAATAGTACATAAAGCTTCATTAATAGATTTAAAAAACCACAAAGATTTATAACTTTTAATTTATTAGTTATAGCTACGCAAAAAAACTTTTAATTTATTAGCTACAACTATGCAAATGCTTTCAAATTGAATTTCAGCTAACCACATTACACAATTTAGAACTACCGCTTTTCTATAAAAAAATACATATATTACTCAACCAAAAAAAAAAAACAAAAAAACATGATATTCTCAGCAATGGTGCATTCAATTTTTTACATTCCATGCAAATGGATATATCTCTACAAAATCCCATCTAGAAATAATGAAAGAACACAACAAAATGCTCCGACAAAACAAATAATTATTATTTACGTCAGAAAACACATATTTTTAACATTTTAAATTGATGAATATTTGATCAAAACCCTACCGCACTTCCTCTTTGGAACAATTTCCAAACCATGAAAATATTTTCATAAATACCCTCACAACAATAAATGATGATTATTTATGCCGGACAAAAAAAAATCATACTTACATATTCCACAATCTTTAATATCTTTGGAACCTGCTCATTTTATAAACGCAATTTATTTTAATCTTTAAAACACCCCAACTCCAACAATTTCAAAAAACTAATCTATTTTTAGCTGCAAGTTTCTTTCAGTTCCTGTAATAAAAGAGTGGAACCAACAAAAAAAATCTATAAATACCCATTGCCAAAATATTAAAAAATATAGGAAAATAGTAGAGGAAAAAAAAAGGATCACCTATTTTCAACAAAAGACAAACAAATTCGAACAATTCAAATTGCCCTACATGTGCACAATTTTATGAGAAAAGCAATCATATTTCACCATTCCAACTCAAATTACAAATATCAATATTTTCATAGTATCATATGACTTCCAAGTCTCCTGATTCCGCAACCACTACAACTTCAAAATGTGGACATTTCCAAAAATTGAAATTCACCACATTTCCCCTGGTTTTTTTCCCCCCGAAAAACTTTCGTACCTTCCGAAATACAGCTTCAAAATTTTCAGATCTGCACAACTTCAAAATGTAGACATTTTCAACATTTCAATTCCACCACATAACCACATCATACAAATTTGAAAATTCCAAAAAAATTCGAATCCTTCCAAACACATAATGCATTTCCTCTAATTACGTAACTACATTAGATATCTATGGCAAAATACAACTGCATTTAAACATTCGAATTTGGAAAATATTTCAAGATAATTCGAATGCATTTTCTCTAATTACATTTAAACATTCATAACGCAATACAAATATGTTTGAACATTCCAACTTGCTAAATATTTTCATTTTTAAAAAAAACTAAAAACAAACAGAAAAAATACTAACTATTTATGCTTAAATACAAACATATTTGAACATTCTAATTTAGTCAATATTTGGATGCAATATAAATAGATTTTCCCTAATTGTAGAATCAAATCCAAAAAATGTGCATTCCCACTAATTACATACTTACAGGAAAAAAGAAGCATAGTTAAGCATTTCCTCTAATTATGGCTTGATTTTAAATTGAAATTAACAAGTGCTCAAACAATTTATTTTCTCCAATTATTTAGTTCAATTAAATATTTAACACAAAACACAGCCATATCATACCAACTCACCTAAATTAATATTTACAAATAATATTACTGAACTTCCTTCGATTATGCAGATTAATTTAATACATGTTCATCTTGAACTTAACTCCCTCTAATTATGTGTTCAAATTTAAATAATGCTTCATTCCATTCACTTTTAAAGAAATCAAAAATTTGTTTCCTCTAAAAATTGATTCAATTTAATAGATGTTAACACAACATATTTCTCTAACCAACAAGCTAAATCACATATTTACGGCAAATAGACACATAATATTTAAACATAACCATAATATATTTTCTCTAATTATGGTGGTTCGTATGAAAATAATGGCAAAATAA
Organism: Poa pratensis; assembly: GCA_947311845.1. Lineage (NCBI taxonomy): Eukaryota > Viridiplantae > Streptophyta > Magnoliopsida > Poales > Poaceae > Poa > Poa pratensis. The sequence goes on along the minus strand of CAMZMU010000046.1, from coordinate 32,610,749 downwards.
AACCATATTTAACCACTCACATTTGCTTAACATATTTGAAAATAATATAACTTAAATCCCTCTAATTATGTAGTTACATTTAAAAAATTATTATTTGTATGAATATTTTCAAAAAATACAATCACGTCTACTCTAATTATGAATTGCTTCCAAATTGAATTCCACCTAACTACATTATACAAATTAGAACAACCACATTTCCTTACAATATATATACCACAGATAAAGAAACAAACAAATTATTACAACATATCCTCAGCAAAGGCGCGTCGTGACGCGCGCTAAATTCAACTATCTAAATATTTGAATATTATACAAAATATATAAAAAATGTTCGAACGAATTACTATCTACTCATAACAAAATAAAAAACATGTTTGTAAATTGTTATTTCGCCAACATTTTAGCGACTTTTCCTGATATTCCACAAAATATGACAAGAATGCCCCCAAAAAATAATCGCAACATACTTACAGCGAATTACAAATATATTTCAACGTTTCAATTTCGCAACATTTCTGACATCATACAAACAAACTCACAAAATATGACAAGAATACTCATAAAAAATGCTACCTATTCATGACAAAATAAAAACATGTTCCAACATACCAATTTAGCTAACATTTTAGTTAAAAAAATATATATACTACACACAAAAAAAAACATCAAGGGCGTGCCGTGACGGCACGCCAAATTAAACTAGTTTATTTCTCTACCAGCATGCATAGTTTTTTTTGTGCATTGCTCCATCATAAGCATGAGACCCAAGTGCTAGGGATGCAGGTGGACGCGCCGACGGACGGGGCGGACTGTCCGCTAAACACGTTTTATACTAATCGTATCACCGGCCGGTTCGCAAATTGGTGAAACACGGAAGCGAGGCGGACAGATATTTCGTCTTCACGGACGTCCGCCTGCATGCCTACCAAGTGCCGTGCTTTTTACTTACTTTTATTATGTTTAGTTCAGCTTGATAGTAGATATAGCCGTTCAACACTTGGTACTGGTTCTCATCTATTTCTGGATCCGTCACTGTTGGTAAATATGTGGACAGCTTCTAGCTTGATTCAAAATGATTATCTAATTGGCCTAAAAATTTGCAGGGAGCAACATAAAAAAAATCGTCAAGAGGGTTAGGGGCTGGCTTCTGCATTTCATTAAGTAGCAGAGAAGCACTGTAAAGTTGCCTGGTGATAATGGAACCGAAACATTCTGCTGAAATCTCCAGGTACACCAACTTGACTGTCTTGTAGAAACACACGAATCGTAGTAATTTCAGTTCATTATGTAACATAGTAATGATCTGCAGGCATTTGGACAACCAAAATCATGCCCTAATGGAAACATACCGATCAATGTCCCATGAGTTGCATAAACTACAGGTGCACCACTGATACTTTAAGCTTTTATGTAAGAACTGAGAAGGAATCCTCATGGGTAATATTTGTATTAATCAGCGGATATTCATAACGGGTTGTATGTCTAGATGCACCCATTAGCTATTTTATTTTTGTTTTTTTTCAGAATGTCAAAAAATTTCAGAAAAAAATCCGGATGTACATTACATCGTGATGTGTTAGCACAAAAATTGGCATGGTGAAAAAACTTTTTTAGCATCCTGTATAAAAAAGACAAAATTCTGACATGTATATGTACATTTCATTATGTCCGAATTTGTCTTTTTTGCACAGGTTGTAAAAAAAGTTTTTTCACCATGCCAATTTTTGTGCTGACTTGCAATGTGTTGGAGTACATGCAAAAAAATTATTTTGAATTTTTTGACAATTGGAAAAATGTTTTTTGGGTCTGCACCCACTACCCAAATCGCCGTGTCCATTAATCAGTTGCTATTATTCTCTATAGGTTGAAGAGGAAATACTCATGCGCAAGTTGTATGAGCTAATGTCTGCGGAAGGGCTTCTTCCAAAGGTACAGTGCTGGTGCTATTGTTCTGAATTTTGACCTTTCTGTTGGAGCTGTAGCTTAGCATCACTTACCATTAAACCAATTGTGATTTTTTAATATGTATATGCAAGTAAAATAGATGGCTCAGCCAACAATAAAAATTTCACCAATAACTGAAAATAGATGATAAAGTAGGATGATGTTAGCGGTTATTGCCAAATGGTAACCTTTTTACTTATGTTTCTTAAGCCTTTTATTTCAAGTTGCGCAAATAACTATCCCAATAACAATTCTTTGTTAAATACCATCTGAAAAAAGGTTTTAGAATCCATTGTTATTGATTAAGTAATATGAGGATATACAGGAAGTAATTCTCTACTTTAATTGGTACTAGCCATTTTTTTAGTTTTGCATGATGCTGACAGAAGTAGAATGTTCTCACATAACATTTGTACTGCGGGTGGAAGCAAAAGTTGCATTTATTCGACACCATGGTAATTGTAACTCGAGCTAATCTAAAACCTATGTGCACATATGTGTGATTGACACTTCAGGAGAGAATAGCTGATTTGCTGAGCAAAACCTACTTTCTTCACATTTAATTTCATGTATTGATAAACTTGGGCCATAAGGATGCCTTTTTTCATATGTAGTTTCTTTTCCGATTGTTGTGCTCATGCTGCTAATTTAGTCCACTTCAGAAGTAAGGCAGTCAGCTTCATTTCATGATGCATCTGCCTCATTTAATCTGTCTCCTAATTATCAATGCAGGGAAAGAAAGAAAAGCAGTTGGAAAAATCAGGGGAATCAACACAGGAAAACGAATATTAGGAATTACTAGCAAACGTGCCCGTGCGTTGCAACGGGTGTGAAAAAAACATTTTTTTAAAAAAAATTAAAAAACAACTTTTTATTGAAAACATTGGCACAATCCAAATTTATGCCAAATCAATCGATTTGCGTAGAATAATTTTATTTTTCTACCCAGATGAGCATCAAGCTCACATAGGAGTTCTAGCATAATTTTGATTATTGGCAGGAAAAATGAGAAAGAAAAATAATAACTTGCTACACATAGTACTTTTACAGTATTATGAAGATAATATTGGATTTTTTTGTACTGTAGTAACTAATATATAGCCTTCTTATTTACGTATTCAATATGCAAAATAATGACGGGGCTTGAAGCAGGGAGAGTACACCTTCTAACCTTTTTATGTTGCACACATTAGAAAGTGAGAAACAGACGGAGAGTACCTCGGAGTGTACACTGCTCCTGCTCTGTTATCCCCTACATCGTCCTCCAAACTGTTATGTATTCTAGCACGCCATTGTCAATGAAGCAAGAGCAACATCAGGAAAAAAAACTGCCATACCGGCCCGCGCGCCATTGTCAATGAAGCAAGATCTCTGAGCCATTATGTGGGGATTTGGTAGATGAGGGCGCCTCTGTTCGGTGCCGAGCAGAACGGGAGACTCGACCTGGCTGGCAGCGGGCAGGATCTGCTCTAGCTCGTTGTGTATGAGCCGCTGATGGAGCCCGGGTCGGTGCTCGACAGCTTGCAGAGCCTTAGCCTGCCTGATTCCACATCGAGGCTGTCGCATACAGAACGGCGCACACCGGCACGAGCACGCCATGGGGAGGACTTGCGGGCTGGTCGGCTGGCTGCTGTGCTACTGCTACTGATCGTGTGCCGGTGCCTTTGTGCAACCTTTCATAAACATAGCAACAACCATGCGGAGGGTAGATAAATCGACGTTGACCACAGGCAAGAGCGGGCGAGTGAGGGGTCATAGCTGAATTTGCCCCTGGCGATCATGTAGATCGCTCGGCGAGGCCGGCTGGTACTGGCTAATCAGCTATGCAGGAGAAAATTCCGAACGAAAAACAGAACGGCGTCTTCTCTGCCTGCCCTAATCCTCGCTCTAGCCGGCCATAGCGGATTTGATCCTTGGGTATTGATTGAGGGACTTTAGTCCTTTTTATACAGGCTTTGGGCAAGCCGAACGGGAAAATTGCAATCCATATCGGAGATCTCATGGGAGCGTGCTCGAATTCGGGTCGGGACAGAGCACAGACATCCATGGGAGGGTGGTCGAGTTCGGATCGGAGCAGAGGGCAGAGACATCCAGGGGGATCGTGCTGTTTCTAAACGGATGATGGGGAAAAGAAAAAAATGAACCGGTACATGACTTATGGGTGGCAGTGGTGGGTAATTTGTGCGAATTTTAGGATTATTTTCAACGACGTACGACAAGAAGCCTTAAGAGCAGAGCACAGACATCCATGGGAGGGTGGTCGAGTTCGGATCGGAGCAGAGGGCAGAGACATCCAGGGGGATCGTGCTGTTTCTAAACGGACGATGGGGAAAAGAAAAAAAATGAACCGGTACATGACTTATGGGTGGCAGTGGTGGGTAATTTGTGCGAACTTTAGGGATATTTTCAACGACGTACGACAAGAAGCGTTAATGTTTTTATTATTAGGTATAGATGTTAACGGTGAATATGCGCAATATCATATTACATGGGGTGCAAGTTCGTCTGAATGGGGCAATGGGCCTCCCAAGCCCCACAGCGCCCGCAATGTCTCCGGTCCACTTATCCTATCATCAACCCACTAGCATTGTCTCAAAAAACTGACACGAACAAAGTAGTACATGCACGGGCACTGTCGTCGAGGAGGGCGATTTGGTGCCCGGGCACACCTGCTCCCGAAATCGTGGCCGTCCAGGATGCTTTGTGATTCGTTTTCTGACGAGGGCACATGGTGGTCTGCACGTCCAGTTTAAAAAACTGCTGACGAGCACAGATCTCCAGTCGAAAGAAGGGGCAGGATATCAGGAGCACCTGTGCTTGGGCACCAAATTGGATATCTGCACTGTCGTCTCTGTCCTCTGAATGTAGTTGACGACTTTTTCTTACGTTTTTTTTTTTTGCTGAATGCAGTTGACGACTTGACCATTCATAAATCCATGCTTTTTTTTAGATGGCACATGAAGTCATGAACCATGCCGATTTTACTATGAGCATGTGATTCAGGTTGCACGACCGTAACCTTCAAAAGATATTTTGCACAACACAGTTCAAGCAGCATTTTATTACGCATCATTTAACCTCCGGTCCCAATGCCACATTTTATTACAAGTACAAACTAACGAGATGTTACAGCACAGGCTACAAGCGATGACGGATCAATTCAGTCATGCATCGGAGTAGCTAGCCTGGTTGGAGAAACTGAAGACCATGTCGTGCTTGTACACCTGGCCGGGATTCACAATCGTCGACGGGAATTCGGGGTGGTTCACGGCGTCAGGGTACGCCTGCGTCTCCAGGCAGAGGGCGCCGTACTGCCCGTACACCACGCCGTCTTTTCCCTTCTCGTTGTTGAGCCCGCCGGCGGTGTAAAGCTGCACCCCGGGCTGGTTCGCCCACAGCTCGAACGCCCGCCCGGACTTGGGCTCCTGGACGCGCGCCACCTTCCGCATCTCGCTCTGCTCCCCGTCCACAGCGTAGTTGATGTCGTACCCGCCGCCGACGATGTCAATGTGCGCGCCAACCGGCGTCGACGTGCGGAAATCGTACTTCGTGCCGGCCACGGGCACGACCTGGCCCGTCGGTATCATGGACCCGTCGACAGGCGTGTAGTGTGACGCGAGCACTTGGAGCTCGTGCTTGAGGACGTTGCCGCTGCCGTGGCCAGCGAGGTTCCAGTACGCGTGGTTCGCGAGGTTCACCGGAGTCGCCTTGTTCGTGGCAGTCGCGTTCATGCGGATGCTCAGGTCGTACGGGCGGGAGAGCTGGTACGTGACGTACACGTCCAGGTCTCCAGGAAATCCTGCATGACACAAACGTGATTAACTGTAAAAACAAGTGCAAATCAGCTCTACAGTGAGTCAAAGCTAGTACAGAAATGGCCATAAACAACAGGAGCTTAGGATGTTTCTGTTCTGCATACTATGAACTCGATTTCAGTGCCCCCTCTCCACTGGTTTTTCCGCTCGCTTCTACTGCCTTCGGCATTTCCCGCAGCAGCCTCTCCATGTGGTTGGCTGGTTGCCTCGCTGTTGTAGCCTTCGATCAATTCTCATTTTTTGTTTGCGGCTGCTGCTGCACAACGGCGTGTTGTTCTCCGCCGGGTGGCTTTCTTCGTATTTCGCCTCTCAACTTGACCTTCTCTTCCAAAGCCAGGATTAATCAGGATCCTCCGGGGCTTCCTCCCCCTAGAAGGCTAGTGGGAACGTCAACAAGAGCTACCACACATCTGACTGGGCGGGCTTTGGAGCGGAGGTCGATGCGTGTTGGGAGGAGTGGTTCACTCCCTAGTTTGAAGCCAGGTTCACGAGACTTCTTGGTTCTCCTCATTCTCCTGTCGTGGTTCTCAGGACAGCTCTTTGCATGTTCGTAGAGGGAGGCTGTTTGGGAAGTGGATGCACAACCCAACGAGCCCTTGGAAGCGGTCTTTTCGGAAAAAAAATACACATCCCAAACGGTATTTAGGGCCTCTTTGATTCGTAGGATAGGAAAGACGTAGGAATAGGAAAAACATAGAATTGTAATGTCATGCACACTCCAATCCTATAGCATTTGCTATGTACCAAACTTTGTTTAATTCCATCGAAGGAATTTTAAAAAGAGTTTGGAGTGGATGTTAGAATTACTATGGGAAGTAGTACAAATGATTCCTTAGGAAAGATTCCTATATGATCCAATCCTACAAATCAAACAATCAAGATAGGAGAATTTTCTATAGGATTGAATTCTCCAAAAATCATATGTAATTTCTTTGAATCAAATGAGCCCTTAGGATCCGCTTGGAAATAGGACCCCCTTATCCCGGGTGGTTCTTCTAAGGGACATCTAAACCGTTGGTGATTCTTTTTTCAGCCTGTTTGGGAGGGCTTTTCTGTACTACTTCATGTACAAACTTGACTTCTTTGGATCGCCAAATTTTTACCATAGCATCGTAATGATTAACCAAAGCGCAACAATTTGGCAGTATTTTACTTGCTTTTACCTTGATCTCCGTCGACGCTGTTGTAGTACAAGGTGATGTACGGGGTGTCACCATCACGCACATGCTCCTTCACCGTCCAAATGACCTTGCCGAAACCCCTGGGGCCTCCTAAACAAGCAGCAACAAAATGATGGGGAAAAAACTTATCAATCTTGACTCCACGCCTGGGTTTAGAAAACTGAATCGAAGTGATGTCTGAAGCATGCCGTGAAGTGTGTTGTTGCCGTCATTACGAACGAGATGATAGGTTATCCCATCGTGCACGAAGCGGGCATTGGCAATTCTGTTGGCTACACGCCCGACCGTCGCTCCGAATGAAGCAGATCCTTTCTGATGGGGAGACAAGCAGACAGGCAGGCAGTGATTTTGAATTTAGTTGTGTTTGGAAATTTAGATCGTGCATGTAGCCCAAATAAAGCTGTATTGCATATTTCAGCATATATTACATCAAGGTGCAACTTTCCTCCTACTTCTTTCCCATGCAATGTTTTGATTTTTAGGAGGCAAGGATGAATCATGAAGCAGACTGTATGTTCGTGTGAGTTTCATACTCAACCAATAAACAGATAGGTTATGACAAACAGTAGAACAATGTATATGTTATACTGCTCTGAAACGGTAAAAACAGAGACAGTAGTGATCTTACAGCGTATTCAGCAACGGTGTCGTACCCAAGAAGAACATCAGCCAAGTTGCCTACATAACAGGTTGCACCTCTTGAGGAACAAGACGCAAACATGCATATGTGCTCCTGGAAGCAAGAAGAAAAGATGCCATACCTTCGCCATCGGGGACAATGGTAGACACGAGCGCAGCTCCCTGGTTGGTGACCTTGATGGAGAAATCCCCCTCCTTGTTCTTGAGCTCGTAGAAACCGACCGGCGGCTTCCGGACAGCATCGGCGCTGCCGGCGAGTGCAAGGCACAGCAGTAACGCAACAGGGAGCAGTGCAGCTCTGGCCATTATTGGCTTGTTGCACAGGGACGTTGCGCAGCACTACTAATGGCAGACTGGTCTACTGGTTTGCACGTTGCAGAGCAGAGAGGAGGAGGTATCAGTTATGGCTAGTTGGCTACTGGAGCATGCAAACAACTACTGGACGAACAGAATTAAAGATTGCTAGCAGTGCATATTAAAGAACAATCAAAACGAAATAATTCAGACAAATTCACATATATGTTGATACGTTAGGCTACCTGCAGAGTGTGCTGTCTTCATCGCTATGTGCAGTAGCTGTCTTTGCAGCTGGTGATAGTGAGAGCATCTCAAACGATTAAACCTATTTCTCGCGCAACAGTCCAAAATGGATTGTCCTCCACTATCGTCGCAGCAAACTAATTTGTTAAATCTGGCAGTAATCTCGAAATGGCGAGAGTTCAGCTCAGTTCGGATTAAAAATCCTTGTTTTTTAAGGATGCTAGTAATAATGCACAAGTGGTAAAAATCTCTGCTAGTGTAAAAGCCGCATTGATCTAAGCTACAGCAATCTTTGCTTTCCGTTAGTTTTGCTAGCCTAGTCCCCAGATCAGCAGTTGATCCAGCCAAAGCCAACACGGCGCCGCCAAGAGCCCTTGACCAGACCTATGCTTCCTCCCCATAGGATCAGATCAGGGTCCTAAAACAACAACTCTTCTTCCCCTAATCACCAAGATCCCGCTAGCACTCGCCTCGCTCGCCGGTCTACAGGCGCTCAACCTCACAAGCTCCACAACAAATCGGAAAGGTACGCCGGAGAGTGGAAGGAATATGAGGAGAACAGGAGCTTACCGGCGAGAATGCCTCCGGTGCCGAAGGGGAGGAATGCCGGAAATGCGGTCGTTGCGGCGCCGTTCGGCTTCAGATATATAGCGAGATGAGCGCGCTCAGTTTTGTTTTGTTCTGTTCTGTTTAGGGGAGAGGACAGAGGAGTGTGCTGGTTGCCTGGTTCGGGATAGTTTCCACACGTTGGTAGATTTTGAGAGAGGATGAGAGAATTCCTTATTTATCCTTCGAAAAATCTAAATAGCAGGCGCCGTACACGGGGCATAACTCGCCGCAGCGAACGAGCTGGTGGTCCTCGCGTGCGAGCGTCAGCCTCTGTCCGACAGGCCCACGTGCTACTGCATGCATGCCTCCGGCGCGCGTTTGACTCGTTGCTCTCTTCGCTTGGTAGCTAGCTACACACAAAATCCTTCTCTCCTATCCACTCACATGTTGCCACGTGGCACATTTATGTCTAACTGCTAGCACCTACGTGCACTACTTGATCGATCGTGCCCCGCACGAGTAGATTAAAAGCAGCTAGCTAGCTGGTAGCACTTGTGCATGCACTACTTGATGATTTAGTCATGTACGTGCACAACTGATTTGTACATATTTTTGTGTGTGGTCGTATGAAATTTATCATGACAATATGTGAGATTTATATTTGTATGATGGTTGGCTGCGTGTCGAGATCTTGTTTCGTCGATGTCGTTGGCCGAGTCACCGTCTCGCTTAACCCTTCCATGTCACCTAATTCAGACGTCATCGCGAATGTACCGAATATGTTGTTTGCCGAGAGCCAAGGGCCGTCTCTCGTTGGGTGCTGCGCCACCGGCCTCACCGGTGCGCGACGACGTAGTCCCATCGGAACACCACGTACTGATTGAGGTATCCTAATCTATCGTTAATAGTTACCCACGTAGTACTAATTGAGTTACCCACCCAGTACTGATATTGTTACCCACCTAATATTGATAAAGTTGCCAATATCTTCATGATGAAGTTATCCACCACGAAATTGATGTATTTGCCATATTCTCTCGGTAATAGTTATCAACCCAATATTGATGCATTTACCACCCAGTACTGATAAAGTTACCCATGTGTTTTCATGTGTAGTTATCCACCATGAAATTGTTATAGTTCCCTACTCTATCGGTAATAGTTACACACCCAATACTGATTGAGTTACCCATCCAGTACTGATAAAGTTACCCATATGTTTTTATGGTGTAGTTATCCACCACGAAATTAATGTAATTAACATACTCTCTCGGCAATAGTTACCCACTCAATACTGATAGAGTTACACACCCGGTACTAATGAAGTTATCCATATATTTATGATGTAGTTATCCACCACGAAATCAATATAGTTACCATACTATATCGGTAATAGTTACCCACCCAATACTGATTGAGTTACCCACCCAGTACTTATTAAGTTATCCATGTGTTCATGATTAGTTATCCACCACGGAATCGATGGTGTTCTCATGTCCTCTAAATAATAGTTACAAACAAAATGCCCATCTTTTTTATGGTGTAGTTGTTACTATGAAATCGACAGTTATCATACTAATACTTATGAAATTGTACGAGTGTTTTAGTGTATAGTTATCAACTTGTGCACGATACATTTACCATCCCAAAGTTGATATTGGTAACTTTAAAACTCGAAAAAAAAAATCAAAAAGAACAACAAAAAATGGTTCTTTTTCAGTTTGAAACTAATCGTTAATCGATAATAGGGTAGGTAACTTATATACTACAGGGTGGATAACTTCAGTGTTACAAGTGGGTAACTTTTGGGACAAAAAAAAAGTTATCGAAATATGTCAACATGGGATCTAGTTTCGAAGATCTCGTCGACACTAGCTCAACGGTGAAAATAGATTATAAATCAGATAAATGGTTTGGGCTAGAGAACGTTTTTAATTTTTGAATTTCGCATTTAATGCGGGATGACATCAGCATTTTTGTTTTTTTGGTGCATGCATGCAAATTAGAGCTATTTCTCATCCGGCGTGCGTACGAATTTGCCTAATAGCAGGCGCCTGATACATAGTCATCCCCTTTGCCCTTTCTTAAAATCTACTTCCCTATTTGACCCTAAACAAAAAAAATCTTCCTTATTTGACCATAATTATAAATTTTATTCCCTATGTGACACTTCCGTCCATTTTGACACCTAATGGTGTTAAGTGTGGCGTGAATAGACAATCTTACCCCTATAAATGGTTCGGCCCACGTGTATCAAATGTTTTCTCTGATTTGACCGGAACATCTGGTCCTCGTTTCCTTTCCCCTCTAATCTTCTCGCTGACGATGCCGATGCCCTGGACCTCTGCGAGCAGCGTCGTCTTGTTCCTCGATGGCGGACAGGTCATGTTCCTCCGCAAACTCGCTGTGTTCCTAGGGCCAGCGGCCTCATCGTGTTCCTCGCCGGCGGGAGCAAGGTCGGCCACCGCAGCCGCGCGCTGAGATGCCTCGATCTTCCGGCAGCGGCCGCCGCTCACGACGCCAAATTTCGCCATCACCACCGCACCGACAGCCTGCTGCCGTCCCATCCACTCGCAACCGGCCCTCCGCCTCACTCCAGCTTCGCGTGGGCGGCTCGAATCCTGACCCTCTGGCGCTCACGTCGCCGACCCGCTGCCGCCTCCCATCCCGGCTCCTATCATGTGGGCAGTTCCCATCCCCGACCGGCCACCTCCCATCCCAGCAGGTAGCTCGAATCCCGACCAGCCGGCGCTAGTGTCGCGGACGCCCTGGACTTCTTGGTGCTTTCTTCCCTGTCGTCAGTCTGTTCTAGACGTGCGCTCCCCATATTGTCTCATTTCTCTTAAGCTAATTGCAATTAAAAGCTATTGTATAAGTAGGGGTAGTTTGGTCCATAAAACAAAAACTTAGCCATATATCGTAACAGAAGTGACGGAAGTGTCATACAAGGAACAAAATTTACACTTGTGGTCAAATAAGGAAGAAATTTTTGTTTAGGGCCAAATAGGGAAGCACATTTTAAGAAAGGGTCAAATAAGGAATTCTCTCATCGACAAACTAGTTTGCGTGGAGAAAGGCAACTTGCGTAAACAAAAATCACAGGCGATTGGGCTATTATAGACAGACATGCAGACACCGTATTGTACAAGCTGTCTATAGAGATGACTATCGGTGACGTGGAGACCTAATTCTAGACACCGGCCGTCGGTACTACTGTACATGCCCTTACGCGAGTTGCTACCCTCCACGCAAACTAGTTGATGTTTTGTGTGCTTGCCAAACTAAATTATGTTTCATGTGGCACTACACGTCTGCACCATCCTCGGCCATCAGGAGGCGGCCGTACTCTTCCATGTTATCCAGACCAGATCTGTTGTTGCTCGCTCAGGATCTGCTTGGGCTGCTCATGCAAACGAACGACTTTGATGAAGATGAATGGGCCTTACGTTACCATCTCTAAAACCAACTTCTACAAATCTATCATGTCAAAGAAGAGTATTGGTGCCAATGCGGCATGGTGATGCAAACACCGCATACTTTCATGCTGTGGTCAATGGTTAGGCGTAAGAAGAGCGGCATAACCGCTCTCCAATCCCCTGAGATCCCTCTCATCGATCCCCGTGTGATTCAAAAACACATTTATGATTTCTACTAAGAGCTTCGCGGGACGGAGGCCCGGAGACATTGTGCTATTGTGTTGAACACTTAGGTGGGGATTGCGACGGTGTCACAAGGGGAAAACAAGACCCTTTGCTAAGTTTTTCTGAATCAAAGCTGGAATCAATTGTGATGGACACGAAATCTAACACTATGCTAGGACCAGACGGTTTCCAGTGTCCTTTAAGAATGATGGTTGAGGTGGAAGCAAGGGTGTTACACATTCTCAATGATTTCAGTCTTGATGTCTCGCGAATGAACTTTGAGGGTACTTTCGCTTATCCCGAAGGTCCCTCGGATTAGGGATGCAAAAGGGGGATCACACTTATCCCACTTATAATGTATTTGTATATCTCGCAAAATTTTGACAATATTTTTGTATTAGCAGCCCCAAAATACACTATAAGTGAGATAAGTGGGATCCCACTTTCGCATCCTTGCCCCGGCTCCTATCGTGTGGGCGGCTCCCATCCCCGATCGGCCACCTCCCATCCCGGCGGGTAGCTCGAATCCCGACCCGCCGGCGCTAGCATCACGGACACCCTGGACTTCTTGGTGCTTTCTTCCCCGTCGCTAGTCTGTTCTAGACATGCGCTCCCCATATTGTCTCATTTCTCTTAAGCTAATTGCAGTTAAAAGCTATTGTATAAGTAGGGGTAGTTTGGTCGATGAAACAAAAACTTAGCCATATATCGTAACATAAGTGACGGAAGTGTCATATAAGGAACAAAAATTACACTTGTGGTCAAATAAGGAAGAAATTTTTGTTTAGGGCCAAATAGGGAAGCAGATTTTAAGAAAGGGTCAAATAAGGAATTCTCTCATCGGCAAACTAGTTTGCGTGGAGAGTGGCAACTTGCGGAAACAAAAATCACAGGCAGTTGGGCTATTAGGGCTCGTTTGGCTCCATCATTTGGAGCCAAAAGTGTGGAATTCATTTTACAATTCCATACCCCACTTGTTTGGATGTACTGGAATTGGCTATAGAATTCAATTGAGGATTCCTAATCGATTGACAGGAAGCGTTACCTGATTCCATCCCACGACCCGTCATTCTCGTGGTTTTCTCCCGCAGAGCTCGTCTTCCTCCCCCACCCACGACCTCACCGCCGCCACCACCCCGCCGCCACGGTTCCTGGCCGCCGCCGACGCGTCTCTTCGCATCGACTCACACGCCGTCAGATCCCACGTCGACTCATCTCCCTCGCCTCCTCTCGCATGCCATGGCGGCTCTTTCCCACCGCGATCTTGTCACCACCAGGCCGGGACAGTCTCACCGCCGGTGAGCCGCCATCGACGTCAGCTCATCCATCCCGTAAGTCTCCTTCTCCCCATATCTGTTCCTCTCTTATCTCCCACTCCTCTTTTCCCGTATTGAAACCCTAACCCTACCCGATCTGCCGATCGGCAGCTCATCGACCCCAAGAACCGGTTCATCGACCTCAAGAACAAGCTCATCGACCTCAAGAACAAGCTCATCGATCTGCAGCTCATCGTCCCGCTGCTCGTCCACGACAAGTACTTTCCCTACAGCAAGGGCCGGCATCACCATCTACCAAGGTAATTCACCACTTCCGCCACCCACGTTGGATGTAATGGAAGCCAATTATCACCATCTACACCCACGCTGTCTATAATACTCCTGTTTGATTTTCTGTAATTGCTTATATGTGTTGCTTCGGAACAAATACTCACTGGAGTAGATGTTGCTTGCTTAGATACCTCAGGGCATTTGATGGTTTGGTCTTGGAGATGTGGAACTTGGTAATGCAACATCATGACAATCGCCATTGTGATGTCTCTGGTCTTGGAGATGCATACTCTTCTTTGCATATGTTCAGACAATAGTCTCTACTTGTTAAAACTTATGGAAATGGTCTGTTTGGTTAAATTTGGAGTCGTAGTCAATCAAGTGTAGCTAAGTTTTTATTTAGAACTTGTCCAAAAATATCTCTAGATTGTATACTATTACTACCTCAGTTAGTTCTCTCTGGTTTATTTGTATGCTCAGTTAGTTCTCTCTGTTTTATGTGTAGATGGCTGATCTACCTATAGTGTTGTATCATGAGAGTAAGAGGAAGAAAAGGAAGAGGGCAGCAGCTGTGTTCTTTGTTTCTGTAGTTTCTATAGCTCAACATATGTACTGTAAGAGGAAAATTTTAGAGCTTGGAGATTTCAGTGAGGAAGAGACCGAGACTAGATATAGGAAACAGATGCTTAGGAACATTTATATGGGTCCTAATGAATATTGTTATGATACTCTACGGTTCACCAAAAGGTCCTTTGGTGACTTATGTGCTATCTTACGTGAAAGGGCTGGAATGAAAGACACCTTCTACATGTCTGTTGAAGAAGCCGTAGCCATGAAGCAACTGAAGCATCTGAAGCTCTGCCTGAGGGATTGAAGAAGAAGTGGGTCATAAAGCAACTGAAGCATTAGCCTCTTCTCTGTTTCCTTGCATCTGATCATAAGTTATTGCCTTTTAGCTTTTATGTACTGTGTAATATTGCTCTATGTAGACCTGGACATGGCCCTTGTAAACCTGGACATGGCACTTTCGTTTAATCATAAGACATTGTCATTTTTATTCGATATGCTGCAGTGTAAATTAGCCCAGTTTTGGTAGTAATCTTTGAATTCATGCAAAAATGGCAGCCAAACATGTTTTTGGAATTCATTTCAGTTCAGGATTCCAAGTGTTTGCCAAACAGGAATATGGAATTCATTTCACTGGTTTTTGCAATTGAAATGATATGGGAATGTCATTTCAATTCATTTGCACCAAATGAATTGAAATGAGAGGAGCCAAACGAGCCCTTATAGACAACCATGCAGACATCGTATTGTACAAGCTGTTTATAGAGATGACTATCGGTGACGTGGAGACCTGCTTCTAGATACCGGCCGTCGATACTACTCTACATGCCCTTACGCAAGTTGCCACTCTCCACGCAAACTAGTTGATGTTTCGTGTGATTGCCAAACTAAATTATGTTTCACGTGGCTCTACACGTCTGCACCATCCTCGGCCATCGGGAGGCGGCCATACTCTTCCATGTTATCCAGACCAGATCTGTTGTTGCTCGATCAGGATCTGCTTGGGCTGCTCATGCAAATGAACGACTTTGATGAAGATGAATGGGCCTTACGTTACCATCTCGAAAACCAAATTCTACAAATCTATCATGTCAAAGAAGAGTATTGGTGCCAACGCGACATGGTGATGCAAACACCGCATACTTTCACGTCGTGGTCAACGGTTATGTGTAAGAAGAGCGGCATAACCGCTCTCCAATCCCCTGAGATCCCTCTCATCGATCCCCATGATTCAAAAACACATTTACGATTTCTACTAAGAGCTTCTCGGGACAGAGGCCCGGAGACATTGTGCTATTGTGCTGAACACTTGGGTGGGGATTGCGATGGTGTCACAAGGGGAAAACAAGACCCTTATGCTAAGTTTTTCTTAATCAAGCTGGAATCAATTGTGATGGACATGAAATCTAACACTATGCCGGGACCAGATGGTTTCAGTGTCCTTTTAGAATGATGGTTGAGGTGGAAGCAAGGGTGTTGCACATTCTCAATGATTTCATTTTTGATGTCTCGCGATTGAACTTTGGGGGTACTTTCGCTTATCCAGAAGGTCCCTCGGATTAGGGATGCAAAAGTGGGATCCCAATTATCCCACTTATAATGTATTTGTATATTTCACAAATTTTTGACAATTTTTTTGTATTAGAAGCCCCAAAATACACTATAAGTGGGATCCCATTTTCGCATCCTTACCTCGGGTTCATATGATCTCCCATTTTCGTCAAATATCCCTTATCAATGTGATTTTCAAAATCTTCTCCAGATCGTTTGCCTCTGGACTTGATCCCATCGCCCATAGGATTATTAGCCCCACTCAGACTGTGTTCATTTTGGGCATACTTATCTTGGATGGCGCCTTGGTACTACAAGAAATCATGCACGCGCTTCAGATTCAAAAGTTGTGTGTGTGAGGGGGCATTCTCCTAAAACTCAATTTCAAAAGGCTTACGCCGAAGTTAATTAGGCCTTGCTGGTTGGAAATCTCCGCGGAAAAGGCTTTGGTGTGGGTTTTATTCACAAATCAACCAGTTGGTGTCGGTGAGAAAACTGCTCGATCTCCATCAATGGAGAGGTTGGCCCCTACTTTCGTACTAAACGAGGTGGTAGGCATGGCACATGAAGGTTAGTTAGCTGCCACTGGAAGGTTTATTGAACAAAATATATGTTTGTATTCATAAATTTATTAAACTGGCAATACTAGTTTGCAAACATGCATTTAAATGTTCTAGCTATTCTACATTTCCTTAAGAAAGTTTCTCAACGTAGGATTGTTTTTATTGCTGTCTTACTTGATGATTATCAAGAGTTATAATCTTCAGCGAGAGAACATGCTAATTGATGATTATCTCGAGTTAGTATTGTACATAATTTCATTCATAAGAGATATTGGTGTATACTAACAGAGTTACCGCGTTACAATTTTTCAAGTAGGACATGACGATGTAGGATGACCATATCAATTATAGCTCGTCACCGGGATGGTCGGTGTTTCAATATCGATGAGACAGAGAGGGGGAATAGAAAAGGGAGATGAGCGAAGTGAACATATACTGATTACCTTTCACCTTTTGATGTAAAAAACATATGAGCTTTCTTGCTTGGGAATTTTAATGTATTTGATTATGTGTTGGCCTCTATCATCTTGTAATGGTGAGTCTAGTTTTAAATAGCCTCTCTATACCTTTATATGGGCCCTCCCGATAAAGTTTTGCACTTTTAACACTAAATTAAAAATGACGCTAAGCTAATAGCTCGCTAATCCCGGTATAGTGCTAAATTTAGAATCATTTAGCTTGCCCAACCTTTTGAGGGTTAAGAAGGGACGCAAATTAGTTCCATAAATCCATTCATCTACCCTATTATTTCTTCTATTTTTAATGTATATATGACGCATTGATGCAAATCATAGTTACCGAACACATATATGTCATATGATATATGATACTTAATTGTATGCTTATTTTTCCAAATATTTCATGACTTGACAACAACGCTAAATTGGGCTTAATTTTGGTATAGCTCCCCTATACCTTTTCTTAGCTTCTGGCTGTGCCGCCGCTAAATGCCATAGCCCGCTATTTAAAACTTTCATGGTGAGTTAACGACATGCACATTAGTTCGGTGAGGCATGCTTCATACAATATTTTTGTTACGCGTGGAATTTTCTATTTTATTTCGATCAGCAAAAATGTGTGTATCCTTGACATTTTACATGATTTTGTGAAGAAGCACTAATCTGAATTTGTTCCGAAATGACATAAATTGCTAATTAGTAGCTATCCTACTAGGCGCGAGCGTCTTCGCAAAATAAAATGTCATTCTACAAAATCATTGTCTTTGTATATGTTTGTGATGCTCCGTAGCAACCGCACGAGAGCACCTTAATAGAGTACTAGTAACAATGAATCCGGCTAGTTTCACTAGCATAACATACAAAGTTCTCAGCTACTCCCTCTGTTACAAAATGTAAGATGTTTTAGACTTTCATGTACGAACTTTGTCACGTACAAACTTTGTTCATCTTACCGAAACTAGTCTCGAGCGGACGTGAAGACACTCCCCACTCGCACGCATTCCCCTCCCATGAAAGTGCATGTGTTGCCCCATGCGTGGTTTTGGTAATTAATGACAATCCTTATGGACTAATGTTTACATTGAGATATTCTTGTAGATCTTGTCCATAGGAAAAGATTGGAGTTCATGTGTTGGACACTAGAAGATTACATGATGATCAATCCTCTATTCAAAGGTTTAGATGAAGAATGGTCATGTGTAGAGTTGAGCATATTGCAAGTATGTCTTGAAGGATTCAAGACATCATCTTTGTCAAATGGAGCTTAGCGAGACTCTCCCATAATGGAGTATGGGGGAGCATTTGGAGAAGTCTTCATCAAGCATATGCTAGCAAGCATAATCAAGAAAGGTGTCCCAACTTGAGAGAGTCAAGATCGTCATCATCTAGCTCAAGTGGATTGCTCAAGGCGCAGGTATCATCTTGATAAGGTTTCTATTTTACCGGTCTCATGGTGTTAGTGGGAGACCGGGTTATAGGATAGACTGCGTACTATCAAGAGGGGCTCTCAAGTGAGTAACTTGATCGCATCTTTGTGGAGAGCTCAAACCTTTGCATTTTTGGCATATCATCTTTCTTGGTTCTTATTTGGCTTTTATCTATGTGAGAATTTAGAGCTTGTGTTCATCTCCATACCAAGATCTAGTTCATCAAAAACAGATTTCATTTGAATATCTTGTGGTGTTTTTGATGTTGGAGGTTTTACCGGTTCGTCTCTTGTAGAGAGGTCAAACTCTCCTCTTGTGTTATCCTCCTCACATGATGGACTATGATGTGTATATGCATAATCTTCTAGTGCTTGTGATTATCTTCGGAGCAAGCCCAAAATCATAGAAAACGGAGTCCGAATGAAAAACTTGTTGCGTTTTCAGGTTGGAAATATTATCGGTTTATCCTTGAGGAAAGCTTCACATCTTCCCATGTGTGGTAACTTAATTCTATTTATGGTCCTTAATATTCAAACAAAATTGGTTTCATCCCATTTGGAGTTTTCTCGCAAAAGTTATGGCGTTACAATTTTGGGTTCTGGGTGGCCAGCCTCCAGACCGGCCTGGTCGGCTCCCAGGCCGGGCGTGTCGGGCCCCCAGCTGGCCTAGGCCGGGTCCCTAGCCAGGTACCTCGGCTGGGTGGCCGGCCTCCAGGCCGGCTCCCAGGCCAGGCTCTTTGAGCCGCCGCGTGAGGCCGGGCCGGCCTCCCTGCACTGCCAAACGGGCACTTTTTATGGGGACCTATTTAAGGGGTTTTCTTCCCCAACGGTTTTCTAACCTCTTGGGCTCATTTTTCCCCTCTCTCTCCTTCATTGTTGGCCTTTGAAAAAGCTTGCCTACCTCTCAATCCCTCCCATGATTCTTGCATATCTTTGAGGGAAAGTGAGAGGAGATCTAGATCTACATTTCCACCAATCCATCCCTCCTCTAAGTGAGGGGAACATAGTTGATCTTGATCTTGGAGTTCTTAGTGTTTCTCCTCCATTGTTCTTCCTCTCTTATTCCCCCTTAAGTATTTGTTGCTTTGTTGGAATTTGAGAGTGAAGGATTTGAGCACTTGTGCTCATGCCATTGCTGTGTGCATCGGTTTGTGCTCTCCACGAGGATTCGTGGAAGTTGAAAGTTTGTGAGCTTGTTACTCTTGGGTCTTTGGACCCTAAACGCCTTTGTGGTGGTTGAGACCTTTGTGGTCACTTGTAGCCGTTCGGGAGCCCCCAATCCAATTGTGGGTTGTGCCTCGGATTGTTGTTGTAAAGGCTCTGGATTCCGCCTTGAAGGATTCCGATAGTTGAAGGTGAACCAATCCTTTGTGTGCGGTTCATCGGAGAATAGGGTGAGCCTTTGTGGCATTGAGATCGACCTTTGTGGTGCCTCACGCCTCTCCAACGAGACGTACTCCCCTAAAAAGGAGGAACTCGGGAATACATCATCGTCTCCGTGTGCCTCGGTTATTTCTATACCCGAGCTCTTTACTTATGCACTTTACATTGTGATAGCCTTCGTGCTTGAAGTATTCTATTGCTATCACTTTGTTGCTTGTCTTGCTTAGCATAAGTTGTTGGTGCACATAGGTGAGCCTAGTATATTTAGGTTGTTGGCTTGTTAATTTAAACACCTAGTTTTATTCCGCAATTATCAAGCCTAAACCGGAAAAGTTTTAATCGCCTATTCACCCCCCCCCCCCTCTAGGTGACATCCTTGTCCTTTCAATTGGTATCAGAGCCTGGGCTCTCTTTTGGGGCTTCACCGCCTAGAGATTAAAGATGTCGCTTAGAGAATTAGTGCACGATCCCACTCTTATATTCGATTGCACAAATTATGATGTTTGGAAAATTTGCATGCTTAATCTTTTTAGGGCCATGGGTCCAAATTATATTAAGAGAATTGTAGATATGGGTTTTTCTCCTCCAACGGATTCCCAAGAATTATCTATAGAGGATGAGGAAAACTCTTATCTCGATACTCTAGTTTCTAATGGTCTTATTTGTGTTTTGAGCGATGTAGTTCTTGCATCAATCATGCCTTGGTGATAGAAATTGCAATGTTCTATCTTTGGACTTAAACACTTCTAGCACTCCAAATGTTTTACATGCTAGTGTTGCTAGTCCTTACATATCATGTAATAGTTGCTTAACTAAATCTCATGATGATAGGGGTGTAAACGGATCGGATCGGATCGGATTTTGCCTCTTCCATATCCTTCACCATATTCTTTTCTCGGATTCGGATCAGATCGGATAATGAACGGTTGCGGATTCGGGGGCGGATAGATATAATCACGGATTCGGAACGGAAACGGAGCGGATTCGGGGCGGAAAGAAAATTAGTCGGATCGGTGTGTGCAATGTACATCATCAACCCACATAACCAAAAACAATAGCTCAACAACATAATAATCTAACAAAGTTGTACTCTATTAGTTTAGCCAAATAGAACTAACTACAAATTGTGCTCCACAAATGAACTTCACAACTCAATAACTACAAATTGTGCTCTATTAGTTTAGACATTTCGGTAGAAAATCGGATTATTCGGATTATAACCATCGGATAATCCTAACTAATATTCGGATAATCCATATTCGGATGCTATTTCACATACCATATCCTATACCGTATCCGGGTGCTCAGTTCGGAATCGGATATCTTTATCCGGCAGATTCTTCGGAACCGGATATGGATTCTTTAAAACGGATTCGGCAACGGATTCGGTACGGAAATTATCCTATCCGTTTACACCCCTACATGATGATATGATCTCTATGTCTTGTGGTCATGAAAATAATGCTTCCATATCCTCTAGTACTTGTTTGGCTAACAATGTAGAGGAATCCCAACATTTGTTGAAACAAGACATGGACCTCAATGGTACTTGAAGTATCTCTTCACTATCTTTGTCCACTACTCACTTTTGCCTTATGGCTATGGATTCAAAGGTATCTCCACCTTTGGAACCCTCTACATCTTGTGATGATGTGGATGAGGATTCTTATGGAGAACATATGGATGTTGAATCCATAACAAAGAAGGGTGAGATGGTATTTGGTGCTCTCCCCAAAGGTAGCAAAGCTATCCCTCCTCTATGTGAAATCATTGTTATGCTATTAAGAGTAGGGAAATCATTGAGGACTTGGAAACTCAATTTGATGAGAAATGTCAAATTGAGAGAGAGAGAGCTATGAAAAGGCATCCTTAAGAATGCCTTGAGGAAGAGCAAGAGCTTCGAGTGTCTCTTGAGGAGAAACTTGAATCTCTTGATGAATCAAATGATCTTATTATTGCTAAAATCATTAAGGAAAGAGATCATGCTATTGCTAAATATAAAGTGCTTAAAAAGGAAAAAGTTGAATTTGGTGTTGGCAATGCTAGACTAATTGAGGACATAGAGAGACTTGACAAAGCCCACAAGGCTTTAGAAAGTGAACACTCTCTCCTTATCAAGTCTCATGATCAACTCCAAACTCAACTATCTAAAAATGATGAGCTTGCCAAGTTGTCTTCTTCCATTTCTAATATTAATGATGCTTGTGCTACTAACTCCACTTCTTGTGAAGCATCTATTTTGAAGGAGAATGTTGAGCTAAGGGCTCAACTTGAGTTGCTAACTAGCAAGTATAGGAAATTGGAAGAAAGTCATGAAAAGCTCTCTAGCTCTAATGAGGATCTTCTAGCATCCTATGCTAGGCTAAAGTTAGCTCATGAGGCTATTATGTCAAAGGTAACATCTTGTGAGCCTCATGTGGACAATGGCACAACTTCTCTCTAATGCTTATTGCCATGTGCTAGTCCTAGTAATTCATATCACATATATTGCTAATCTTGTGATGAATTACTTCCTTGCCTTGTTGCTCTAACAATGAAGCTCTACTTCCTCTAGTGTTTGTGTTGATACTAACCATGTAGAGGAATTAAATGAGCTCAAGGCCCAAGTCACTTCTTTGAAGAAAGACTTGGAAAAGCGTCATGTTGGGATTCCACTTGACAATATGTTGAGTGTTCAAAGACGCCCCAATGACAAGAGTGGACTTGGATTCAACTCCAATAACAAGAACAAGTCCAAGTATCAAGAAGAAAAAGGGCCAAGAACAAGTCAAAGATTCGGCCAAGATTGTTTGCTTCAAGTGCAAAGTTGAAGGGCACCATGTTAGATCTTGCCCTTTGAAGAAGAAGCTCTTAGTGAGAAGCAACAAGGGAAGCGCCTCAAGTTCAAACTCAAGTTCCTCAAGTTGAAGAACGGCCTCTTCCCAAGAAGAATCAAGCTACCCCTCCTCAAGTCAAGACTCCAACTAAGAAGAAGGAGGAAGTAATGTTGCTACCTATGCCGTGAGAAGGGTCACTTGCTTCTTCATGCACAAATGGTACCTTATCCAACCCCATTATTATTGATGATGTTATTCTCTTCGGAAGGATAAGGTTGGCAATGTGTTTGCCAAATATGTTGGTACTCAAAGTGGTGTCAAGAAAAGAACCATTTGGGTTGCCAAGCCTATTGTGACTAACCTCTTAGGACCCAACTTGGTTGGGGACCAACAAGCTAAAACTTGATCAATAGGTGTTGTTGGAGGGCATTGGAGACTTGGCTACATCATGAAGAATTAAGGGATCTTCATCAATTATATTATCTCAAGCCAAGTCATTTGGATTATATTGTTCTATCTCATATCCAATGTTCCTCCTTGCGGTAACTTTTATTTAAATCATATATACATTGAAAGTTGCTTGCACCCTTGCATGTGTTAGGTTTTGTACCTTGCTAGTGTTTGTATGTGTTGTGCTCTCTACTTATCTTGAGTAATCAAGTATGTGTATGTTGGTTTGCACACCATTTACTTGTGTTGAGCCTTATTGCTTTTATTTGATATCTTATCTTGTTGGCTCTCTTTTGAGAGATTAATGGACTATCCATTTTGGGGGAGTGATATGCTTCGTGCACTTCACAATCCTAAAATGTGTATACATGAGGAATACCACTTAGTGTTGATATATCAATATTATCTATCTCTATGTGGTATGTCATCTCATGAGAAATTCAAATTCTATAATGTCCATTAATTATCTCTAGTTGGTTTTGTTTGCCTCTTGTTAAGAAAATTGGATTATCACATTATGGGGGAGTAATAAGCTATGTGCATATTACAAGCCTAGAAAATGTGAACATGTGAGGTATTGCCACCTAGAATTGATATTCTTCATTATCTTATTCCTATGTGGCATGTTCTCAAACAAGTTCCATTTTGCTAAATGATTTTTTTTCTCACTCTTTTGGATCTTGTTTGTGATGGACATTCTTGGTACGGTTTTCCCAAATATGTTCGCATATCCTTTTGGGAAATCGATTGCTTCAAGCTACTCTTTGTAGTGCTTTGCATGATCGCGTGAATACTTGAAGCTATCAAGAATATCTATCTATTAAGCTTTGGCCTTTAAATTTCTATCTTTGCCATATGCTTATTTGTTGTGAAATTGGTCTTCAATATCATTCCTATATACCACCGAGAAATATCTCTATATACTCCTTGTCCTGACAAGTGATACTCATATTGTGGTGAATTTGTAGACCATCTTCACTTTGGCTCTTGCTTTGAATTGCCTTATTTTATTGCCAAGGATTTGTTTGATCTAACTCTCTTGTCTTCCTTGTATCTTTTGGATCCTTGTTGCTCTACTCAAAATTTGTTTTATGCTTTCTTGAGTTAGGAAAAGCAATGATCCCATTCGTGCATTTCATTCAAAGTCATACTTCTAGATAATGCACTATTCTTGGGGAAGCTATCCTACATTGAGTAGAACATCATTCTTTAAATTGGTTTTGCATCTTATTGCTTTCCTTGAACATGACTAGTGTTTGAATAATATGTATGGAGAGTGATGATCCCATTTGTGTGCATTTTGTATTCAAATGCAAGA
Source organism: Poa pratensis (assembly GCA_947311845.1). NCBI lineage: Eukaryota > Viridiplantae > Streptophyta > Magnoliopsida > Poales > Poaceae > Poa > Poa pratensis. The sequence continues at coordinate 32,586,358 of CAMZMU010000046.1, read as the reverse complement.
TCATAAATAATGCACAAATCTTGGGGGAGCAATCCTATATGCTTTTGAACATTAGTTGTCTTCAATTGGTTTTGATCCCGATGACGTGTCTCTTTGGAAGACAAACATTTTTCTTTGGTACTTTGTGCCATCATGAAGTGTAGAGGGTTTGGTTTATTCCTTGATGGTATTTTCATCAATTGGTATCTTACTTTCATTTGGCTTTTCAAAGTGGTATCTTCAATCATGTGTTGATTTGGGTTTTTGATATAATTTGGACAATTCTTTTTCTTGTCACACTTGTGTGTGCTTTCTTGGTTTAATTGGTGTTTTGTCCAAATTGTATCTCGTTTGGTTCTTGAAAGTCTTGTGCATGCATATTTACTATATGTATATCTTATGGCATGCTTACTTTCGTTGATCCAATATATAGGATAAACTCCATCAAATCCTAAATGGCTAAGATGTGCATGAAATTCAATTTCATATCAATATGCACATATTTATGTGGAGTTTGTCCTATGTATTGTAGTTGCTCTAACTACTTTGGACCCAATGAGTTTGGGTACCATTTTGTACTTGAATTTGTTTTAGGTACATTGGAAGCTTGTCTCATTTACAAGGAAGGTGTTATCACCATGTGCTTATTGGAGCCAAGCTCGGATGATCGTGAACTCTTATCTTCTACATCACCAATGCTATCTCGGTAACAAGTATCTACCTCATGCATATTTTCTAGCTTTCAACCTTGTGTAGGTTGTTCTTGGCATGAATCTCTGTTGCATTTGATATGGTTTTGCAAAGTTCTTGCAAAACATCTTTATTGCAAATGTGCAAGCCGGGATGATTACATATCAAGGGAATATATATATAATCATTTTCATGATTCACCAATCCCAAATATGTTAATCTAGCACTTTCTACTCTATGTCTCATATGCAATATTGATGTTTTTCAAAATCATTTGCCTTTTGCGATACTTGTTATCTTTCTCGGAGCATCCCATTTATCACCTTATCCCTTGTGGATATTTTTGATGCTATGATGAGTGTGTGTGGAAGTTCATCTATATCCCTTTAAGATAAAATTGAGCTTTGTGCTATGCTTTTAAGCAAAGATCTTATTGGTATAATATGACTTCCACTTGGATATCATGTTCTTCACCGTTGTATCTACTTTGTGTGTGCATGTTTCTTTTGGACTTATATCTTCATGATTGATGTCTAATTAGAAACTTATACACATAAGAATAGTTACATCTTTAATTGGTATTCCAATTCTTTAGTGACCACCTTTTATTGCCTTTGATTCTTTGGTGGTTTCTAAAAGGCACAAGCTTTGTTTTCATTTGGTATATTTTTGCATCTTAATAAGCTTGTGGACCTATTTGCTACTCTTTTTGTGTTCAAAATTATCTAGGAGGGAGTGAGGATTCCATGTTGTGCACACCATATTGAAATACAAATCCTTATTGTGCACGTACCTTGGGGAGTTCCCTCTTGATTTTAGAACACTTGGTTGATCTTATCATAATATCTTCTTATGTTCTATTGGTTTTTCGGATCCTTTGATTGGTTACTTCTTTTGTCGAAGTATCTTTCAATTTTTTTTCTTTTGCAATCTTTGGATCCTCAATATAGTTTGATCTCCTTCCCAACTATTCGTCATTGGATATGTGCATTTGATTTCACTCATATTATGAGAAATGCACACATTATGGGGGAGCTCTTACTATATTGGCCTTCTAAATTTTTCCTCCCATTTCGGCAATCGATGCCAATGGGGGAGAAGTTTAGAGGGTTTAAGGGAATTTGGTTTTGGTTTTTTGCTTTAGTTTCGTTCTTAAGCATTTGCCTTTCTTGCTCTTGCATCCTTGCTCTTTGTGTTGCATGGTTGCTTAATTCATTATATAAACCCTCGTAAAAGGGATTGTCATCAATTACCAAAATGGGGGAGATTGAAAGTGCATGTGTTGCCCCATGCGTGGTTTTGGTAATTAATGACAATCCTTATGGACTAATGTTTGCATTGAGATATTCTTGTAGATCTTGTCCATAGGAAAAGATTAGAGTTCATGTGTTGGACTCTAGAAGATTACATGATGATCAATGCTCTATTCAAGGTTTATATGAAGAATGGTCATGTGTAGAGTTGAGCATATTGCAAGTATGTCTTGAAGGATTCAAGACATCATCTTTATGAAATGGAGCTTAGCGTGGCTCTCCCATAATGGAGTATGGGGGAGCATTTGGAGAAGTCTTCATCAAGCATGTGCTAGCAAGGACAATCAAGAAAGGTGTTCCAACTTGAGTGAGTCAAGATCGTCATCATCTAACTCAAGTGGATTGCTCAAGGCGAAGGTATGATCTTGATATGGTTTCTATTTTACCGGTCTCGTGGTGTTAGTGGGAGACCGGGTTATAGGATAGACGGCGTACTATCAAGAGAGGCTCTCAAGTGAGTAACTTGATCGTATCTTTGTGGAGAGCTCAAACCTTTACATATTTGGCATATCATCTTTCTTGGTTCTTATTTGGCTTTTATCCATGTGAGAATTTAGAGCTTGTGTTCATCTCCATACCAAGCTCTAGATGATCAAATACGGATTTCATTTGAATATCTTATGGTGTTTTTGATGTTGGAGGTTTTACCGGTTTGTCTCTTGTAGAGAGGTCAAACTCTCCTCTTGTGTTATACTCCTCACATGATGGACTATGATGTGTATATGCATGATCTTGTAGTGCTTGTGATTATCTTCGGAGCAAAACCCAAAATCATAGAAAACGGAGTCCGGATGAAAAACTTGTTGCGTTTTCATGTTGGAAATATTATCGGTTTATCCTTGAGGAAAGTTCCACACCTTCCCATGTGTGGTAACTTAACTCTATTTATGGTTCTTAATATTTCCAACAAAATTGGTTTCATCCCATTTGGAGTTTTCTCGCAAAAGTTATGGGTGTTACAATTTCGGGTTCTCGGTGGCCAGCCCCCAGGCCGGGCGCCTCTGCTGGGTGGCCAGCCCCCAGGCCGGCCAGGACGGCTCCCAGGCCGGGCATGTCGGGCCCCCAGCCGGCCCAGGTGGGGTCCCAGGCTGGGTGCCTCGGCTGGGTGGCCGGCCTCCAGGCCAGCCAGGCCGGCTCCCAGGCCGGGCTCTTTGAGCCGCCGCGTGAGGCCATCTCCTAGGCCGGCCTCCCTGCACTGCCCAACGGGCACTTTTTATGGGACCTATTTAAGGGGTTTTCTTCCCCAACGGTTTTCTGACCTCTTCAGCTCATTTTTCCCCTCTCTCTCCTCCATTGTTGACATTTGGAAAAGCTTGCCTACCTCTCAATCCCTCCCATGATTCTTACATATCTTTGAGGGAAAGTGAGAGGAGATCTAAATCTACATTTCCACCAATCCATTCCTCCTCTAAGTGAGGGGAACCTAGTTGATCTTGATCTTGGAGTTATTGATGTTTCTCCTCCATTATTCTTCCTCTCTTATTCCCCCATAAGCATTTGTTGCTTTGTTGGAATTTGAGTGTGAAGGATTTGAGCACTTGTGCTCATGCCATTGCTTTGTGCATCGGTTTGTGTTCTCCACGAGGATTCGTGGAAGTTGAAAGTTTGTGAGCTTGTTACTCTTGGGTCTTTGGACCCTAGACGTCTTTGTGGTGGTTGAGACCTTTGTGGTCACTTGTAGCCGTTCGGGAGCCCCCAATCCAATTGTGGGCTGTGCCTCGGATTGTTGTTGTAAAGGCTCCGAATTCCGCCTTGAAGGATTCCGATAGAGGAAGGTGAACCAATCATTTGTGGTGCGGTTCATCGGAGAATAGGGTGAGCCTTTGTGGCATTGAGATCGACCTTTGTGGTGCCTCACACCTCTCCAACGAGACGTACTCCCCTAAAAAGGAGGAACTCGCGAATATATCATCGTCTCCGTGTGCCTCGGTTATTTCTATACCCGAGCTCTTTACTTATGGACTTTACATTGTGATAGCCTTCGTGCTTGAAGTATTCTATTGTTATCACTTTGTTGCTTGTCTTGCTTAGCATAAGTTGTTGGTGCACATAGGTGAGCCTAGTATATTTAGGTTGTTGGCTTGTTAATTTAAACACCTAGTTTTATTCCGCAATTATCAAGACTAAACCGAAAAAGTTTTAATCGCCTATTCACCCCCCCCCCTCTAGTTGACATCCTTGTCCTTTCATCCCCACTCCCCACTTGCCCGTTACCCTGCCCCCCACTCACACCACGGCGCAGCCCCATCTCTCTCGCTCCTCGTTCGTCACCGCTCCCCACCCCTCCTTGCTCGGCACCACCCCGATTCTTCTCCACCATAATTCTTCTCCCAACCTTGATAGAATGGAGGTTAAAGGCGGCGTTTTTACCAGCCGTTGGGCGAGGAGGCACTCGGTCCGCGTTTGCCCACCCTTGATCTGCGTTTGCCGGTGGATCTTGAGCGTGGAGCCGCTGGATCTAGAGTGGCGTCGGAGCAGCGATTCGGCGGAGCAGCGGAGGAGGCACTCGATCAAGTGACTGGCGTATTCTTCCACGGAGCCAGAGCTACGATTTGGCGGAGCAGCGGCATCGTCTTCCTCACAGTGTCCCCACCCTCGTTGTCCTCACCGTGCGTCATGTGCTCCTATCTTCTCTTGCTTGCTTGATCTTTTGTACTGCTTATTTTGGACTACTTGCAATAGATTTGTTAATGTTGGTATCCTTGCTTGATCTTGATCTCGGAGTACAATGCTTGTTCAGTTTGCTTGATAGCCTAAACCTTTGTTCAGTAGGATAAAAGTACTCGATTCATGATTGATCCTTTGCTTCATAGCCTGCAGTTTACCTTCATAGTCTCTGGAAAATGCAGTCTCTCATTTTGTACACTACTTGTGCAATGCTTGCTGATTGAGTACCAGTAGCTTGCAGTAGTACTCTTTGTTAGCTTGTGCAATAATTTGTGCAATAACTGCTTTGGAGGAGTAATATGATGTACTGAATTTTCGTGTTGTTAGATTGGGCGGCGCCGGAGCTGCGATTCGGTGGAGCGGCAGAGCAACGGAGAAGAAGGCATTGTCGTCCTCACGGTGTCCCCACCATGGTAGCACGGGCCCTGCCCACCATGCCACGGTGCCACGGCTCAATGTGTCAGGTGCTCCTCTCTCTTTTCCTCTCTATTGATCTTGATCTTGGAGTACTTGCAGTAGGTTTGGTATTGTACTGTATGTGAACTTGTTAGGCACTAATCCTTTCATGTTGTAGCTCGCATGAATTTTTCTGGGAGGACTTGCTGTAGCTTGCTTCCTTTACTTGCATGAATTTTTCTGGGAGGACTTGCCATAGCGTGCATGAATTTCAGTAGGCTTACTTGCATTACAGTAGGCTTGCTTGATCTGATTTCACTGAATTTCATTGAATTTCAACTTGAATATAAATTTCTGGGAGTAACAATAGGTTTGCTTGCAAGTCCGGTCCAATAAGAATTTATGACCGGGGAAAATCAAAATAAATACAATTTATATTAAATTTTTATACTTCTATTTTTCTTATTTATAGCATGTTATATTATTATAAGAAAAAATTCCGTTTGATCGCATAGTTTAACCACATAACTGTCAATATTTCTAAATATTAGTTGGTGTTTTTTTATTTGTAGTGAATTCGTTGAATGATAGTAAGTTGTATTTTCTAACAAAAGTCCATTATAAACTATGTTTTTTTATGATGCAAAATCTATATAATTTGTATGTATTTATGGTAAAGATAAACAGAATGATTTAACAAATGTCTCAATAGCAGTTTCTAGTGTATGATTAAATAATTATATTTATAGAAATTTGTAGCTATATTATAAGATGAACCTATGATTACTTTTCACGGTCAAAATTATATAGCAAGTCAAAAAGTTAACAAAGTGCGCATGATGTGTACTTGGTATTTAAACAAAAACAGAGAGATTCCCCGCTCGTTGCTGCGGGAGTCTTTTGAAAAAAAATATTATACAAACAAAGAGATAAGACCGATGGTATATGATTTTTTATAGAAATATACAACATATCACAATTGTCAAAAGGATAAAATTAATTGACGTGATTTTTTTGTATTTGATGATTAAAAACGGTGACGTGGACAATTGTATGAACGAAGTAGATGACGTGGATGGGTTGCATGTAAAAAAATACTATCATTAACGAATGTTAGTGGGATGACATGGACACTTGGTTGGCTAAATAGTGGATGATGTGGAAATCTTGCATGTTGAGATAGAAAAATCATAAATGACTTGTAGTGGGGTTTTGCTTTATAAGAGTTATGGATTGTTTAAACTAAACACCAATGAAAAAAACACTATGTATTGTATCATCCACTGTACACAAAGTCCACCATTAGTTTATGAATTTTTTTGTTCTACTAAATTAAACATTAAATTTAATTACGTAGATTTTCGTAAAACTTGGGACTTCCCCTAGAAATAGGATAGCATGTCAGCTAAAATTGTTGTCACCGGTCTCTTACATCTCAAGAGACCCATGTTGTGTATTTACTTTCGTAAATTGACCATTTTATTATGATAAAATACTCCCTCCGTTCTAAATTGTAAGACACGCATGATTCCTCACCATCTTAAGTTCATGTCTTTGACCACTATTAATATCAAAGTGTATGGAAAGATCTTGTAGAATGTATTTTGTTTTGTTAAATAAATATATTTTCATATGTATTTATAATATATTTTAGAAATATTATAAGTAAAATCATAGTAAGAATTGTGTGTGTTTACCGGATAAAGGCATGCATGCTTTAATTTTTTTTACAAGGGAATAATGGATAATAGCACATTGACTATTATATACTTTAAAGTTTTGGGCCCTTCACTTTTTTGGGGCCTGGGCGGCCGTCCTTCTTGCTCGGACAATGGGGCAGTTTGGTTAGCATCTGTCAGTAGCTTGCTTGTGTAGCAACTAGCAAGTGCTTGCAGTGTAAGCAAGTGCTTGTGTAAATATACTTTTTCAGTAGCTAGTGCTTGCAGTATTAGAAAATGCTTGTATAAATAAATAAAATCAGTACCAAGTGGCTGCAAAATTCTCTCTTCTTGAAAAATTCAATTGCAATATCAGTAGCAAGTGGTGCACTGCTTGCAAGTATTGGTTGCAATATTGGAAGTATGGCTTCCAATATTGCTTCCAGTACATGCAAGTGAGTAGCAGTAGTTAGTATGGCTTCCAATACATGCTTGCAAGTATTGGTTGCAATACTGGAAGCATGCTTCCAATATTGCTTCCAATACATGCAACTGCTTGCAATATTGGCCTAGAAAGTGTAGAGCAGTACCACGTCTGGTAGGTATACACAAATACAGTAGCAGTAGCACAGTACATACAAATAAAATAGCAGTAGCACAGTACACACAAGTACAGTAGCAGAATACACACAAGTACAGTAGCGGTAGCACAATACACACAAATATAATAGTGTTAGCACAATACACACAAGTACAGTAGGAGTAGCACATTACACAAAGTGGCAGCACGATTCAATTTTCATCTTGGCCTAGAAAGTCTAGAGCATTTGCACAAACTTTGGGAGGACAAAAAATCCTTCGAGGTAGCAGATCAAGCCTTTCAAACTTTGTTGTTTACATGAGGTATCATGTACCCATTTCCTCCTGAATGGTTCATGATCTCAAGCATGCAGTTCATTAGACTTTAAGAAAATCTTGTTCAGCTTAGATGATTCATATGCAGCAAATTCTGCCTGCACTTCTTTAATAAAATCTTAGTTTTAGTGCTCAGGCAATCTGTTAGAGATTGTATAGATCTAAAAACACCTAGATCAAGGGCATTCAAGTCTGGACTATTTGCCGGCTGCTGCATCAGTTTGATGTTCAGTCGTGTATTGGCCACAGCTTCTGCGAATGCTAGGTCATCAGGCAAACGATGCGGCCTTGCATTGTCCTGCTGGATGAAAATAGTCTTCCCCGTATTTTCTTCAGGCCAAACGGCTTATCAAGAAAGTACTCTCTCATCACTTCCCTCGTTACTACCAAATTATTGGTCTCTAAGGTCCCTCTTTCCTTGTTTTCACTTCTTCTTTGTGCTGGAACCTCTTTCACGAATGACCACATGCCTATTTTGCCATCAAATATCATATTGCCCTCGCTGTCAGCAATAGCGGTGAGGAACATAACTTTTCCTGTACAATTGCTAGGTAGAGGTTTTATACGATCCGGCTCATCAGGCAGCAAGTAATATGTCTTGTTACTCTCGGTCATGCTGAACCACTTTTCATCGACATGCACAATCCTGTACATATCGATGAAAAGTGGCCTTGCAGTTCTTGTGGTAGTCTCATCGATCATTCCTACGCAAAGTTGCAACTGTTTTTCTTATGCTTTTCTGTAGTGGAGGCTTTAGGTAATTTGAGTGCCTTCGGATGAGCTTGAGATGGAACTTGTGCATGGTATATTTTCTTAGGCCCCCTTTCAGTAATAGGATTGCACTCTTGATGATGTGGATCACACACTCGTTGGGAACACCAAGAGAAACGTGTGAAGCAGTGTAGTATCAAGTTTCCCAAATTAGTTATAAAACCAAGGTTTATCGAACCAGTAGGACTTGAAAGGCTTCAACAGGGTGCCAACCAAACCTAGCGCAAGCAGGTTGACGTGGACCTACACACAACACAGACACTCAACTTTGCCCCCAACGTTTCAGGAAGGTTTTCAATCTTCCCGTCTTGCTGAAAACAAAGAGATTAAATGTATGGTGTGGAAAACAATTATGAAAGGAAAAAAGTAACATGAGCAAGTGTTGATTGAAAACAATGAAAACAGTGTTGTAAACAATATAACAGAATGGACCGGGGGGCCATAATTTCACTAGTGTTGTCTCTCAATAAAATAGTAAACATGCTGGGTGAACAAATTGCAGGTAGGCAATTGACAAATTGTAAGGACATGACAATGCTATTATGACAAGATATAGTTCACTGTAATATTTAATTGGGCATTAAATCAAAATACATAGACCGCTATCCAGCTGCATCTATAACTAATAATCCACCTCGGGATCGCTATCCAGCCTGTCACCCGAAAGTATTAACTTGCAAGCAACTGATAATTGCAATAAGCAAAGTGTATAATGTAAACAACGGTTATAATCATATAGACATAAACACCGCTGTTTTACCCCTAGTAGCAACAGCACATCCTCGGTCTTAGTCTTTTCTGTCATCTCGAGCCCAGACACACATGAGACATGAACCTACTGTATAGCATAAATACTCCCTCTTTGAGATACAAGCAATCACTTGGCCAGAGTAACCACATGGATCGGAGAGCATGCAACATCTTAAATAAAACATAAGTATGATAGCAAGTAGATGAACAAACTGATCATAATGTCACAATTCATCGGATCCCAGCAAACACAACATGTAGCATTACGAAATAGTGATCTTGACATGTTAGGCAGCTCACAAGATCTAAACATGGTAGCACATGGAGAAGATACAACCATCTAGCTACTGCTATGGACCCGTAGTCCAAACATGAACTACTCACGCATCACACCGGAGGTAGGCATGGCGATGTTAGATGCCTCCGATGACGATCTCCCCCTTCGGCAAGGTGCCGGGAAGAGCTTCTGAACCCTCCTGAATAGGGTTTCACGTTGACAGTGGCCTCGGATATCTTTCGTGGAATTTCTCATATGTTTTAGGGTTTTTTGGTCGAGGACAATTTATATGTGAAGAAGCGGTAACCAGGGGGCCCAGGCGACCCTTGGGCACGGCCCCACCCTAGGGCACGCCCAGCTATTGCCTGGAGGCTGTAGGGCCCCCCTCTGCCTGATATTTGAACTCCGTCTTCTCTTCGATGTAAAACTAATTCCCGTAAATTTTTAGGTCTTTTGGAGAATATTTCCTTAATAACTTTTCTGAAACAAAAAGATAGCAGAAAACAGGAACTGGCACTGGGCATCTTGTTAATAGGTTAGTCCCAGAAAATGTACTAAAATGATATAAAACTATTCTAAAAACATGTAGCATTGATATAAAACAAGCATGGAACAATCAAAAATTATAGTTACGTTTGAGACGTATCAGCATCCCTAAGCTTAGTTCCTGCTCGTCCTCGAGTGGGTGAATGATAACCAAAATAATTTTTGAAGTGACATGCTACCAACACTACCTTGATCAAATAGTAATGTAAAACACATGAACTGAAATAAAGTGATCCAAAACAATTGTCTATAGTTGATATAAAGTAAACAATGAGTAAGCAAGTCGCATCCTCTAAATAAAAACCTTTCATGAATAGTACTTTGGAGACATGAAACCATAAAGTTTGACATAAATGTTAGCTCACCAAGCAATATTTTCTTGTAAAAAGTGTTTGACCAATACAAAGGGAGATTCAAGTTTCAGTAATGGTTCAAATTTCAACATATTTATCTCGTGGATTAAGTCAATACAAAGAATCATAGTTAGACATAAAGGTTAAATATAACCAGACTTGTACCCAGGGTCAACACTTGGTCTTTGCTTGCGGAGAAAAAGGTTGGAATGGGAAAAACTGACTCAACATAAAAGAAAAAGATAGGCCCTTCGCAGAGGAAAGCGGGGATTAATCGTGTGCTAGAGCTTTTTAGTTTTGAAAACATATAGAGATATAAAAATAATTTTTGGGAGGTGCATGCTTTCATCAACGATTGGCAATAGACAACTCAAAACTACCCATGCTAAACAGAGCTTATTAAGAGCGACTCCCATTGAGGAACGTTATTTATGCAAGCAGACCATTCCTCTTCTCTCCTTTGTTTACACAGGCAGCGGTTTGACTGATTTCTCAGGAACAAAGTGTGAGGAGAGTTTATTGTTATGTTGTAATTTATCTTTTGCTGGGCTGGGCACCCAAATGCCAGCTCTTTTTGCAGTATTAGGGATAAGCAGATGAAGCATGCAAGTCCAAGGTAAAGCCTGTTTAACATGGATAAATAATGAACTATCTACCACTTCCTCATGAGCTAAAAACAGAGACGCGAATATGAAGTAATAATTTTGAAGGTTTAAAGGTAGCACACGAAAAAAATTACTTGGAATGGCAGGAAAATACCATGTATGTGTAGGTATGGTGGACACAAATGGCATGGATTTTGGCTAAAGGTTTCGGATGCACGAGCAATATTCCCGCTCAATACAGAGTTTGGGCTAGCAAGGTTTTTAGCAAACACATAATGTCAACCGGTACAAGAATAATTATATGATATACATTAAGAATAACCATAAGACTCCACACTATCTTCCTTGTCAATCCAAACATTCTTTTGATGAGAAAATACTAGACTTTTGGAACTACCAAGTATGAAAAACCAAACAACTTCAAGCTTTAATGGTAGTTCTTCACTAATGAGCCTTTACTTAAATGATCCACAAGTTTAAACATTACTTACATAATATCTCAAAACAATTGATAAGTATCAAATTATTCAAGACAAATGATCTACAAGACTATGTAAGTTTTTCATCATACCAAACCACATGCATGACATTTTCTGTGCCAACCAAACACCAATCAAATTATTTAAATAACTCTCCAAAAAAAATATAAGTGAAGCAAGAGAGTACTTTATATAAAAACTAATAGATCTGAACAAGAGATACATGAAAAACAAGAGCTAAAAACAAACAAAACGAAAACTGAATACTCAACAAGTATAAGTGAAGTACAAGAGTATTCTATGAAAAAGCGAGGCGTGTCTCTCTCCCAAACAAGAATGATAGGATCCAATATTGTAAGGACCAGAAAACAAAAACAAAAACAAACTGAAAGCAAAACAAAAAAATGACACTCCAAAAACAGCACATAATATGTGAAGCAATAAAAATATAATTTCATGGGAAAAACCTGATGATTGTTGATGAAGAAGGGGATTTCTTGGGCATCCCCAAGCTTAGACGCTTATGTCTTCTTGAATATTTCCTTGGGGTGCCATGGGCATCCCCAAACTTGAGCTTTTATCCCTCATTGATCTTCTTTCATCATCCTCTCTCTTGACACTTGAAAACTTCGTTCACACAAAATTTCTCATAAACTTCATTAGAGGGGTTAGTACTCAATAAATTAGATCCACTTTGGTTCTGTAAGGACACATTACAAGAACTTAATTTAACATTAGCTAGTGTTACGAAACCTTATGTGTTGCTCTCCAGCCCTAGAGAACCTCACTCAACGCTCATAAAGAGACAATGCGAAATAAAGACAGAATCTGTCAAAAACAGAACAGCCTGTAAAGATGAATTTTTTCGAGCCACTTCCGTGGCTCAAATCAGAAAACTCAAAACTAATGAAAGATAGATAAAAAAGTTGAGGTTTACGCAGAAAAAATGTCAGATCAAAATCCTGTTCTGGTAATTTTAAAGATTTTCTACAATGAAGCACAGAAATCTGTGTCTGGATAACAAACCCAAACTTTGAACTTCCTCTCGATTAGAGGCTACTCTTGGCACAAAAACGAAAATAAAAGAATAGAAAGGAGTTTCAACTGAGGTAACAACTACCAAGCTCAAATAAATCAAAAAGAAAATGAAAGCAAAAAAATGGGTTGCCTCTCATAAGCGTTTTTATTTAATGCCTTTTAGCTAGGCACAAAGTAAGAATCAAGTATTTTCAATATTAATTAGTTACCTCAAGGTGTTTCCCACAAGTCCTCTTACTTTTATCTTTGGGGAAGAGGTGCCTACATTTTGTGGTAGCATGAAACTTCATGGATCCTTCATCCATGTCTAAAACAGCTCTAACAAGCTTCAGAAATGACCTCTGCAGTGTGATTTGCCCTTCACCTTCACATTTTATAACATGGAAATCAATAGGGATGAAGGCACCAAATAGTCTCGTTTGCACTTCTTTTGTTATTCCCAAAGGGATTTTAATACGATTATCAGAAAAACTTAAATAACTTGTGCATTTAGAAAAATCCCACAAATTAATGGATCATAAATAGATTTAGGCATAAAGGAAAACTCCATTACTATGTCACAATGAGCCTGAAACTGAATACCATTAATCTCACTTCTAATGGAGGGGATCCAATTAGATAAATTAATAAATTTAGGTTCCTTGTAAAGGCTCATTTCGTAAAGCTCATGAATTTCTGTATGGATATTTTCCATACTAGGCATATTGATTCTATTTTGTTACTTGTTGAAGAACATGATCCTATTAAACTTTTTATAGCGTTGAAAGCTTGATCTCCATCACGACGAAGAAACTCTACCCCACTATAGCGTCTAAAGTATACCTATAGCAAAGAATAATACCAAAATAAAAATGCGTAACAAGCTCAAGGTAATTCTAGGTTCAGTTCTTCCATAAGATTCCAAAATTCTAGTTCAAGCATCTTTAAAACTTTTTTCACTTATTTGTTTGAAAGATGAACTACTCACGCATCACTCCGGAGGCAGGCATGGCGATGTAGATGCCTCTTGTGACGATCTCCCCCTCCGGCAAGGTGCCGGGAAGAGCCTCAGAACCTTCCCGAATAGGGTTTCCCGTTGATGGCGGCCTCGGATATCTTTTGTGGATTTTTTCGGGTGTTTTAGGGTTTTAGGGTCGAGGATAATTTATAGGCGAAGAGACGGCGCAAGGCGGTAACCAGGGGCCCAGGCAATCCCTGGGCGCGGCCAACCCTAGGCCGCGCCCAGCTACCGCCTGGAGGTTGTGGGTCCCCTTCTAGCTAATATTTGGACTCCGTCTTCTCATCGATGTAAAAATAATTCCCGTAAATTTTTAGATCTTTTGGAGAATATTTCCTTAATAACTTTTCTGAAACAAAAAGACAGCAGAAAACAGGAACTATCACTGGGCATCTTGTTAATAGGTTAGTCTTAGAAAATGTCCTAAAATAATATAAAACTATTATAAAAACATGTATCATTGATATAAAACAAGCATGGAACAATCAAAAATTATAGATACGTTTGAGACGTATCAACTCTTAGGAGTACAATTGATGTCATGCTACTCTGCTAGTCCCAGTTCTCTGAATGTAGTTCACAATTAATCTGATATTATCATGATGCAAATACTCCAATAACTCAAATATTATCATGATGCGTACCTGCATTTTGACCGGCTAAATCTTCTTCAAGGACTTCTTCAATTTGATGTGGACTGAAATTTAGGTCTGGTAGTACCATTGTTGTAGTTGCCTGATGTTGTTGTGTTGTTTCTGCTCTTGTGCTGTAACCAGAAATTAATTTGTTGTTGTTGCATGATGCTAATGTGTTGTTTCTGATGTTGTGATGTTTCTGCTCTTGCGCTGTAACCAGAAATTGATTTGCAGTTGTTGCCTAATGATGTTGTGTTGTTTCTGCTCTTGTGCTACAACCAGAATTTGATTTGTTACTGCCTCTGCGAAGAACCTGGGCAATGAACTGGTGAGGACCCTGGCAAGGACAAGCAAATCGGGCGAGGAACTGGGGCACCTAATGGCGAGCTCCTGATGGAGAGCTCCCTGATGGCGACGATTGTGACCTCATGGCTCCCTCGTGGAGCTCCTGATGGAGAGCTCCTCGATGGCGAGCTCCTGATGGAGAGCTCCTTGATGGCGACGATGGCGAGTTCCTGATGGCGAGGTCCTAATGGAGGTGGTCATGCGCGCAATCTGGGTGAGGCGATGCGGGGTAAACATGTCCATTTCCACGTTTTTGTAGTTTGTCCGAAAATGCTAAACCGTCTTACATTTTGTTACGGAGGGAGTAGTTTGGAAGATAAACCTTAAGATGCTTTATTATGCGGTCAAATTACAGCAAACTCTCGGCCCATTGCCACATTTGATTTTGGCCCGTTGACCTTGTCACCTCCCAAAACTACAACATGCATGTTGCAGCATAGGCCACGACAACTGATGGATTGTGCGCTTAAAAAAAGGAAATGACAATGAATTCAAACTTGCATCTAGTACATCCTAGTAGCTAGTAGAAAACTTGATGACCATGTCGTGCTTGTACACCTGGTCGGGCTTGACGATCGACGACGGGAACTCGGGGTGGTTCACGGCGTCAGGGTACGCCTGCGTCTCCAGGCAGAGCGCGCCGTACTGCCCGTACACCTTCCCGCCTTTCCCCTTCTCGTTGATGACCCAGTTGGCGGTGTAGAGCTGCACCCCGGGCTGGTTCGCCCACACCTCCATTCCCCGCCCGGACTTGGGATCCTTGACGCGCGCCACCTGCCGCAACGCGTACTGCTGCCCATCCACGGCGAAGTTGAGGTCGTACCCGCCGCCGCCTCCCGCGACTTTTTCCATGTGCTCGCCCACGGGCGTCGGCGTCCGGAAGTCGTAGATGGTGCCGGCCACGGGCTCGATCTGGCCCGTCGGGATCTTGGTCTCGTCGAGGGGCGTGTAGCGCGATGCCAGGATCTGGAGCTCGTGGTCGAGGACGTCGCCGCTGTCGTGGCCGCCAAGGTTCCAGTACGCGTGGTTCGCGAGGTTCACCGGCGTCGCCGTGGCGTTCTTGCCCGTGGCCGTCGCGTTCATGGTGATGCTCAGGTGGTACGGGCTGGAGAGCCGGTACGTCACGTACAGGTCCAGATCGCCCGGGAATCCTGCGTGTCAGTCCCCATAGAGTGAAAGTCAGCTCTGT
Source organism: Poa pratensis (assembly GCA_947311845.1). Classification (NCBI taxonomy): domain Eukaryota; kingdom Viridiplantae; phylum Streptophyta; class Magnoliopsida; order Poales; family Poaceae; genus Poa; species Poa pratensis. Next base: position 32,570,755 of record CAMZMU010000046.1, on the reverse strand, counting down.
AGTAGGACTCGATTGCTCTCTAAATAGAGAAGATGCAACTACAAATTTGACTTCTCGTAATTACCAAATCTCATATACCGAGATATCGTGAAGCTAGATTAATCAAAGTGCAAGAAATTAGGAGCTTTGGACATGTGGAATCCGTACCTTGCTCGCTGTCAAAAAAAAAATCCGTACCTTGCTCCCCGTCGAAGCTGTGGTAGAAGAAGGTGATGTACGGGGAGTCACCATCGAGCACGTGCTCCTTCATCGTCCAAATGACCTTGCTGAACCCCCTGTGTCCGCCTAAACAAAGAGCAACGAGATAATTTAGCAACTCAATCTTAGCGCGTCGTGAGTCCAACTATGCATGCATGTGGCTGGAAAAAAAAAAGTCAAGTCTGAAGCATACCGTGAATCGAGTTGTTGCCGTCGTTAGGGTAGAGATGATAGGCTTTCCCGTCGAGGACGAAGCGGGAGTTGGCGATCCTGTTGGCTACGCGCCCGACCGTCGCTCCGAATGAAGCAGTGCCATTCTGATTGCAAACGTGGACAAAACATTTTCAGTTTATTCATTTGGATCGTGGGCAAGGAGAGACATTTGGTAACAGAGCTAAAATCTGTATTTCATAAATCTTCAGCATTGCTGTTAACTGTAGTTCTATTGCACATTTCTGCGTGTAGTTTTTGCTTTTTTCAGAGGAAAAGGGGATATCATCTCTGATCTCTGTGTGTGTCATCGAATAGACTGAGAAGCAGTGCAATGCTTCGACAGTAACATATGGTCAACATTGCAATAATGAAGAGGCATTCGTGATCTTACAACATATTCTTTGAGGGTGTCGTATCCAAGGATGACATCGGCCACGTTTCCTACAAAATGGTTCCATCTCTTGAGCAACGATACGCAGACATGCATATGGGTTCTTGGAAGCAAGAAGAAAGCGGCCATGGCCATACCTTTGTAATCAGGGACAAGGACAGACACGAGGGTAGCTCCCCAGTTCGTGACCTTGATGGAGAAATCCCCCTTCTTGAGCTCGTAGAAACCGACCGGCTTCCGTTCAGCATTGGCGCTGCCGGCTAGCGCGAGGCACAGCAGCAGCGCAACAGGAAGCAGCGCAGCTCTAGCCATTGTTGGGCAACGCTACTACTAGCAGAGACTGGCTTGCACGTTGCAAAGAGCAGAGACCGTGTGGCTACTTGAGCATGTAGTCGCATATTTATGGTAAGGGGATGGATGGTGAGTTCCATTCTGTCGGTTCTTCTACAGCTCGACGTGAGAAAGTCAAATATCTTCATTTGATCTTCTCTGATCCAAATTGGAGTATTTCTTTCTGGAGATCTGAGATCTTGCAATAGTTTATGGCGGTTAACCCCAAATTGCTCGTTAGTGTAGGGCGACTAGTCTCAAATTTTACTCGTTTAGTCTTTCTCCTTGTATGCTCATTTTGTATCGATTCTTTGACACTTCGGGGCACATCTATTCTGAGATGCAGGTATTCGCTTCAGGGAAATTCTCTGAATCCCTAGGAACTATCAAGTTCCACCAAGCTGACACGATGGAAGTAGTCTCCCACTTAGCAACTAAGCGAAACATCTCCACGGAGAGTATATGGAAAAAATTCCACGACAAAACATTAAGTTAATGTTGAGATCAAGAATAATATGACATCCATGTAAGATTACCGCATCCGAAGACACAAACTGCACAGGACTAGAAGCAGGATGTCCCAACATTTCAAAACATTTCAGAAGATCTAACAAAAAATTTAGTGTACAAAGCCCAATCTAGCAATTGAGCGCCAAATTTCTAAAGAATAATAATAATCCGCAAGCAAATGAGACACAGTATATCAAATACATATGCTTATTGGCAGTGACTAGGACTCAGCTGAACCGGCATCCCAAATGCGGTAAGAATAATTGCCAGACACAAGTGTACAATGGACTGACTAAACATCCATGAAGCGTTTATGAAGCAAAGAGCGGAGACGGTGTGCCTACTTGAGCATGTAGCCAGTCGCATATGTATAGTAAGCAGATGACAGACAATGACCTGCAATATGTCAGGTTCTTCTACAGGAATACATGAGAAAGTCATATCTCTCCACTTGAGCTTCCTTAATCTAAACTGGAGTAATTTTTTCTGGAGATCTGAGATCTAGCAGCAATTTTTGGTGGCTAGATCCAAATTGCTCGTTCCAAGTCGTGTTAGTTTAGGGCGGCTAGTCTCAAATTTTACTCCATTAGTCTTTCTCCTTTTGTATCGAGTCTTTTGACACTTCAGGACACATCTGTTATGAGATTTGATGCAGAGGCCGGGGCGATGCTCCCATTTCTTTAAAAAATCTGTTCTGAGATGCAGGTATTCGCTTCAGGGAAAATCTCTGAAACCCTTGGAACTACCAAGTTCCACCAAGCTGAGACAATGGAAGTGGCCTCCTGCTTCACAACTAAGAGAACCATCTACATGGAGATTGGAAAGTATATTCGAAAAATTCCACGAGAAAACAATAAGTTGATGATGGGATCAAGAATAATATGACATGCATGTCGATTATGTCTACATGAGTAAGAAGCAAGATAGCAGTCGGCCAGTCGGCCATTAGTTCATTACAGAACTGCACAGGACTAGAACCTGGATGTTCCAACATTTCAGAAGTGCTAACCACAAAAGAAAAGTGTAAAAAGCTCTGTCTAGCAGTTGCACGCCAAATTACTTAAGAATAATAATCCACAGGCAAATGAGACACAGTATATCAAATACATAAGTTTATTGGCAGTAACTAGGACTCGCTGACCCAGCATCCCAAAAGCGATAAGAACAACTGCCGGACGCGAATGTACAATGGACTAACTAAACATCCATGTAGTTTATCAAGCAAAAAAGAATAACCATAATATTCAATAGGCAACACAGTGCCTTTTATATACAAGACAGAATTTGCAGATGGAAAAACACTTCAGAGCTTATCAATATTTGCGTTCCTGAAGCTGCCACCGAGGAGTGACAGGAGGCCGCCACCGTGCACCCTTCCCTCAGGAACAGCACAGCTCCCTTCTCTACCCTGACGTACAGTAGGCACAGATGATGACGAGGGCATCAGGGAGCGAGGAACAAGCAGCTGATGAGGTATCATTGCTTGGCTCCTAACTGTGCCGTCACTATCTGATGCGGTGCTTATGCCCGATGACGAGTAATCATTTGTCATGCTACTCGCAGCGGTGGTTGATGACGCCACAATGCCACTGAAGAGGCCTGGTCCGATCATGCTGTCACCTTTCTTCACCACTCCATGTTCTTGCTGCCTGGCCACCAAGGTCCCATGTGCAGCACACAGGCCGCTCTTGCCGCGCGCAAACTTCTCACAACCCGATACCCATGTGCATCGCTTCCCTCCACCATGGGCTTTGCAGAAGTCAGTGCTCCCTTGAGCACTCTTGCCGCAGTTGTCAATCCTGCATCGCTTACCACCACCATGCTTCACACAGCTGTCTGTGCGGCCGCGGGCGCTTTTGGTGCAACCAGGCGCCGCACAGCGCTTTCCTCCTCCATGTGCCACGCAGAATTCGGTTCCCCCATGTACACTCTTTGGGCAGAGACCACCTCCTTCGAACATGCACCGTTTCCCACCACCATGGGCCTTGCACAAAGGTGTGCTCCCTTCTGCACCTCTGCTGCACCCATCGAAGATGCACCTCTTGCCACCACCATGCCCTTGCAGTACAATGTGCTGCCCTGAGCCCCCTTGCCACAATCTGGATACTGACACCGGCGTCCACCACCATGAGATATGCAGAGTCCAGCCTTCCCTTCAGCACTCCGAATGCAACCTTCCATTGCGCATCTCTTTCCACCACCGTGCTTTATGCACAGTCCTGACTTACCACGTGCAGCCTTAGGACAGTCAGGATATTCACAGCGGCGGCCTCCACCATGAGCAATACAATAATCTGTCTTTCCCTCGGCACTCTTGGTGCAACCAAGCTCGTCGCACCGCCGTCCTCCGCCATGGGCCTTACAATACGCGGTGCTGCTCTCAGCTCCTTTATGACACCCAGGCTTATGGCATCTTTGCCCACCTCCATGGGCAATACACAGCCCGGATGAGCCTCTTGCACCTTTGGAGCACCCCTTGAACCTGCACTTCTTAGGATGTCGAGGATGACTCCGTTGTTCTGATGTGGTTGCTCCAGTGACCACATCAGAGCTCACACCAAATGAAGTCTCCGTTGTAGCAGAAGGCTCAGGGCAGAGCTGAAGATGTTCTCGAATATGCCGAGTGTTATCACTGTTGTAGTGTGTGATGTCTAATGAATCCGTGGTTTGTAGTCGGGCCTCATTGGCAACACAAGAACCGGAGCGGGGAGCAAAGAGAAGGGATGGCATGTAGCCACCCATGCTCCTTATAGCAGCAGATGTTGAAGCCTCATCAACTAGAGGAAAAGAATGAACTCTTGCATTTTGTGCTTGCAGATGCTGAATTGTTTCTGCACCATCTGCCTGCAGGCCAAGCTTCAGCAACCCTGGATCGGTGAAAGAGAAACTCTGGCCAGACAAAGACTGAGATTCTTTTGACTTGTAGACTCCAGTGGTCTGATAGTCTATCGAGTAAAAATTAGGTGTTGGACCCAACCCAAGAACGAGCCTGCAGCTATCATCTCTAGCTGTGATGTTATTCATGTTTTGGGTATTTTCATCACCATGGCCAGAATTAGGCATTGCTGAGCTGAGACAGTCCACGCGGAGTGTGCTTTTGCTCATATTCTTCATGGTGTAGCTTGGAGCTGATTGTGCCATTAACACAAAGGGTTCATTCATCACAGGTAGGTTTGGGATATCCGCAAAGCTGTTATCCATCACGGCTTAACACTATGACAACTGTGTGAGTAAATATCACTTGGAAAGCTGAAGAACAGGGGCTGGATTGTCTTTCAGACACTGATGGTCGAATAGACGAAATGGAAGAATATCAGTAGGAGCGTAGTACCAAAGCAACCACCAGGTGTCTGCACGGTCCATAACTGTGTAGCTTCGGTGAGAATTTAAGATCCAAAGCTACTTAATCTCCTCAAGACTAAACAACATCCCTTGCAGTTGACATCAGGCATGGGCACGAAGGGCTAAATGATTTGTGGTTGGCCAATCTTCAAACTACAAAAGGAACACAATATGTCAGCTAAAATGCAGATAATAACATATGTTTGGTATGAACTTATTCATTAAATATTTGTAGTGGTACAACAAGGTGCCAAAGCCAACAAAGAAACTAATATTACTGTACGCCAGAAGATGAATCATTAAGTATCTTTCCAACAAGGAGATATAAAAGAAATGGATATAATTATCAAGAGCAAGAATATGCACAGATGATATCCCTAAGTCCTAACATCTCAACATAACCTTTTGACCATTCTCGTACGCACTAATACACCTGCAATTGCTACATTCGGTAGCTTGAGTGAAATAACTGGTTTTACTTTATCTAGTTATGTCACTGTCAGATATGATGATTAATGAATTAGTTAACCAACCTGGCTGCAGTTGATAACTGCACATGAAAACAATGTTACAGCAAAAGCCACCAAAGTCAGCTAGCACCAGTGCACCAAAAACAAAACATATTCAACTACCAACAGTGAAGAACACAGGGGGAATGGGATGGATACCATCATCCATTTATCGCATTTCAAGTACAATCAAACTCAAGATGATCAAATAAAGAAGCTAGTCTGAACAAGAAAAACTCCACTATCAAACATGTGTATGACTTCTCTCGAGTTTTCGGTATTCGAGACAGCACTATCTTTGAAACTTTGACATGCCTGAAGAACGTTAACAGCGGAAGCAGCCTAAATCAAACCATGCATTCAATTTGCTGCTCCATGTTAGCTAGCTAACAATGGACCACAATAAGGCCATAGATAGATCGAAATAATACAGGTTCAAGGTTGACTAGTTGCCTAAGGAACTTCTATGTAGAGACTTAAAGAGTCCCCTGTCCTGGACAAAGGATTAAGAGCACGCTGTACCCACCATGGATTGTACCACGCCAATTTTTCAGAAGAAAACAGACAGCCAGGTACACACGAGCAACTTGCGTTGCATGGTAAGACGAATTTAACTGAGAAATATGTAGGATAGACACACGGACCTTGTAACAACTAAAAGGAATTCAGGAACAATCAGGTCTCATACTCTCATCTATCTGTTTACTAACCACAACAAAAGCTCCATAGCCTGTGACAATCTATCTATCTAGTCAAACTGAAAAGATGCGGGCGGAGCTCTGAACCTGAGGGAAAGGAAAACGAAACAAAACAAACCAGAAGTACGATGCCTACTTTTATCTTATCCGGGGATACATGCCACAGGGTTCAGACTTCAGAGCCCCCATACCGTCTCAACTGCAGGCACCCCAAATCGAGAACCTCCAAATACGGAAATCCTCTGCTCCATCCTAAGCCCCCGCATGTAGCTAGCTAGAACAACATGGTAAGAGAACAGATCTGGTTGCCGCTCTTTCAATCAATTAAAGTCACACCAAACAGGAAATGGGATGCATGAATTTCCCCCAATCAATCGACACACGAGAAGAGGCAGCCTAGAACACGAATTGGGACCAACAGCTCCTTCCTCGGAGGCCGCGTAGCCGTAGCGATATGTAAAAGCAGGCAGGAACAGAAAAGGACAATAGGACAAATCTCTGCGAGAGGAAAGAGGAGGGCGGCGTCACCTGGAGCGCGCGCGGAAGGAGCAGGTTGCAGGTGGTGCGGGGAGGCGGGAATCGCGGTGGACGGGGACGGAGACGGCGATGGGGAGAGTTTGTTTTAGCTTTTGGTCTGGCGATGTCGCGAACTGGGTGTGGGAATGGATGGAGGCTGGGGGAGGAGGAGGAGATTGGTAGGGCTCCTCTCGGCTCCGCCTGGTGCAGGGGTTGGACGGATGGATGACGGCGGGATTACCTACCTGGCACTGGCAGGTCCGTCCGGCTCAGCTCGGCCTCGGCGGCGAGCCAAGCGGCAACCCACCCAGCTTGCTGGTCACCGCTTTTCGCGTGCGTGTTGCGTATCGTGTGTGTTTCTTCCTTCTTGTGTGGTTTTTTAATTTGGAAAATTGGTGCTCATGTCGCGACAAGAAGAGTCCATCCGTACTGAACTACTCCATCGTCACTACAAAAAGGTGAAATCTAGCGGCAGAGTACAACACAAACACGTAGGGTGCAGGCTGAAATTTACTATGGGGTTCAAAATTTGACAAAGTCACTCACGACCACGTCCACAAGTGCACATTGTTTCAATCGGGAAAAAATCATGGGTGTTTAAATAGAGAAGAATAATCTGATTTGTGGAGGCAAGTGAAGTGAGACATCATACCCGAACCAGAGAGTTTGTTCCTGGAGAAGTGAGAAACCTTAGTATTAATCACTCGAAAGACCCGTTCAAAAAAAAATCACTCGAAAGATCCCCCGCAAAAAAAAAACACTCGAAAGATGCTTTAGTTCTCATATCACAAACACTGAATATAGAAAAATTCTTGAAGCCTTGACGAATACACTTCATTTTAACAAGTACTCCCTCCGTTTCTAAATATAACATGTTTGTTTTTTTTCTAGATTCAAATTTATCTTCATATATCTAGGCACATTTTTAGTGTGATATTCACTCACTTTTTAGTCTCTAGTCAGAATGTGAAACACCTAAAACATCTTATATTTAGAAACAGATGGAGTATATCAAAGAACCACGCTTTTAAAAAAGCATTTTAGAAAACCGAAAATACTTTGTTGTTTCACAAGGATCACAATCAGCTTCAGTTGATAGGAGTTTTTTATCAACTGATGAAAAACACATGATCACATTTGTAATCAGATTGCACCACTCATTGTGTCACAGATGGGTGGGCCATTATGATTTTTCTAGGTTATGGTTTGTTTTGTCAAGATTGTTGTATCTAAGCATCGTGCCACCTTGTAACACATTCTGCATCTTGCAACTTTGGAAACAAAACGTTCTCATAAATCCTTTTTTTTTTCCAGCTAGCATTTATATAGCATATCGAGTTTGACATACCAACATAGAATGTTAAGTTTTCCATACTAGTGGGTTGCTAATTCGCGGTCACCTGGTAGGAGAGCGGTCAATTTTCAAACGTCGTTGCCTTCTCTCCTTTGGTAAGTCAACCTTCCCTATATTTTGGTAGCTTTCCTTTTTTGTAAATTTTATAAAATATATCGCCAACGTTCCCAAATCCAAATCTAAATTTGAACTTTTGAAAACCCTGAAGCCTGAAGTTTTTCAAACTTTAAAAAAAATCAAAAATTTCGGAAAATTGGACTAGCTTTCAAATATTTGAAGTTTCCTAATGTCAAACTCTCATAAATTTGAACTCTAAAAACACTACAAACTTTTGATTTTCCAAAAAAAAGCACTTCCAAACTTTTGAGAGTTTTAAACTTTTTGACAAAATCAGAACAGACATACATGAGATAGAGGACTTAATGTTTCACGTTGTGGGGCCCCCTGTTTTGTCGATGTATGACTCGCGTGAGGAACCGACGAAGTGAGGCGGGTGAGGGTGCCCCCATCACCAGCCAAGGATTCTTGTCACATACTAAGAAGTTTAGGTTGAAGAGGTACTTGATGTATAACGCTATCACGTGACACCGACTTCCTTTCAGTAACTAGACAAATGCTTGTACGCTGCTACTAAAGTTTTTATTTATTGCTAGAGTTGGTTAAACACTTGCAACATTGTAGCTCTTAATTTTATGCAAAATAAGAAAGTATCTAAAGTTATAAATTAACATAAACCAATTATTCAAAGCGAATATGTGAGTGAACAACGATGGTTGACTCGAGGGGTTAGTAGGGAACCACATAATTTAGGGGAAGCAGAACATAAAGGTTCACTAAAATGCACCTAGGTCCAGTGGCGGAGCCAGGATATAAACATAAGGGGGGCCAGATTTTTTTTTTCAACCAAGAGGGCTAAGGTTTGTTTTTGTTCAGGAAATTGGTCGCTAAGTTTTTTTTGTTGAGGGAATAGGTCGCTAGGTGACAAGATGATGTAGGTGACTCGATCTACTTCTGTATCATGGGCCTTAGCGTTGGAGACTTCTGCGCTTGAAGCATAAATCTAGCTAGTAGACACCCACGGGCTTAACAAAACAGAGAACCGGCCTACTTCTTGCCTAGGCCCATGCCATCAAGTTGTAACTTTCACCATCTTCCTCTACCGGCCGAATGACTCCCTCTCCTCCAGATTCCATGGCTGAAGCTCACGAGGCCAACCACCGTGAGTATGGATCCCTAGGAAGCCGTGGCATAGGGGGGGGGGGCTGGCCCCTGCTGGTCCCCCCTAGCTCCGCCCCTGTCTAGGTCATATAATCCAGTATGGAAAGGTTAACAAAAAAAGAAGATACACAAGATAAAAAAGCTAGTAAACAGGATGAACAATTATAATATAAGGAAAGAGATAACCAAAGGGGGCGCAAAGATGAAGAGATGTGTATCCCCAAGTTCAAAGTCAGTGAGGGGACTATAATCTCTGTTAGAGAGGGCGAGGCAAAAACAAAGCCTAGACGACTCCTCAAATCTAACTTCTTCTACTTAGAAAACTGCCGATGAATCCTATCACCTCGAAGTTCTCACCATCCAAGAGTAACATGATCAAAGATGGCTCATACAAAATTGATTCGCTCTTCAGTAAATGGGAAAGCTTGGATCTCAACAATGATTAGCTTCCCCTTGATATCCGTTCACTCTCCTCACTTGGAAGGGCTTAAATCTAGGCTAGGGGAGTGTAGAATGCTTTTACATTCTAGATCTGATGTGTCGGTATTTATAGGAAGATGGGAAATATGACTGTTGCACGAAAGATAACACATTTAGTTGGTCAAGCTATCCAGACTTTGGGGCTCGTGCGGTTTGGATGGACAAGAGAGGCTCAGTCAAAGAGGGTCAATTATTGCAGACACTCAGTGGGAGTGGGCAGCCCGGATGGTCTGGCCACCCAACCCGAGAGCAATCGGGTGGTGCCTGGAGGATGGCCTAGACTGTCTCGCCCCTCAAACCCGAGAGCAATCAGGTTCATCCCGGAGGGAGGCTTGGAGGGTCCACACAATTGGGCCCGGCTGGTCCAGCCTCCCATATTCCCTGAAGAATCTTAACAAAAAACCAGGAGAAAGGAGAGCTTTTTAGCATGGCTTTTTTTGTGGCGACAAGATAGAAAGATTAAGCATGAGTATTTCTCCTTTGCCATCAGCCCTAGTACAGAACGACACATCGGATGCCCCTCTATGGAGACGACACGAGTTAGGCGACGGAAAATCGAGCTTTCCGCGTGAGAAAAGCCGCCCGCCAGGCAAGCTGGACTGCGTCCTGTCATTCATAGGCAACGATCGTAAATTTTTAACCGTTGCCAATGTAGTGGTAACAGAGGTTCCTACATATCCATGTGCGATATGTCCCTCTATGGCATCGGACATTTATATACAACCTGAAAGGGCATGGCGCCCCCATGTGTGGTTTTGGTAATTAATGACAATCCCTATGGACTAATGGTTGCATTGAGTTGTAGTTGTAGTGTTTGTCCATAGACCATGCTTGAATTCCATATGTTGGATTCAAGGTTGATGCCATGAATATATTGATATAATGAAGTATTTGGCATCAAGATCATCGAGGTGTATGGATATATACTTGATATGATAAAAAAGAAGAGTATGTGATGACCAAGTTGTTATTCGAGGAGTTATCCGATGATTGGTCATATGTGAATTGAACATATCGCAAGTATTTGGCATCAAGATCATCGAGTTGAGCATATTGCTAGCATGCCTTGAAGAAAAGGATTATGTGGTCATTCATGGTTTTCTTCAAGACATCATATAATGAATAGAGAAGAAAAGATACAAGGTTGATCAAGCTTTTGATCAACACACAAAGTTACAAGATGTACCAAGTTGGATCATGTATCTCTTGGTATGGTAAGCAATTGTCCATGTAGCTTTGTGTTCTAACCCATGATATGTGTGTGGCATTTCTATGTGTGGTTAGGTATCTTTCTATGGGCTTGCATCAAATGAAGATTTCATATAGCCCATGGGTTGACGTCAAGTGGTGATCGTCATCAAGCTTGTGTTGTGCAAGTTCAAGAGAAGTATCTCGAAGATATCACATGCTTGAAGCTTACCACCCATTTGGAGATAATGGTCAAGTGAAGATGTGTCGATGAGAGGCTCTCCCATAGTGGCGTATGGGGGAGAAATATGTGGATCTTCACCAAGCGAAGCGCAATCAAGAAAGGTGGTCCACTTGAGAAGATCAAGATCGCCATCATCTAGTCAAGTGGAATGCGCAAGGCAAAGGTATGATCTTGATTGGGTTTCAATTTTACCGGTCTCATGTTGTTAGTCGGGAGACCGGTTTATTGGATAGACACCGTCCTATCAAGAGGGGCTCTCGATTAAGATTTAGCGTATCAGTTGGAGAGAGCTCAAACCTGTGCATACTTAGCATCATCATCTTTCTTGGTTCTTATTTGGCTTATCTCTTTATGAGGTTTTGGAGCTTGTTGTGACCTTCATAACAAGCTCAAGTTCACCGAAAACGGATTTTGTATGAAAAACTCGTTGCGTTTTCGGTTTTGGAGTTTCTCCCGGTTCATCTTCTATAGAGAGGTTTCACCTTTATACATTTGGTTTTATACTCCCTTGTTGGACTATGATGTTTTCCTACATCATCTTGTCGTGCTCATTGTGGTGATTCCAACGAGCCCAAGAACATCGAAAACGGAGTTCGGATACTCAAGTTATTCTCGTTTTAGTATCGGTGTTTTCTACAGTTTTACATGGTCGGTAGTACCAGAAATAACCCCGGGTACTACCGGCGAAACGTGTTTCGGTACTGGTTTTGAGTGTTTCTAAGAGGTAGTGCCGGCCAATAACCCCCGAAACTACCGGCCCTGCGCAGAAAGCTGGCCAACGGGCAGATTTTGACCCACCTATATATACTAGTCTTCTTCTCCAAAGAGACCAACTCTTGAGCTCGAAATTTGCCACCATTGTTGAGCTTTGCTATCTCTCTATTCCTTCATGATTCTTGCCTCTAATTATAGGGAAAAGAGAGAGGAGATCTAGATCTATCATTCCACCAATCAATCTCTCCTCTAAGTGAGGGGAAGCTTTTTGATCTAGATCTTGGAGGGATTTGGTGTTCCTCTTTGTTCTTCCTTTCTTCTCCCCCCAATAGCATTAGTTGCTTTGGTGGCATTTGAGAGTGGAGGATTTTGAGCACTTCTTGTGTTCTTGCCCATTGCATCAGTTGCATCGGTTTGAGTTCTCCATGGTGATACGTGGAAGTTGAAGTTGAGAAGCTTGTTACTCTTGGGTACTTGGGGTGCCCTAGAGCTTGTCCTCTTGGGTACTTCGAGTGCCCTAGACGGTCCTTGTTGATCTTGAAGTTTTGGTGACTCGCGGGATAGTTGGGAGCCTCCAATTAAGTTGTGGAGTCACGCCCCAACCTTGTGATTCTTGTGGCTTTGGGAGCCGTGGGAATTTGGTGAGAGCTTCCAATTAAGTTGTGGAGTGTGCCTCATCCTTGTATGGGTTCGGTGACCACCCTCAAGTGTCCCATAGTGGTTCGTGGCACTCCGCATTGGTGGAGTCACGAAGGAGATTACGGTGTGCCATTTGACGGCTATTCGGGGATCACTTTGTGACTCCGCACCACTCCAACAGAGACTAGCTTCCATTGGGAAGTGAACTTCGGGATAAATCATCGTCTCCAAGTGCCTCGGTATTTCTATACCCGAGCTTCTTACTTATGCAATTTACATTGTGATAGCCATCGAGCTTGAAGTAATATATCTTGCTATCACATAGTTGTATATCTTGTTTCGCATAAGTTGTTGGTGCACATAGGTAAACCTAGCTTGTTTAGGTTTTGCGCTTGATAAATTAACCGCTAGTTTTATTCCGCATTTATTCAAGCCTAAACCGTAAAGAATTTTAAATCGCCTATTCTCCCCCCCCCCCCCCTCTAGGCGACATCCGTGTCCTTTCAATTGGTATCAGAGCGGGTTCTCTCCGTATTAGGCTTCACCGCCTAGAGAGTAAAGATGTCGTCTAGCGGACTAGTTGAAAGGGCATGTGTTGCCCCATGCGTGGTTTTGGTAATTAATGACAATCCTTATGGACTAATGTTTGCATTGAGATATTCTTGTAGATCTTGTCCATAGGAAAAGATTGGAGTTCATGTGTTGGACTCTAGAAGATTACATGATGATCAATGCTCTATTCAATGGTTTATATGAAGAATGGTCATCTAGAGTTGAGCTTATTGCAAGAAGATTGAGTGAACTTCATGTTTATCTCCAAGCCATCATCTATATCAAGATAAGAAGATAAAGTGCAAATGGATTCATGAAGACGGAGTTTAGCAAGGCTCTCCCATAATGGTGTATGGGGGAGTATTTGGAGAAGTCTTCATCAAGCATGTGCTAGCAATCACAATCAAGAAAGGTGTTCCAACTTGAGAGAGTCAAGATCGTCATCATCGAGCTCAAGTGGAATGCGCAAGGAAAAGGTATGATCTTGATAGGGTTTCTATTTTACCGGTCCCATGGTGTTAGTGGGAGACCGGGTTATAGGATAGACGGCGTACTATCAAGAGGGGCTCTCAAGTGAGTAACTTGATCGCATCTTTGTGGAGAGCTCAAACCTTTGCATATTTGGCATATCATCTTTCTTGGTTCTTATTTGGCGTTTATTCATGTAAGAATTTAGAGCTTGTGTTCATCTCCATACCAAGCTCTAGTTCATCAAAAACGGATTTCATTTGGATATTTTGTGGTGTTTTTGATGTTGGAGGTTTTACCAGTTCGTCTCTTGTAAGAGAGGTCAAACTCTCCTCTTGTGTTATCCTCCTCACATGATGGACTATGATGTGTATATGCATGATCTTGTTGTGCTTGTGATTATCTTCGGAGCAAGCCCAAGATCATTGAAAACGGAGTCCGGATGGAAAACTTGTTGCGTTCTCGGTGTTGGAAATATTACCGATCCTCCTCGAGATAAGGTCCACACCTCTTGTCGCTACCTTTCCAACCTCGTTGGTTTCATCTCGTTTGGAGCTTCCTTGCAAAAGTTATTGCATTTAAGGATTTGCTGTTCTGTGTTGTTTTTCCTGTCCGGAGTCTCCGCCCTTTGGGTCCGGAGTCTCCGGCCTCCCTGGTTTTGGAGCGAAGTGCCCCGCGGACGGCACTTGCGGTATAGCGTCCGGAGTTGGTCCGGATTATCCCCGGAGTCTCCGCCCGGCCGGAGTCTCCGGCCTTCGTGGTCCGGAGTCTCCGATATGAGTTTTTCTGCATCAGCGTTTTCCTGACTTTCTGCGTCCGGAGTCTTCGCCCTTATGGTCCAGAGTCTCCGCCCGGGCCGGAGTCTCCGGCCTCCCCGACCGGAAACTCCGGACTAAGTGGCTGCAATGGCTCTTTTTCTGGGAGGGGTATAAATACCCCTCCACCTACCTTCGTCCATTTAGCTCTTCCAAGCACGTTTTCTCCCCTCTCTCTCCTCCATTGTTGACCTTGGAAAGCTTGCCCCTCTCCCAATTCCTTCCATGATTCTTGCATATCTTTGAGGGATTTGAGAGAGGAGATCTAGATCTACATTTCCACCAATCCATCTCCCCTCTAAGTGAGGGGAACCTAGTAGATCTTGATCTTGGAGTTCTTGGTGTGTCTCCTACTTTGTTCTTCCTCTCTTCTCCCCCCATAAGCATTAGTTGCTTGTGGTGGGATTTGAGAGTGAAGGATTTGAGCCTTGTGCTCTTGCCATTGCATTGTGTTGCATCGGTTTGCTCTCCACGAGGATTCATGGAAGTTGAAAGCTTGTGAACTTGTTACTCTTGGGTCTTTGGACCCTAGACGCCCGTGTGGTGGTTGAGACCCTTGTGTGTTCACTTGTAGCTGTACGGGAGCCCCCAATCCCATTGTGGGTTGTGCCCCAGATCATTGTTGAAAGGCTTCGGATTTCCGCCTCGAAGGATTCCGATAGTGGAAGGTGAACCAAACCTTTGTGGTGCGGTTCATTGGAGAATAGGGTGAGCCTTTGTGGCGTTGAGATCGACCTTTGTGGTGCCTCACACCTCTCCAACGAGACGTACTCCCCTAAGAAGGAGGAACTCGGAATACATACTCATCTCCGCGTGCCTCGGTTATTTCTATACCTGAGCTTTTTACTTATGCACTTTACATTGTGATAGCCTTCGTGCTTGAAGTATTCTATATTGCTATCACCTTGTTGCTTGTCTTGCTTAGCATAAGTTGTTGGTGCACATAGGTGAATCTAGTTTATTTAGTTTTTGGCTTGTTAATTTAAACACATAGTTTTATTCTGCAATTAGCAAGCCTTTAACCGGAAAAGTTTTAATCGCCTATTCACCCCCCTCTAGGCGACATCCTTGTCCTTTCACTAGTGCACAATATTTCTTTTATATTAGATGGCACAAATTATGATGTTTGGAAAATTCGCATTCTTGATATTATTCGGGTCATTGACCCATACATAGAGCGAATTCTAGATAGGGGTTATTCTCCTCCAAGGAATCCCAAAAGATTATCTTTATTGGATGAGAATAATTCCTATCTAGATGCTCAAGCTTCTAATGTGATTTTCAATGCTTTGAGCGATGTAGTTATTATGTCGGTCTCCCTTTTCGGAATGCTCATGAGCTTTGGACCAAGCTTCAAGATAAATATGATGTGTCCAAGAATTGTGGAGATGATTGTTGTCCCTCCACTTCCGGCCGTGATGAGTTCTCAACTTCTTCTACTTCACCTACATGTGGCAAGCCACAAAGTAATGCAATGGTGAGTAGTGATAGATATTGCAATAATGATAGTAAGCTTATTGTTGATGATACTTCACCACTATCTTATTGCAATGATTTATCTTTGGACTTAAACGCATCTAGAACCAAAAATGATCTACATGCTTGTGTTGATAGTCCTTGCATATCGTGTACAAATTGCTTGATTAATCCTTGTGATGATATGCTCTCTATACTTGTTGTCATGATAAAAATGGTTCTATTTCCTCTAGTATTTTGGCTAACAATGTAGAGGAAACCGAACACTCCATGGAACAAGATATGGATTTAAATGGTGACTCAAGTAATTCTTCATCGTCATCATCATGTACTCACTTTTGCCTTATGGCTAAAGCTTCCGAGGTATCTCCTACTTTGGATCCCAATATATCTCATGATGATAGTGATGAGGAAAATGAACAAAATGATAATGATGCTTCCATACTCGAGAAGGGTAAAATGGTTATTCTTTCTCTTTCAAAGAATAAAATGCTCGTGCTAACTTCTTAGAAATCATGTCTACCCTTGTTAAGCGCAAACTTACCATTGAGGAGTTGGAAGCTCACATTGATGAAAGCCTTAACCGCGAATACAAGTATGCGGAAGAGATCGCCGATCTCAAGGAAGCTCTTGAAGAAGAACAATCCACCAAGAAGACTCTTGAGGAAACTTTTGCTCTCGAACTTTCTAGAGTAAAGGGATCCCATGATAGATCTCTTAAAGTGGCAAATGATTCAAAATAACAAATGGTAAGCTTATAGATGCACATGCCAAACTCCTTGAGGATTTTGAGCACCTAGATAATGGCTCTAGGGTCACTAAGGGTGAGCTCATCAAACTCACCGAGTCTCATGCGCAACTTAAAGCTTCTCACTCTAAAGAGCTTGCCAAGTTACTTTCTCCTATTGTCATAAATAATGATGCTTGTGCTACTAACTCTATCTCTTGTGAAGCATCCATATTAACGGAGAATGTTGAGCTAAGGGCTCAACTTGCATTGCTTCTAGCAATTATGGGAAATTGGAAGAAAGACATGAAAAGCTTCGAGCTCTCATGAGGATCTTTAGTCTCCCATGATAAGCTAAAGTTAGCTCATGAGGCTATTATGTCTAAGGTAACATCTGTGAACCTCATGTGGACAATGGCACAACTCTACTCAAAATGCTTTATTGCCATGTGCTAGTCCTAGTAATTCATCCACTCAAATATTGATAATCTTGTGATGAATTACTTTCCATGCCTTGTTGCTCTAACAATGAAGCATCTACCTCCTCTAGTGTTTGTTGATACTAACCATGTAGAGGAATTAAAAGAGCTCAAGGCCCAAGTCACTTCTTTGAAGAAAGACTTGGAAAAGCGTCATGATGGGAAGCCCACACTTGACAACATGTTGAGTGTGCAAAGACGCCCCAATGACAAGAGTGGACTTGGATTCAACTCCAATAGTAAGAACAAGTCCAAGTATAACAAGAAAAGAAGGGCCAAGAACAAGTCAAGAATTCGGCCAAGATCACTTGCTTCAAGTGCAAAGTTGAAGGGCACCATGTTAGATCTTGCCCTTTGAAGAAGAAATCTCTTAGCAAGAAGCAACAAGGGAAGAGCCTCAAGTTCAAACTCAAGTTCATCAAGATGAAGAACGGTCCCTTCCCAAGAAGAACCATGGCATGCCTCCTCATGATGAAGCTTCAACTAAGAAGAAAGGAGGAAGCAAATGTTGCTACATATGTCGTGAGAAGGGTCATTTTGCTTCTTCATGCACTAGTGGTAACTTATCCAACCCCATAATAATTGATAATGCTTATTCTATTAGGAAGGATAAGGTTGGCAATGTGTTTGCCAAATATGTTGGTACTCAAAGTGGTGTCAAGAAAAGGACCATTTGGGTTGCCAAGCCTATTGTGACTAACCTCTTAGGACCCAACTTGGTTGGGGACCAACAAGTTAAAACTTGATCAATAGGTGTTGTGGAGGGCATTGGAGACTTGGCTACATCATGAAGAATTAAGGGATCTTCATCAATTAATTCTCTCAAGCCAAGTCATTTGGATTATGTTCTATCTCATATCCAATGTTCCTCCTTGCGGTAACTTGTATTTAAATCACATATACATTGAAAGTTGCTTGCACCCTTGCATGTGTTTGGTTTTGTACCTTGCTATGTTTGTATGTGTTGTGCTCTCTACTTACTTTCTTGAGTAATCAAGTATGTGTATGTTGGTTTGCACACCATGTATGTGTGAGTTTGTGTTGAGCCTTTGTATCAACTTGCTTATATCTTAATTGGCTCTTTTTGAGAGATTAATGGACTATCCCATTTTGGGGGAGTGATATGCTTGCGCACTTCACAATCCTAAAAATGTGTATACATGAGTACTACCACTTAGTGTTGATATATCAATTTTATCTAGTCTCTATATGGTATGTCATTCTCATGAGAAATTCAAATTCTATAATGTCCATTAATTATCTCTAGTTGAGTTTATTTGCCTCTTGTGGAGAATGAATGTTTATCACATTATGGGGGAGTAATAAGCTATGTGCATATTACAAGCCTAGAAAATGTGAACATGTGAGGTATTGCCACGTAGAATTGATATTCTAATTATCTTGTTCCTATGCGGCATGTGCTCAAACAAGTTCCACTTTGCTTAAATGATTTTGTTTGCTCATAGTTTGGATCTTGTTTGAAAGAAATGTTCTTGGTATGGTTTTCCTCCAACATGATATTAATATATCCTTTGGGAAACCGATTGCTTCAAGCAACTCTTTATAGTTGCTTTGCTTGTTCGCGTGAATATGAAGCTATCAAGAACATATATCTACCTAAGCATTGCTCTTAAATCTTATCCTTTGCCTTATGCTTATTTTGTGAATATGATCTTGAATTTCACTCCAATATACCACCGAGAAATATCTCCATATACTCCTTGTCCTTGACAAGTGATACTCATAATTGTGGTGAAATTTGTAGATCGTCTTCATGTTGGCTCTTGATTTTATTGCCTTATTCCTTGCCAAAAATTAATGTGATTTAACTCCTTGTCTTCCTTACCTCTTGTGGATCATTTTGCTTTACTCAAACTTTCCTAGTGTTTTATTTGGTGTAGGAGAGGCATTGATCCCATCATTGTGCACCTTGCATTCAAAGGCTACTTATAGATAATGCACTATTCTTGGGTGAGCTATCCTATATTGAGTACAACTTATATTTTCATTAGTATTGGATCTTATTGCTTTTTCTTGATATATGACTAGTGTTTGAATAGATATTTGAGAGCGATGATTCCATGTGTGTGCATTGTGTATTCAAATACAAGATCATAAAATAATGCACTTTTGTTGGGAGAGCTATCATGTATCCTTTTAAACACTATTTATATTCTATTGTATTTGATCCTTTCCATTGGTCTTTGATCCCGATGACATGTCTCATGGAAGACAAACCTTTTTGGCTTGGTACTTTGTGCCATCATGAAAAGTGTAGAGGGTGTGGTTTATTTGTTGGAACCCGCTCTTTCTTTTTGAGAGTTTGTCCAATTGGCATCTCTCTTTGGGAGTGGGTTATATCATTCGTTGATTCTCTCTCTCTCTCTTTTGGTATCTCTTTTGGAAATTTGATATCTAGTCCTTTTATTTATTGATTAATTGGTATCTTATTTCTTTTTATATCTTTGCCAATTGGTATCTATCAATCATGTGTTGGTTTTTTTAGTTTCAATTGGCTTCTCTAAATCAATTTTTGATTTGGATCTTTGATATAATTTGGACCTCTTTGATTCTTGATATTTGTCCAAATTGTATCTCCTTTGGTTATTAAAGGTCAAGGCATGCATATCTACTACATTTTATTTTATGGCATGCTTTCCTTCTTTGTGCCAATATATAGGTGGAACTCCACGGAATCCTAAATCGGCTAAGATGTGCATGAAATTCAATTTCATATCTATATGCACATATTTTGTGGAGTTCCTTCTATGTATTGTAGTTTGACTAACTACTTGGACCCAATTAGTTTGGGAACAATTTTACTTGAATGTGTTTTAGGTACATGGAGATGCATTGGATGCTTGTCTCATTTACAATGAAAGTGTCTTCACCACATGCTTATTGGAGCCAAGCTAGGATGGTTGATAAATCTTTCTACTACATCAACCCCATGCCATCTCGGTAACAAGTATCCACCCTCATGCATACTTTTATAGCATCAACCTTGTGTAGGTTTCATCATGGCATGAAAAGTATTTATTTGCTTTTGTTGTAGCTATTGCAAATTCTATGTAGCTCTTATGATACTTGTTGCTTTCCTCAACGCATCCCAACTATCTCCTT
This sequence comes from Poa pratensis, assembly GCA_947311845.1. Lineage (NCBI taxonomy): Eukaryota > Viridiplantae > Streptophyta > Magnoliopsida > Poales > Poaceae > Poa > Poa pratensis. The sequence continues at coordinate 32,550,571 of CAMZMU010000046.1, read as the reverse complement.
TTCCCTTAGTGATATTTGTGATGCTTGTGTTGAGGTTGAATTTGAAGTTCATTATTATACAATATGAGAATATTGAGCTATGGGCTATGATCCTAAACAAACATCATATGTGTATATTTATGACTTCCCTTTGGATATCGTGTTTCTTTTCCTTAGTAACTAATTTTTGTGTACATGTTTCTTTGTGGATATATATCTCATGATTATTGTACACTTAGAAACTTATATACATGAGAGAAATTACATCTTTACTCGATATCCTAATTCTTCGGTGTCACCTTTTTACTCCGTTTTTGATTCTTTGGCGTGACTCCGAAAAGAATTTGATTTATGAGTGCATATCCTATTTTATCACATCTTGGTGCTCTCATCTTGGTGAATATCTTGCTTGTCTTTACAAGCCAATAATCTTCACCATGGGATATGTCACAAGCTTTGTTTTTCATTTGCATCTTATTGAGCTTGTGAATTCATTTGTTTTTGTGTTTTAGAGGATACCGGAGGAGTGAGGATTCCATGTTTGTACACCTTGTATTCAAATACAATAATTCTAAATTGTGTACAAATATTGGGGAGCTCCTCTATTTTCTTTAAAACACTCTTTTGCTCAAATCATAATATCTTGTGTTTATTTGGTTAGTTGGATCTTTTTGATTGCTTACTTTTTATTTGGAGAATTGTAAAAAGTTTTCCATATCATTCTTTTGCAATCTTTGGATCCTCAATATAGTTTGTGCTCTCTCCAACTATTCGTCATTGGATATGTGTATTTGATTTCACTCATATTTTGAGAAATGCACACGTTATGGGGGAGCTCATACTATATTGACCTTCTAAGATTTTTCGCCCATTTTGGAAATGGATGCCAATGGGGGAGAAGTTTTATAGGGTTTGGTTTGGTTTATGCTTTTGTTTTGGTCATAAGCATTTACCTTTCATGCTCATGCATCCATGCTTGTTGATTTGCATGGTTGCTTAATTCATTATATAAACCCTTGTAAAAGAGATTGTCATCAATTACCAAAATGGGGAGATTGAAAGGGCATGGCGCCCCCATGTGTGGTTTTGGTAATTAATGACAATCCCTATGGACTAATGGTTGCATTGAGTTGTACTTAGTGTTTGTCCATAGACCATGCTTGAACTCCATATGTTGGATTCAAGGTTGATGCCATGAATATATTGATATAATGAAGTATTTGGCATCAAGATCATCGAGGTGTATGGATATATACTTGATATGATCAAGAAGAAGAGTATGTGATGACCAAGTTGTTATTCGAGGAGTTATCTGATGATTGGTCATATGTGAGTTGAACATATCGCAAGTATTTGGCATCAAGATCATCGAGTTGAGCATATTGCTAGCATGCCTTGAAGAAAAGGATTATGTGGTCATTCATGGTTTTCTTCAAGACATCATATAATGAATAGAGAAGAATAGATACAAGGTTGATCAAGCTTTTGATCAACACACAAAGTTACAAGATGTACCAAGTTGGATCATGTATCTCTTGGTCGGTGCACATAGGTAAACCTAGCAAGTTTTTCTGCAGTTTTACATGGTCGGTAGTACCGGAAATAACCCCCGGTACTACCGGCGAAACGCGTTTCGGTACTGGTTTTGAGTGTTTCTAAGAGGTAGTACCGGCCAATAACCCCCGGTACTACCGGCCCTGCGCAGAAAGCTGGCCAACGGGCAGATTTTGACCCACCTATATATACTAGTCTTCTTCTCCAAAGAGACCAACTCTTGAGCTCGAAATTTGCCACCATTGTTGACCTTGTTGAGCTTTGCTATCTCTCTATTCCTCCATGATTCTTGCCTCCAATAAGAGGGAAAAGAGGGAGAGGAGATCTAGATCTATCATTCCACCAATCAATCTCTCCTCTAAGTGAGGGGAAGCTTTTTGATCTAGATCTTGGAGGGATTTGGTGTTCCTCTTTGTTCTTCCTTTCTTCTCCCCCAATAGCATTAGTTGCTTTGGTGGGATTTGAGAGTGAAGGATTTTGAGCACTTCTTGTGTTCTTGCCCATTGCATCAGTTGCATCGGTTTGAGTTCTCCACGGTGATACGTGGTAGTTGAAGTTGAGAAGCTTGTTACTCTTGGGTACTTGGGGTGCCCTAGAGCTTGTCCTCTTGGGTACTTCGAGTGCCCTAGACGGTACTTTTTGATCTTGGAGTTTTGGTGGCTCACGGGATAGTTGAGAGCCTCCAATTAAGTTGTGGAGTCGCGCCCCAACCTTGTAATTCTTGTGGCTTTGGGAGCCGCGGGAATTCGGTGAGAGCTTCCAATTAAGTTGTGGAGTGTGCCTCATCCTTGTACGGGTTCGGTGACCACCCTCAAGTGTCCCATAGTGGTTCGTGGCACTCCGCATTGGTGGAGTCACGAAGAAGATGACGGTGTGCCATTTGACGGCTATTCGGGGATCACTTTGTGACTCCGCACCGCTCCAACGGAGACTAGCTTCCATTGGGAAGTGAACTTCGGGATAAATCATCGTCTCCAAGTGCCTCGGTATTTCTATACCCGAGCTTCTTACTTATGCAATTTAAATTGTGATAGCCATCGAGCTTGAAGTAATATATCTTGCTATCACATAGTTGTATATCTTGTTTAGCATAAGTTGTTGGTGCACATAGGTAAACCTAGCTTGTTTAGGTTTTGCGCTTGATAAATTAACCGCTAGTTTTATTCCGCATTTATTCAAGTCTAAACCGTAAAGAAATTTAAATCGCCTATTCACCCCCCCAGGCGACATCCGTGTCCTTTCACAACCGTTGGCGAGGTTGGGTATATAAAATTCATTTTTTAGGCCTATCTTGGATATTATAAAAGATTGTCGGTTCGCGCTTGTTCCTCTGCTCCAACTTGTTTCTACTCCGCACTCATGTCCTCCATGGCTAAGAGCACGAGCTCGTCGGGGGAGATCGATGGCGTCCTTGATACGTCTCAAACGTATCTATAATTTTTTTATTGTTCCATGCTTGTTATATATCATTGCCACATATTTTTATAATATTTTCATATCATTTCGGCATATTTTATGGAACAAGATGCCCAGTGCCAGTTCCTGTTTTCTGCTGTCTTTTTGTTTCAGAAAAGCTAGTCGGGGAATTTTCTCTGAATCGCTTGAAAAATTACGGGAATTATTTTTACATGGAAACAAAGACTGCGCCAGGAGGGGACCTGCAGGGGGCCCACAGGCCCCAGACGACCCCCGGCCATGGCCCAGGGCTTGCCCGTGGCTGGGCCCCACCTGGCCGCCTCCTAGGTCCCCTCGAGTCGCCCTTTCGCCTATAAATTGCCTTTGTCCCGAAAACCCTCGAGACCCGATCAAATTTCTAGAAATATGTCTGAGGCCGCCGCCATCGCCAACCCTAGATTGGGAGGGTTCTGAAGCTCTTCCCTAGACCCTGCCAGAGGGTAGATTGTCACCGGAGGCATCTACACCACCATGTCTGCCTCCGGAGTAATGCGTGAGTAGTCCACCACGGGACTACGTGTCCATGGCAGTAGCTAGATGGTTATCTCTCTTCCTTATACTCCATTGTTTAGATCTTGTGAGCTACCTAACATGATCAAGGTCATCTATTTGTAATGCTACATGTTGTATTTGCGGGGATCCGATGATTTATGTAGTCATGACATTATTGTTCAGTTTATTTATGATATGTTTTATTTATGATCTTGCATGCTATCTGATGCTTGTGTATGCTTTGGCCGAAGTAATTACTTGTATCTTTAGAGGGAGTATTTATGCTAGATAGTGGGTTCATGCCTCTCTTGTCTGAGCTCGAGTTGATAGAAACGATTAAGGCTTGAGATGTGCTGTTGCTACTAGGGGTAAACCAGCGTGTTTATTGCTATATGTTGTAACCATTGCTTACATTATGCACCATACTTATTGCAATTATATGTTGATTGTAACTTAATACTTTCGGGTGACATGTTGGATGGCGATCCCGGGGTGGATTATTAGTCATAGATGCAGTTGGATAACGGTCTATGTATTTTGACGTAATGCCCATATTAAATGAAACAGTGAACTTTGTGTCATGATAGTATTTTATACGCCCATGCTTTGTCAATTGCCCCGCTGTAATTTGTTTACCCAACATGTTTATCTTTTGGAGAGACACCACTAGTGAAATGTGGACCTCGGTCCTATTTTCCTATATTGTTTACAACCGTTTCCATAGCATTTTCTTAGTCATTTGCTCGCTGGTTATTTTTGCTCTTTTATTATTTTACACATATATGTTTAATCCTTTCTGTTCAGCAAGCCGGAGAGATTGACAACCTCTCTGTTTCGTTGGGGGCAAAGTAGTGTGTTTGTGTGTGCGCTTGTCCAGGTCAACAACTCTTTTCGGCGTCATTGTCGTTGGCACCAAGCCGAAGCCTTCTCCAAGTCCTACTGGTTCGATAAACCTTGGTTTTGTATCAAGGGAATATTGCCGCTACGCTGCATCATACCTTCCTCTTGGGGTTCCGAGCGAATGTATGATCCATGCCATCAAGCTCTTTTCTGGCGCCGTTGCCAGGGACTTGGAAGCTTCAGCTAGGGGAGTTTTGCACATCCTTACACTTTACTTTGTTATTGTCTTGCTTAGTATATTTTTTGTTAGTCTTGTTTTGCTTTAAAACTCAAAAATACAAAAAAATAAAAATTCTAGCAAGTAGTCTTTTTCTTGGTTTACCTTGTCTTTGTTTAAGTCATCATGCTTTTACCTAAGTTTGCTATGAAAGACATTAAGTTAGGAAGTGGTTCCATCATTGGTAAAAATAATATCGAAGAATTCCATAATCACATTAATCGGCTGAATGATTTTGAGGATAAATCCCTGGTAGAACTTGCCCAGAATTATGAAATTGATATAGCCTCCTTGGTAAGCATGCTAGAAGCTAGGTTCGCGAACCTTCATCCTGTATTGCAGCAAATGTTTCTCAAACTTGAGAGTATGGAAAATAGGGAAAAGAAGGATTTTGTGTTTGAAACTTTACTTAAAGAATTTAATGATGTTGCTAGGGAAGCTAGAAAGATATGTGTCCACTATAAAATGATTGGAAGTTATATCAATGTTATGCATACACTTAAAACTTTGGATATTGATATGATGAAATACTCTGCAAAAACTGAAGGTGAAAATGAGTTAGATATACCTATACCATTTAAGCTTATAGCAATGCATGAAGCTTTAGAAAAGAATTTTGATTGGATTGTTCACGAAAATCCGTTTGATGAAGAAGTGAGCCTAGCTCACTTGGCTAGCGGAGTAGATGTACAACCCAGCCACCCAGGTTCAAGTCCTCACGGGCGCGAATTTGGGTTCTTATATTATTTAACAAAAAACTCGCTGTGGGGGCTTCCCCCACCGCTTTCCTTTAAAAAAAATCCTTTTGATGAAAGTAGCCAACCTAAAGGAAGTGAGAAAATAAATTCTAAACCTTGCATAGGGAAAATACAATGTATCTATGAAAAAATTTCCAACCTCTCTTTGGGTGGTGATATTGACAATACTTGATTTTTGCCATTATGCCTAGCTAAAAGGCGTTAAAGAGAAGCGCTTATGGGAGGCAACCCATTGTTTTTACTTTCAGTTTATCTTAGTTTTCTTTGTTTTGGGTTTTTTACCTCTGTAGCAACTCCCTTGTATCCTTTTATTTTCGTTTTTGTGCCAAGAATAAACTCTAATGACAGGAAAGTAAATCTTTTGAGTTGCTGTCCAGAAACAGATTTATGTCCGTCACCGTACAAAATTGTACAAAATAACAGAACGTGATCTGAAGCTGATTTTTTTGACAGCAAGCATCTGAGTTTTTTCTAACTTTAATTAGTTTTAAGTTTTCTGATTTGAGGTGTCATAGGGTCTCGAAAAAAATCATCTTTGCGTTCTGTTCTGTTTTTGGCATATTCTGTCTTGATTTTGCATTGTGTCTTTTACAAGTGTTGAGTGAGGTTCTTTTGATCCAATATCACCACTTAATGCTTAGTGACAGTAGCTAATGTTGAAATAATTTTATGCAATGTGTGAAATGAGAACTGAAGGTGGATTATTTTGTTTGAGAACTAACCCCTCTTATAAGTTTGTGAGAAGTTTTGTGTGAAGGAAGTTTCAAGTGCTGAGAGAACGAGGTGATGAAAGAAGATCAAGAAGGGATTAAAGCTCAAGCTTGGAGAGGCTCCCCTGGAGCTCCACTAAATATTCAAGAAGTCTCAAGCGTCTAAACTTGGGGATGACCAAGGCATCCCCATCTTCATCGACAATTAATCAGGTCGATCCCATGAAACTTTATTTTTATTCCTTTACATATTATGTGCTGTTCTTGGAGCGTCATTTGTGTTTTGTTTTCAGTTTTGTTTTATTTTGTTTGCTGGTCTTTTGCAATAATGGATCCTAACATTCTTGTGTGGGAGAGTGACACGCTCCGCTTTTTCATAAAACACTCATGTTTTTCACTTATATGTGTAGAGTGTTTAGCTTTTTATTATTTTAGCTTCTAACTCTTGTTTTTCATGTATCTCTTGTTCAGAGCTATTAGTTTCTTGTAGTTAGGAAGTACTCTCTTGTGTTTCATGTGTACTTGCTTAGAGTGTTTTTTTCAAATAAGTTGATTGGTGTTTGGTTGAAAGGGAAACTATCATGTAGGAAGTGGTAAAAGAAATTTACATAATCTTGTAGATCATTGTCTTGAATAACTTGATACTTGTCAATTGTTTTGAGAGATGAATTAGATTAAATGTTTAAACTTGTGTACCATTTACTTAAGAATGGATTACTAGAGAAATACCGTAAAGTTTAAATTATGACACTTGTTTTGATTTGTATTTCTCAAAGTCTAGATATTCATTTTGCAAAAGCATGTTTGGTTAACAAGGAAGGTAGTATGGGGTCTAATGGTTATGCTTAATGTATATCTTATGGTCATTCGTGTATTGGGTTGATGATATGTGTTTGCTTGATATCTTGCTAAGCCAAAAACTCTGTACTGAGAGTGAATGCTTCTCGTGCATCCAAATCCTTGAGCCAAATATCCTTGCCATTTGTGTCCACCATACCTAACTACATGTGGTATTTCTTTGCCACTCCAAGTAAATTTTTTGTGTGCTACCTTTAAATGTTCAAAATGATATTACTCCTGTTTTGTGCCACTGCTTCCAAACTCACGAGGAAGTAGTAGTTGGGTTTGTTATCTTCCATGCCAAATAAGTTTTTTAAGGACTTGTATGCTTTATCTACTTGTCCATTAATTTTGCAAAAAGAGCTGGCAACGGGGTGCCTAGCCCCATAAAGGATAACAACTTTCATCAAAAAACTCTCCTCGCATTTTGTTCCTGAGAATTCAATAAAACATCTGCATGTGTAAACAAAAGAGATAGAGGAATGATCTGCTTGCTGCAGAAATAACGTTTCTCCTGAGAGCTGCTCTTAAAATTTGCTTGGTATGGAAGATATCAAGAACTCTGTTACCATTCGTTGACCATAGTATGCACCACTCTAAAAAAATATTTTTATGTCTCTATATGCTTTCAAAAACTAAAAAGTTCTAGCACACGATTAATCTATGCTTCCGTCTGTGAAGGGTCTTTCTTTTACTTTTATGTCGAGTCAGTTTTCTTTTCCAATCTTTATTATCTCTCAAGCAAACGCATAGTATCAATTTTGGTGCAAGTCTACTACATTTTATCTTTATGTTTAACCGTGATTTTGTTTTTTAATTTTTGACCCAAGCCTCCCGACGATGAGCCTCCGCTTCGATTCAAAGTTAGGCTTTATCTTTATATGAATTTTAATCACATCAAAATAATAAAATGTTGTGAAGCGATAACCATGGTCAACTCTTCACGAGAGTGATGCTTATCTGTCGTGCTTTGAGTAAAGGTAATAGAGAGATTCGAATTACAAGGGCAAGAATATAACAAAATAGAGCAAGTCACGAGCTATCTGCTTTTGGTACGATTTAGGATCGAACTTTGGTCTGGCCGGGATCCTGCCCTGATGACCTTGTCTCATTGTCTGTACCTATGCGACTAATTCTACCCTTCGTTATTATTATAAATATTTCCTTCCACCAGTTTCGAAGTCGTAGCACGGCAAGTTGGCTCTGAGATCTTGCAAAAGTTTTGAGCTAGCAGCGGGTGATTCCATTCCTGTCGCCTTCACCCAAAAGCGGATGTCGCTCTCCGTGGGCCAAGCCACGGCTCGCAAGCCGCTGTTCCGTGCCCAAGTTGTGCGCCTCCCGTCGCGACTGGGCAACGTTGTTTGGTAGGAGCGCCTTGATTGAAGGGTGGGCCAGGAAAATATAATAATTAAAGAGACGAAAATCCCGAGTAGGCTCGGCTCGCTAACGAACATAGCCGAGCGTCCCGGCTGGGCTCCCCTCGCTCTGGACCGTCCGTTTCTGCGAGCCGCATCCGGTTCGCCGTGATCGCCACCTGTCGAGATCCCAGAGGCGGCCCCGAATTGTTTAGCGGCGATCGCCACGCCGCGCGTGCGCCGGTACTCGTGCGCGTGTGGTGTGGAGGCTTGGGCGCTGCTACGCGGGAAGAATCTATCTTAGATCTCTTTTTTCTTTTTCTTTCAGACGATGATTACGTTTTTGAAAAGCTCGGCTCCGTGACGTGCGTGCTCCTCTCTCTTGCCCACTCCAATCGACTCTGCCCTGATGACCTTGTCTCTATCTCCTTGGTGACGTCTGATTTTTGGAAGGTTGATTCCACTTCCACCGGCCGTAGCTAGCTTGCGTCTCCGCTGCGAACTGGGGCCCTTGTTCAACTGCGTTTTGGTACCGCTAACCTAACTGGAGTAGTTAATTTTAGTAGACCACACTCTACTACTGTATTGGCTAAGCTGTTTGGTTTAGGCGGGGAAACCATATATAGTTTAGGGCCAGGAGCACGAGGCATCCACACGATCCTTCGTACGTGCTTCCTGCGACCACGGCGAGATCGCAGATTTTTTTTTAAAAAGCGCTCGATGAGAAATTCAGACGTTCTTTCGCTGCGGGCTAACAATGGAGGGCTGGGCCGATCTGTTAAACCTGGCGTCTGTTTCTACGCTGACTTCGAAATTGGTGGTAAGCTGGCCCAACAGGTTTCTCCGAAAAGCATTTGGCCCGACAGCTTACTGGGGACCGACGTGCAACCCGAGAAAGAATTCTCAGAAGAAAAAAAACAACCCGATAAAGTGTAGTAGTACAAACAGTGCGACGAATGTCATACGAGGAAAAAAAAAGGAAGATAGTGTTTACTCACTAAATAAGGCGTATTTTTTTCTAAATGTCAAATCATGACCAAACTCCTAGAAGAAACTATCAACTTCCACAGTGTCAAATCAATCATATTAGATACATTATTGATTATATTTTCATATTTTTAAACACAATTTTAATAAACGTGGCCAAAATTGAAATAATTTGTGTCTTGATAAAATTTATAGTTTTACGAAACGGGGTGGTATCAGTCAAAACATTAAACATGAAAAATCATAAAATCCTCTCAGGGACAATGTGTCTCGCACCCCTGAATATGTGTCCGCTATCAGGGGTGCCGGACACATGTCCGATCAAAACATTAAACATGAAATTTACATTGAATTGAACAAAATTTAAGCAAAATCTAATCTAAACCTAGATCTACATGTCGTCGCCGAGGTAGATGATTCCCCGTCGTAGGGCTTCGGCTTTGACTATCGCGACTGCCCCGACTCGTGCTCCACCCGACCATGGCTGCTAATGCGACGACTCCGACTGCTCCACCATCGGCCATGTCGCTGCTCCGCCGCCCTCCGCGGCGACAGCAATGATGCACACAACACCAGGTAGTAACCATGGAGTCTAAATTGAGGGGGTGGCGTGGCGGACTGCTGCTTGGTCGCAGATTTGAGCAGTGCCTGGGTTATGCCAGGCAGGCCCCGTCGGCGGCATCACGTAATGGCGACGGATGGACCACTCCAACAGTATGTCCTCCTCCAGCTCCAGGACCGACTTGGGGCTCTTCAAGGAAAATCCAACCGTGATGTAGATAACGATAGCGAAGGGTCCCATTAACGTTCCAAGTATTTTGTAATGGTTCCGGGATGCCCAAGATGATAGTGAAAGTGTCTGGAATGACCTAAGACTCTATATGGAATGTATCAGATTGCTCATAGTAGAACCTGTTGTGGACTGACCGAGTTTTAAATCGTTGTCACGTCTGCGTGCGATTGTCATCATTTCCGCTCTATATCATCAAATTTTGCCGGGGAAGGCGTTTTGGTTCCCAAGCTCACATGTTTCTGCTAGAATAAAAAAACGGAAATGATAGTAAAACATTTCAAAAAATTCTGCAAAAAACCGGTGACGAATATACATGTTTTTTCAATACGTGACAAGTTTCGTGATGAAATGACATGTGTGCTGCTCTGTGAAAAAACAAAAAAAAGAAAATCAGTGCTTTAAAAATATATATTTTAAATCCCACACTGAATTGTCTTTTCACACAGAACAACCCAAAATGTCTTTTGGCCATGAAACCGGACACATTTGTAGAAAATTTGTATATGTTTGTCTCTAATTTTTTTAGAATATTTTGAATTATTTTACTATTTTTTTGAATTGTGTATTCAACCAGTAGCATATGAGCTTGGGAGCCTATTTGAGTTTTCGATAGGTAATGGGTTGTCTATTGGCCCTCAAAACAATATCCACTCATGATCTTTACAGAAGCAACTGTAGACCAGACATCATGCGTGCCATTATGATGGCACAGGCAATATCTTCTAGCAACAAAGTCATTTTCGTAAAATGTGAGGTTGCCGAATTTTTCACAAAAATTCTTGCCATCGCCAACACATATGTAAGACCATGAACCACTCGTTTAAGAGATGACAAACATCAACGACGCTCTCCACTTTTCTCTTCAAACTTGCCGACTCCATCACGATGAAAATAATATTCTCGCCGGGGATATGTGGACAACCATGCTTACCGTATACCAAAATTATCTTGGGGCATGCTTTATTCTTCCATTTTCTTCGTATTCGTTCGACCCAGCTTGCTCAGTCCAATCTCCCATTCCTTAAACCCACAATAAACAAGGACCTATATATTGCATCATGCACGAGTATATATTGACACATTTTTCTCAAAATTTTCCACGTAGTATCTTTAAACAAACAGTGATACTCCAGACTTTTCTGGGTCAAAGTCTCCCTTCCAGGCCGACCCCCACTCTACCCCTCCTCTACGGCTCTACTCTACTCCACGTACCTATCATCGCCTATCGCTAGTGGTAGACCGTAGACCCAGCCCGGTCCACAACTTTGACTGGAAAAATCCGGGATCCGGCCTGGCCCGCCACAGGCGTACATACAGAAGAAAAAACTGAACGGCAGGATCGTTTGTGCACTCCCCGAGCAGCATGCACCGTCCCATGATCACATCCCCGTCGCGTGACGGTTTCCTATTGGCTAGGCGCGACCCCGACGGGCCACAGCCCACAGGGCGTGTGCGAACGGCCACAGGAGATGCCGCACGGAGCAGCCGGCGCACAGGATCCCCTGCTCACGAGGGGGACTTTTTGGACCGTGGCGTCTAGCTGGAGCCCTGCCAGGAGGGCCCCACGGGAGGGACTGCGAACGGGGCACTATCGTGGTGCGTGGGCGTGTTCTACTGCTCCGAGACGATCGTTCGAAGCCCCTTCGCCGCGAAATGCCGTGCAGTGAAAAATCTACAAATTGGACCCTCAGACGAAACTTTAGTACTGTATAATATGAATCTATTTTAAAAATAATTTTGAATCTAACCCTTTAGGGTAAAGCCTGTCTAGAGAGCATTACCCTACATTATAAAGTTAAAGAGGGTAGCGCCCTTGTTGGGAGCTAACCCTCTTGTTATAAATTGTGAACAAAATTTTCATTCGTAACTATGTTTTCAAAATCATTCAAACATTCAAAAATAAACTAACATAAGCAAATAATTCACGAAATATTATCTACTGGTCTAACCATCATGTGATTGGTGGCATTCAAAAGATAATTTAATTTGTGGCTCATAGAAAAAAACCGTGTCATTTGAATTTGTATATCAAAAGATAATTACGAGTTTTAGCGAGTAGCGTCCCGGACAAGGGCGCTACCCTTACGATTTTCGCGACGACTTGTTGCCATGTTGGCAGGGGCATAGTGCCTAGTCGAGGGCGCTACCCTCCTCTGGCCAGACGTTACCTAAAAGGGTTATAATCGAAATTATTTTCGAAATAGGTTCAATTTGTGCAGAAGTTTCGTCAGAGGGTCAAATTTGTGAATTTTCGCCGCCGTGCATCTCCCATTTAACCGGAAAAAACGTACGCAAGATGATGCTAAGAGCATCTCCACGGGCACCCCAAAGCACGCCAAAGGTCCATTGGGTGCAGGAAACGAAAAACAGCCATATCGGCACCCTCACCAGGACTCCAAACTTGGGCTCAGACTCGGGGCTGCCGGATAGTGTCCGAAAATGTCTGCATGCAGTCAATGACCATCTGATTTCGCCTGTCATCCGCACACTGGTCACGTCGCGACTGTAATGGCGGAGCAACCTTCCGAAGCGGCGCAACTAGGCCAACACTGTGGAGGTGTGTCGCCGGCATTAAGCAAGTACGTCGCCTCACCACCCACCCCCCGCCCACGGCCAACTATATGAAGACCCGTTGTGCGACCGCTTCTTGCTGTGCTCTCCCGTCTTGCCCTAGACAAACACAACGCCCCAAGCCCCACCGTCGACAACATGCCACGCCGCCTATCCACCACCTGTGCCACCGTCTCCCAGGTCCCGCGCCACCGTTTACCAGCGGGGGAGCAAAATCCTCCGCCATCCGACAACGAGGACGAGGAGGAGAGTGACGTGGAGTGGCCGGAGGACAAGGAGGAAGCCCCAAAGCCACACTCGCAGCGGGAACTCCCGGTGTGGCAGGAGCAGGTCGCCGCGATGAACTCCGTCCTCACCGCACGCGACGAGGAGACGTACAGACAGGTGCACGCGGCCCTAGAAGAGGCGAACGCGGCGGCAAAGGCTGCCGCCATGCATCGGTCGCTCGAGACCGCGAAGATGGAGGAGCATGCCCGCTCCTGTTCATGGTCGCCTAGAGAGCGGCCCACGAGCAGCCGAATGCCATCAGGGCGACGGGGCAGGCTGGTGCACGCGAAGCTTGCCGCTTCGATGTGGTGGGCGCTCACTGTCGCCAGGTGGAAGAAACTTTCCGCCAAGCCGACAAGGCACACACACTCGAGAGGAGCCGCCGGGAGGCCGAGGCGGTGGAGAGGAGGATTTCGGGGCAGCTGCCCAAGAGAGGAGACGTCTGATGGCCAATGCGGTAGCGAGGGAGGAGTACACGCTGGGGGTGGAGAGGGAGAGGCAGCTCTACGTTGCCGAGAGCGCGGGCCGCAGCAGAGGTTGCATCCTCGCGCGCACAACTACAGCGGAGGCGCACGCCATGATGGTGCATGACAAGACGGAGAGGCGCTGTGTGGCGCATGTCGCCGAACGCAATGAGCATGGCTCCCCTCCTTCGTGAACGACGATGAGGCCGACCCCTCTCACGCGGCGATTGACGCTGAGGTTGGCCCTAGCGCGCCACCTCCTCCTGGCATTTAGATTAGTTTAGCGGTAGCTTAAGTAAATTAGTTGTAGTTTAAATTTCGTTGTAATGTGTATCAAATTTCAATGAGAATTGTGTCTTTTGTTCGTAATTTGCAAAATTCGGTCAAATTTGATTTTTTTTCTTTTTCATTTTGGGATGCCAGTGTGGAACAAATTTAGGATGTGCTCAGGGACGGATTCAAGGGGGGACGAGCAGGGGCTACGCCCCCCCTATGCTCATGCTTTTCTTTAGAAACATAGCTATGGCAGCACCTATTTTGTGGGATTTCAGCTAGATCAGCCCCCCTCATACAAATGACAACACTAATTAGCCTAAGTCTGCCCCCTCAAGCTTCATTCCTGGCTCCGTCCCTAGGTGTGCTGGATAAATTTCCGGAGGTGTTGCTCTAGTTTTGCGTTGTTTTGGTTTCAGCATGCGAGGATCCGTACGCATGATTGATCATGTCGAGAGATATCATCAGAACTGCAGTCGAGTATATTGGACAATAATTCGTGAATCGATGATCTGGGGATGGGCGTACGAGGACCGTGTCCAGGAAAGTTCACCGCCGTCAGCGCAGCGGACTAGTCCTGCTACACTTCGGTGAGCTCGGTGGAAACGAAACCCACAGTTATGAATCTACGTTTCTCTCACTGACATGCGGATCCTGGACTTGTGCGCTCCATATGGCAGTGAAGTAACTTGGATAGCACGCGGTGACCTGGCATTCCGCGGAACACGTCACTCTTACCCATGGAACATTTTAGGCAGGAGCACGGTCACGCACAGTGGCAGAGACCAGCAGCAGAAATTTAAAAATCCTCAGCCGAAAAAACACCTCTTTTCCTCCTCCGTCAGAGTCTCAGAGAGAAGAGGAGCTTCGGCGGCGGCGCGAGGCGGGAGGTGATCGGCGCCCGCCCGTCGTAGGGGCTTCGCAGGGGGCCGGAGGAGACGGGGGTGGACGTATGCGGCGGCTCTGAGACAAGACGGCCAACCTAGCAGCTGATTGCGGTTTGATGGCCGCGTCGCCGGAGATGTCGCTGAGGTGGTGGTGCTGGGTGGCGGCGGCGGTCTTGTCAGTGGCGCTGGGCATGAGCCCGGTCGCCGCCAACACAGAGGGTGAGCCAATTCATCGAATTTTGTTCTTTGTCATGCGGTTTCCGGCCGCCTTTCAGGTCGATGAATTAGCCATTTAGCTTGTCCATGCTCCATGCGAGAGCTTGTGTGTATAAAATTTTGGGGAAAGGGGGTCAAAATCTGGTGCTGTCACTGTGATTTTTAGCAAGTGACCGTCGATTGCGCGTGGACCAAATTTATGCAAGAAATATAAGTCTAAATAACCTCCCCTTTCCAGCCTTGATTTATTCGACTGTGCAGTTTTTTAAATTATGGTTCTCATACTATGTTATTAATTTGTTCTCTCTTCACAAATTTCTATGGTCAATAAGTTTGGTCTAGTTCCACTGAGATAAGAATACTACTTTCTGTACTAGGTTTGGCTTACTCTCTTGCTGGATTGAATTCACAGAATTGGAGTTAGCTTCCACACAAGTATTCGTTTTATATATTTTTGTTCCAATAACGTTTATCGTCCCTCTGGAAAAGACAAAATTTCCACCTTAGCTAATGCCAATACACGTATTTCTTTTGTATAGACCGCCAACGCATAAATTTCTCTTTCTTTCAACCTTTCATAAAGAGAATTTGGTATTTTGCTCATTACACAGTAGATTACCATATCATTAGGCTTTACTGAACTAACAGAATCGCTATACTTTGTTTGTCTGAAGATGGAACTTGTAATCTTGTGGTGTAAAAATCAAAGTAGCGATATTCATGGGGATATTTTTCTATGGTCACAATAATTTGTGTTGCTTTTAGTTTTACTAATTTTTGAATCCTGTACTAACTATATTTAAAAAAAAATGCACTTTCTATTTTGAATGTGGAGGTACTATTTGGGTCATGAACAAAAATGAACTTGTTTTGCTTTCATTTCTGCTATTATATTGGCTCCTATACTAACTCTTTGGGTCAAAAAATTGGAATTAAATATGAAAAGCACGTATTTCTTGTTAAATGGGGGCTGGGGCAGATGTTCTGTTCAAGCATAAAAAAAAACTTGTGAAACAAACGTCAATTACCATGTTTTTATTCACACATTTTTATGTACTGATATTGATTAATAGGTGATGGTAATTTTTGCTTAGCTTTTTGGAAAAAAGGGGAGTTCATCATTGTAAGAAGTCACACTACTATATTTGTGGCACTGCGCCATTGATCAAACTCTTGTAATTGTCACTCTCCTATCTTCATATATTGACACAAGATCGCCCGCGCTATCCTCAAAAAAGAAAACAGTATTATATTTGTGTGCATAATGTGGTGGAGAAGTAACCATTAAATTTCTGCACATAAGATTATTGGAGATCATCTATATGTTGTGTTAAGTGAGTAGGCATGTCTAATGTTGCTGATACCTGATCATTATGGTACTTCAAATGGTAGGTGATGCTCTGTACAGTCTACGCCAAAGCCTTAAAGATGCTAATAGTGTGCTGCAGAGTTGGGATCCCACTCTGGTTAATCCATGCACATGGTTCCATGTTACTTGTAATCCTGACAACAGTGTCATCAGAGTGTAAGTTTTTATATAATTTTTACTCTATATGGTTGCTAGATGTGACAAATGTGATCCTTTGTGTCTTGACTGTATCCCTTTTATTGTTGCAGTGATCTTGGAAATGCAGCACTATCAGGTTCATTGGTGTCCCAACTTGGACAGTTGAAGAATCTTCAATATTTGTAAGTTTAAAGTTCCAGCCTTCCAAGAATCATTTTATAGTTATACCGTAGGTGCATCCATTTATGTTTCCGTATGCTACCGCATTAAAGCTTGGTGGCCATACATGACATGGGCTTGCTAAACTTAGCTGTTCTGAGTACTGACAGCATGCGCGACATTTGGAACCTCTTTGATTTTCACTAAAGTCGGTCAATGTGTTTGGGAAATTGTACTATTCAAGGATGTTTGGAGTGGTTAGGAACACTTGCTTCTTCTACAGATTTTGGGTAGTGTTGTTTGATGATTTTTTTGCCTGCATCCTAAAAAATGTATAGCTTTTTCTCATTATTTTGTTGCCTTCTATTATTTGTCCATCATTTATGGTACCTTTTATAAGTTTGGCGCTATTATTCTGTATCCCTTGAAACTCTTGGTGAAATTTCACTGTGTTATGTGACAGGGAGCTGTATAGCAACAACATAAGTGGGACTATACCTTACGAACTTGGGAACTTGACAAACCTAGTCAGTCTGGATCTGTACCTAAACAAATTCTCTGGTGTTATTCCAGACACCTTGGGGCAACTGTTGAAGTTGCGTTTCCTGTAAGAATACTCCTCTTATAATGTATAGAATTATAAATTGCATGTATCCTCTCTTTTTGTTATAACCCCCAGATTTCTTTGACAGTGCTCCCATCCTAAAAAAAAGACCATTACAAGAACTCATAGAGAACAAAAAAAAAATACTATACATCATGGCACATGCATGATATGTATAAGATTTGATTTTACAGAAGTCTTCTTAGATTTGCATGTCTTATTAAACAATAAGATGTTCTTGCAATTTCCTTCTTTCATATGGCCATATCCACTTAGGTCTCTTATAAAGGGTAAATCCACTGTTTAGGTCCTTTTCGGTGGCTTAATACTTTATTTTGTAGGCCTACCAGTTGAAATGATTCTAACTTCTTTGTTTGAATGCCTACTTGCAACAATAGCCGTCTTAACAACAACAGTCTTTCTGGTCAAATTCCACAATCCTTGACCAATATTTCCACCCTCCAAGTTCTGTAAGTTCCCTGTTCTAGTATTCATATCGTTATATGTATCTTGTGGATATATGTTGTGGACATGGTTTTATACATGCAAACCTGCACATAATAATTCATGCGTGCGACAATCTTGCAGGGATCTCTCAAACAACAATCTCTCTGGAGCGGTTCCATCAAATGGCTCATTTACACAATTTACCCCTATCAGGTACTATTTCTGGATGAAAATTCGGGTCATTACTGTATATTTCGAGGATGATGAACTTCTATTTATTTTCACAGTTTTGGTAATAATCCAAATCTTTGTGGTCCTGGTACTACAAAACCGTGTCCTGGGGCTCCTCCTTTTGCTCCACCGCCTCCATTCACCTCTCCAGCACCACCTGTGTCACAAGGTCAGTTGCTGGAACGCATTACGGTGATTCTTCTTGAAATAGAAGATTACCTAAACTCTTTAATAATCGGGATGGTCTTATTTGGCATGTTCTTACTGGACTAATTCCCTTTCGTTAGGTGACTCTAAAACCGGGGCAATTGCTGGAGGTGTTGCTGCGGGTGCTGCATTGGTATTTGCGGTTCCTGCAATTGGATTTGCATTGTGGCGGCGACGTAAACCGGAAGAGCATTTCTTTGACGTCCCTGGTTAGTAATATATACATAACATGCTGCAGTTCAAATTATTCAATCCATTCATCTGTACTACTCTTATTTACATTCAGCTGAGGAGGATCCAGAAGTGCACCTTGGCCAGTTGAAGAGGTTCTCGCTTAGGGAGCTTCAAGTTGCCAGCGATAACTTCAGCAATAAGAACATTTTGGGAAGAGGTGGCTTTGGGAAGGTGTACAAGGGGCGACTAACGGATGGTACATTGGTAGCAGTGAAAAGATTAAAAGAAGAACGTACCCCTGGTGGTGAACTCCAATTCCAAACAGAAGTTGAAATGATTAGCATGGCAGTGCATAGAAACCTGCTTCGACTCCGTGGATTCTGCATGACACCTACAGAACGGCTACTAGTCTATCCATACATGGCTAATGGAAGTGTTGCATCACGTTTGCGAGGTACCTATTCTTCTGTACATCTTTCTTCAGGACTTCTTCCGCATTTGTTTGCTTTCATTTCCAAGAACGGTGCCCCCTGAGAGAGTATATATAAAAGATTAAAGGAAGTTATGTACACAAATAAGCAAAGGATATACAAACCCTACGAAAGGGTACTAGGGTGCTATACTATGTAAGTATGTAGTCATGGCTAAAATGAAGACCTGGTTGTCTCTCGAGTTCTGTACATATGCGGAAGCCACATTATTTTAGTACAAGCAAAACCAAGACGGGCACAACGAGATTAATATTCTCAAAGCTTGACCCTTCTGTGCTTACAAATCTGCCAAGCCACAGTAATGAAAGCTCAAACAACTGCTAAGCATGGAGCAGCATGTGATTAGCTCTAAGCTCATGTCCCAGACAAAACCAATCTTGTCACAACCAACTTACTGAAGTTGCTCTCAGAAAAAAGTGTTTAATTGTGTAATCTGCGCCAGTTTGACACATAGGACTTGATGTGATCGGTGCGGCATTGCACATAGCGTACCTCTAGTATTTAGTCTATTAAAAAGCAGCAACCAGGTGATTTTGAGCTCTATTACGATTTTTTTCCAAATCAGTTCAAAGGGGAGTGCAGCCTGGACTGCACTGAACATTCGATTCTAAAATTTACTTGACGAATAAGTTCACATGCCCCATATATTAGACCAATGATTCGAAGCATTTCCATTAAATGATATTCCCAGCTTTTACTACAATTGAATAAACTATACTATAATTCAGTTCTGATTAATGGTACCTCTAGTATATGTTTAGTTATTTCTATTTTGACTTGTGGCACTTTATTTTTAGAGCGCCAGCCAGGCGAGCCGCCTCTTGAGTGGGAAAAGAGAACTCGGATTGCACTGGGATCTGCCAGAGGGCTCTCCTACTTGCATGACCACTGTGATCCCAAGATCATTCACCGTGATGTCAAAGCTGCAAACATTCTCTTGGATGAAACTTTTGAGGCAGTCGTGGGTGACTTTGGACTGGCCAAGCTTATGGATTACAAGGACACTCATGTAACTACAGCTGTTCGTGGAACGATCGGACACATTGCCCCTGAGTACCTATCCACCGGAAAATCCTCCGAGAAGACAGATGTTTTTGGTTACGGGATCATGCTTCTGGAGCTCATTACTGGACAGAGGGCATTTGACCTTGCCCGTCTTGCAAACGACGATGATGTTATGCTGCTTGACTGGGTAAGTTCTGCTCTATCATTGAGCAGCAATACAACTCATGATTTTGTTTTTCTCATGCATCTTAGCTGTCTTTCAGCATGCATCTTAGCTGTCTGCCATTTCTAGTGTAACGTGTAAGAGCTAGAACAAATATTATTGACCTCTGTTGGTTCAGTGTCCTATAGCATGATCAGTGCCAAAACAAACAGACACTTCACACTCCATGTGCCATATATCAATTATGGAGAGCCTACCTCAAAACTGAAAAGTAATACCAAGAAACTACCTGTTGTGCTTGCCTGCAGGTGAAAGGGCTGTTGAAAGAGAAGAAAATCGAGATGCTGGTGGACCCGGACCTGCAGAGCGTCTACGTGGAACACGAGGTGGAGGAGCTGATCCAGGTGGCGCTGCTGTGCACCCAGGGCTCCCCGATGGACCGCCCCAAGATGTCGGAAGTGGTGAGGATGCTGGAGGGCGACGGGCTGGCCGAGCGGTGGGAGGAGTGGCAGAAGGTGGAGGTGGTCCGGCAGGAGGCGGAGCTGGCGCCGCGACAGAATGACTGGATCGTCGACTCGACCTACAACCTCCGGGCGGTGGAGCTGTCTGGCCCGAGGTAACGGGAAAGAATAGGCAAGCTCAGGCGCCTGGCTGCAGGGAATTCTCTCTTCTGGTATATCAGTATATGGCTGACAGAGTTGAAGGTGGAAATGGGTATCTCTGGCACCTAGCTTCCTTTGCGTCAGTAATTATACTAGCTGGCTGCACTTGGTTGTCAGTAAAACGGAAAGGAAGGTATAGATGGCGGGGGGGACGAAATTGCAACACATTGCTGGCACCTCGCTGTAAATTGCTCTAGTATGTGTATTGTACGCTCACTCGGTGAGTTGCTAGATATCCCAGGCAACATTTTCTTGGGATTCAGGGATCAGGATTAGCTGTTGCATGTACTGGTACTAATTAGTATATATACTAGCTAGCGCATTTGTACTGGTCCTGCGACTGCAAAGCCTTTTCGATGTTCGTCTTCTCTTGCCGGCCAAATCGTGGGAGTATGTTTTATGGAACGACTGACGAATACAACATACTGGATCGGGCGTGTTATGCTATCGGCCATGCGTATGTTCAGTCTTTATCGTTGCTGTGGTGCTAGATGGCATTACCTCCGTCACTCTACACTAATGGGCAATCAAATCCAGTAATTCGATGTTGAAGCTTCCCTGGGAATCAAGACGAGGCTGAGCCAGGCAAGGAAACAAACGAAATTACTATATATGATTACTACTAAGCACCGAGAACCACTGTCACGTCACACTAATTTCACATGCCATCCGCAAAAAGATTCACAAGGTTACATAGTAGTATTACGACGAGCGCCGAGCGCTGGCCGAATGTAGCTAGAGCATGGGGACGCGGAAGAACCTGCCGCGGCACATGCAGCGGTAGGCGACGGGGCAGGACTCGGCGGCGTCGACGCACCGGAAGCTCACCATGACCCGCTTGCACGGCGCGCACGGCCCGCACGCGTGCGCGCAGTCCGGCAGCCGCGACCCCGTCACTGCTCTCTCCTTCAGCGTCATCGGTTCCTCCTCCCCCTCCTGTGCTGCCTGTCCCTGGTCGGACGTTGATGTCTGACCGCGGTAGTCGTCCTGGCTTGGAGTTCCAGCAGGCTGTAGGGCATCCACGGCTGAACCTGACGTACCTGCTGCAGAATGTACGTGAAGTTCATTGCATGACATGTCAGAGTAAAGTCAGTTGCGATGTATCATGCCATGTCATCTACTTCTACGAACTAGCAAAAGTAACCAATCTAGTAGTATGAGTCTACGCACAGAATGCTCAACTTACTTGGTGCTGTTCTGACGCCGTGGGTCGCGCACGAGCTCATAAGAAGCCCAAGGGCCAGCACCAGCAGCGCCCCCGGAGTTCCCACGCCAGTAGACTCCTCATGAATCGGCTAGCAGGAATCACACCACAGCACTATACGTGGGCTGGCTGAGGAAGAGAGCACAGCGAGGTGTATGCCAACGAGAAACAGAGCGAGCAAGCAGCGAGAGCAAGATGAGATAGCTAGGCGAGGCTCGCGAGCGCGTATATATATAGAGGCTGCAAGAGCTGCTGTGCACGCGCGTGCAAGATCAAGCGATCATAAATGGCAACTGAGATACGGCGGCTCACAGGATCCTCGATAGGATTCACATGAAACCCTTGTGCATGCGCGCAGGCGCAGCCAACGATGGAACACGAAGACGAAGACGTCCCTACTGCTTGCTAGCGTGATCGATCTCTGTGTGCGCGTGCTCGCATGCGTGCGACGGGGAGGGAGCAATGGCGATGGCGGAGCACACATTGCTTCGCCGCGGTATTTATGCCTCTTGAGAGGAGCAGTTATTGCGCCACGGCAGAGGAGCAGCTGGGAGGAAGATGACGGCGTCGCTTCCCGTGGATATACTTTATATTTACTGTCTGTCTGTAACACTGCTCTGAAAATCCTGACCCGCGATCGGGCACAGAAAATAGTATATATTCTGCCCTGCTGTGCTCTGCGTTTTGGTTCGGTTCGGTTCGGTTGATGTACGCAACACAACCAACTCTAGTCAAGCTGAGCCGGCATCAATGCATCTGCGAGCTGCTCTCTCGTGCGGTTTAATGCGCGCATGTAAGCTGCATGCATGGACAGAGGCCGACGTGTCTGACACCACGAAATTCTTTGTATGTGTTTCTGACACGCAGCGATGACACTTGTTTCATGTGCACGGTGTATCCAGTGAATGGAGTTAGGTTTGCGTTGTGGATTCGAGCTTCTGAATAGGCTCTTCGAGTTGGAGGCAATCAATTAGTTGCTCAAATTCAAGCTAGTGACAAACAGAAGAAGGGGGTTGTGAACTGAAAGTATGAGATTTGTTGGTATGGAACCAAGCAGAAGAGGACCATGAACTGCAGTTTGAAGCTTGATGTGGTGCTTCAGTTAGTATTAGAATCTATCGTTCAGTAAGTCTTTGGAACAACAACCGCATCAGAGGTGTCGGACTAGAAGAATTCAAGGCTGAGTTGAATGAAGAGGCAGGCATTGCCCGGTCTTCAGTAAAGGGCTCACTGTAAGGCCAAGGTGAGCTCCAATGCCATCGATTCTAGAGACTGGAAACCTTTTTTTTTTATCTATCGGAATTCTGATATTCTTTCGTGATGATGAATCTGAATTCTTATATTGTCTTTCAGTCTTAACCTCAAATAGGCCGCTACTATGTCCGGAGAAGTACACTGTAGTACTCTGGAACTCGTTTCCCGAAGCTGCCACAGCCCGCAAGTAAGATGATTATAGCTCGTGGTGCGAGAACAATGCAGTTTCCTGAAATTATACCACCTGATCCTACATGGCATGTGTGCTAAAATTGTCCTCTACCCTACTAATATGCGTTTGGCTGTGAAATTCTTCTGTCTGTATTAACAAATAGGATAATGCTGCATCATTCCACAAGCCGGATCCGTGGCGCAATGGTAGCGCGTCTGACTCCAGATCAGAAGGTTGCGTGTTCGATTCACGTCGGGTTCAATGCCCCGAACTAAAACCGGATTTCTTTTTGAACTTTCATATACCTGATTTTTTTATATGGACGCTGAACCAGCCAGACAGCCAGTATCCAGGATTACAAAAGGAACATGACAATCTGTCGATCTGCGATTTGTTTATGGTTGGGCACCGAACCGAAGTACAGCACGAAGCACATGGATCATGGATGAGCGACGAGACAATGCATGCGTGAGGAGATCGAGGAGAACATGATCCAATATATTCTACGGAGTAATTGCGCTGTCTAGTGTTGCTTCTCTTTCTTGCCTTTTTCGCTGTCCATGATTTTTTATTTTTTTTGCGAAAACTCCAGATATATTAACCCAACACAGCAAAAACGCATCCAAAAAAATAGAAAATTACAACCCGGTCCCTGGGTACCCACTCCTTTGCCACCACCGACGTGGACCGGAGACGCGCCGCCGTAGCTCCTCCGCCGCTCCCTCCTGGAGCCAGCAACCTTGAGGCAGCAACAACACGGACGGGAAGCCTGCGAGCCTGCACGACGACGGGGAAGAAGAGCAGAACGCCGCTGAGTCGAAGTCGTCTCCCTCAACGAAGAGGGAGGAAGATCTGGAGCTCCTCCTGGCACCACACCTCACGTAGCTCATGCCGCCGCCGGAGGAAGCAGCAGCACGCCGACGAGCCGGAGGGCAGAGCACCCCACAGGGGAAGGACAGCAGCGCCGATCCGCCGTCCAACCGGGGGGAAAATCTCCACAGATCAAAAGATCGTGGACCTGCAAAACCACACAACCCAGAGGCCGGTGGGATACACACGCCGTCCTCCCACCGTCGCCGGCTAGGGAGAAGAAGGGCGGCAAACTTATTCTTCCTAGGCAGCAAAGATCTCCTCTCCAGATCGACGCCGCCGGAACCTACACCTACCCTATCTACACCCCGGAGGCAGAGGAACGGGATCCCGACCACCACCCGCCGCCGAAGCGAACGTAGGAGGCCGGGAACCACGCCCTCGCCGCCGGAGAAAGGGGATCTGGGACGCCTCTCTTTTTCGCCTCTGCGCACTGTAGAGGAAGAGGAGAGACGGATGGATGCGCTGTGTTTCACCTTACTTTTACTAACCTTCACCTTACTTGTTGTTACCCGGCAAACAAGCTGCATGTAACATGCCACCCAATTACAACGAGCAGAAGTTTATGGGCGATCGTATTGCCAAAAAAAAACATAATTAGTTACCGT
This sequence comes from Poa pratensis, assembly GCA_947311845.1. NCBI lineage: Eukaryota > Viridiplantae > Streptophyta > Magnoliopsida > Poales > Poaceae > Poa > Poa pratensis. The sequence continues at coordinate 32,526,095 of CAMZMU010000046.1, read as the reverse complement.
CCAATGTGTGTTTTTTTTGTAAAAATATCACAGCTAGAGACTAGTCAACGTAGTGCCACTGCCAGATGGGTCCCACATGTCAGTTTTGGATGTTGACCGGTTAACTTAGTCACATACAGAGCTATACGATTTCCCAGTGATCGTATAATCACTTACATGTGTATATAGTGACTGTATTGAGCGAAATTTTAGTATAGTGACCAAAGTGAGCCGTCCACACAAGTACAAGGACCATTGATGTATTTTACTCTAATCTTTTTGGACATTCTATTATCCAGTAAGTGTTGTAAAATCATGCGATCGGTTAATATTTATATCTCTCATTTTAATTATTGTTGTCTCAATTATTTCTCATGTAATGAATCATTCATTTATAATAAATAATTTTATTCGGAAATAATATTCCAAAGTTATACGTAATTTCAATGTGTGATGATGTCATGATGACAAGTTATTTTCTTTTTATATTCCTATTCATCCAATTGTTCCCAAAAGCTAACAAATAATCAAAAATCATGTTCCATAGATTTAGAAATGGCATTTAATGTTCGCTAAGATTGCTTCTAAATGTAACGAAGAAAATAGGCGGTAAGCTATCATTATTAATTAAAATTTAGCTTTACAGACCCTATTAATACACACCAGCTGTAGTCTATATATCTGAAAAGATCATGCCCTTTAACAGTGTCATGTTGCAGTGCAACCTTTGAAAGTAATATATGTGAGTAGATATGCGCAATGAATATATCGGCATATCAATCGCCGATAATATGTCACAAATCCACACACATCATGCTTTGGGAGAAAAATAGATTTTGACAAATGAGTGCCTTGGATTTTCGACTTGATCCTAGACCGATGCAACATGTATGACTCGATACCCTTTGTAGGTTGGATGCTAAAATATATTGCAGCTATATGGAATATAGCATAAGTTTTTTTGCGAATAGAATATAGTACTCCCTCAGATCCTAAAAGATTGACGCTAAAAGTGAGCTACCAATGTATAACTTTGTACACACCTCACGACATTTAAATCGGATCACAGGGAGTATAAGTTAATGCAACTTACAGGCCGGTCACATGTAGGCCTTCCTAGCAACGGCCGATAGTATATACAAGACGATAATAGGCAGGGAAAAAACAGTGCCCCATTTTGCAATCCACTGATATAAACACTAGAACATACCCCGCGCGTTGCAGCGGGATCCTTTAAGAAATTATATTGCGTACATAAAATGATAGAAATAGTATAATACATACAATTTTCTAAAGGAAAATGAAAAAAATCAATTTGTCATAGTCACATATTCTAAATCTATTCGACGTGAAAATATGTGTGTATTAAAAAATATTAGCGTGGAAAATTAAATGATTAAAAAGACGGATGATGTGTAATTGACATGTAGATAGTAATAAATATTAGTGGAGATGATATGGATAAATGATTGGTTAGGAGAGTGGATGATGTGGATAGCTTGCATGTAGAGATAGAAAATTCATAAATGAACTTAGTGGGATTTTGCTTTATAAGAGGTAGAGATATGTATTATTTCTAGAATATTTATACATTTGGTACTGTCAAGTGAATAAAAGAGGCCCTTAATTAAGCTATCATTTTTAAATAATAATTAGTGTTTTATGTATTATAAATACATGTCAGCTGTAGTTTTTAGATCTAAATCCTTCACAATAATCCTAATACCTCTTGACATGGTTTAGCCCAATCAAAAATTGATGTCTTTATCAGTATATCAAACAACCACAATGCAATATGTCACATACTCACTCACACGGTGCGTCGTTCAGGAGCATCTCGATCCAGAGCAAACATGTTGGAGATTTACATAGTACTAAACTTATAGACTTTCATATCAAGTCGCATGGATTTGGACATAGCATTTAATGTTCACTAACATGGCTTGTGAGTCCACTGAATATAAGAGGTCATTCATTTATCATTTTTAACTGAGAATTAGTGTTATAAGTCCTCTTAATACATGCCAGCCGTAGTCTATGCATATGAAGCGATCGCTCCCTTCATAGCGTCAATATTTTACGTCTGTTTTGCAGGTGAAGGAGATAAGATCAAGACTTTTAGTTTAAGGGTTTTCTTTGTTTCTCCATTGTAATCTCTTTTAACTTTGTATTATCTAGTAATTGTTGTAAAATCATGAGATCAATAAAGGATTCCATCAATAAATATTTATGAGCACGGCTGGGGTGAGCGCGCCCTCTCGTGCCAGTCCGTGAGGTCGTGGACGCGTCACGCACGACGTCTCTCTGAGCGCCACGTGGTGGTGTCACAGTGAGCGGAAGACGCGCGAGGGATTCCTGGCTCCCTTTCCCGACGCGCTTCGCGAGGCATGAGCCAGCTAGCTGATCGATCAATATGCTTGGTTGCTTAGAGCATCTCCACCCGAAATCTCCCCAAACGTCTGGGCGGACAGCCCGGGCACGGAAGGGGCCGAAAAAGGTTACCCAACCGTCTCCCTCAAATATCCGGGCTGTCCGGCAAACCCTAAAGAAAGCCCATATGTGGGGAGAGTCTGACGTCGCCCAGGCACGCCCAGACGTGTCTGCCAAGTCGGCCTATCAACGCGGACCCACCCAAATCCAACCCAATATCTCGTCATCTGGCGCCCCTCCCGCCTCCCATTTTTATTTCTCCTGCCGCGTCCAGCCTCCAAATCTCCCTGCCCGTCTCCGCCCGAAGTCGTCGACGCCGCCAAGAAGAGAGGATGACGAAGGAAAAGCCGGTGGAGTCGACGGAGAAGGGCGCATCGTCGGAATCCGTCAAGCAGCGGCTGGGGTTCGAGCTCAAGCCGAAGACCATCGCCCGGAAGATGAGGCGGGACAAGCAGTGCCAACACGAGCGCGAGCATGCGGAGAAGGAGAAGGTGAGGTTGGCCAAGGAGGAGGCCACGAGGAAGGAGGCGGCGGAGATGCAGCCCGCCATCATGACCATGCCCACGCCTAGGGCTGGACATAAAGCTCGAAGTTCGGTAAGCTTACTGAGCGCTCGGTAACTCGACTCGTTTGAGCTCGACTCGTTTTCTTAATGAACCGAGTTGAGCAGCAATTTTAGCTCGTTAACACTAATAAGCTAAACAATCAAACTAACGAGTTTCACGAGCTACTCGTTAAGCTCGTTATCAACATGCCAATAGGCTGTAAATCTGCATCTTTTAAGTATTTTTGCACACGGTAGGTGTTTGACAAATGTATGTCACCATATTTTTATAAGTATATCTATGTCCAAAATCTTTTGCTCCCGATGCTTGCTTGATAGCTTGCTTAATTAGCTAAATACTCTGACACATTTTCTTAACGAGTTTAGCGAGCTGCTCGCGAGCGCTCGCGAACATATAACAAGCCGAGCCAATCTTTATATTTAGCTCGTTATCCTTAATGAGCTTAACGATCCGAGCCTTAACGATCACGAGTCATAACGAGCCGAGCCTTAACGATCTGAGCAGCTCGTTAGTCCAGCCCTACCCACGCCAACGCCCAGGCGGGCGATGCCGACGCCACCCGCCGTCGCGCCAAGACGATCGACATCCTCAACCACGGACGCGAAGAGGACCCATCATAGTGCCAGTTCCCGGACGACTACCCGTCGTAGGTGGACCCGACGCAGGAATCAGAGATGGTGGCCGACTCTCTGCTGCAGCAGCGAATGCGGCCAACTATCGACGTCCCGAGAGCCAGCACGCTCACAACGTGTTCGAGGAAGGTCAGGCCGACTATGGGTAATGAATTTCTACTCCAAATGCATAGTTGAAATCAATTTTAGGACCGTAGTTTAATAGTTAGCATGATTAGGAAGAGTTCTTTATGGATTTGATCCGATATGGGGGAGATCGGACACAAGATCAAATAGATGGCACATAACTTCCTCCCTTTTTTAGTGTTGGTGATGATACATCTGACGCTAGGCAAATGAAGAATGACAAGGAGAAGAGGGTGCCAAAGGCTAGAGGAACTTCATACACAACACATGAGGATGTATTGCTATGCCAAGCTTGGTTATATGTGGAACCGAGCAAAAGGGCTCAAGGTTATGGGAGAAGATCCATACACTCTTTCATCATCAAAAACACTATGTGCAACCGTACCCAATTGTGTCCGATCGCAATGCTGGGTGGGTATCAATTCAAGAATCTATCAACAAGTTTTGTGGTTTCCATGCACAAGTGGTCAATAGGAATCGAAGTGGTGTAAACGTTGATAGTCACGTAAGTATTGCATAATTGTTTGTGAATTCATCACTTTTGGCTAGGTTTTGCTAGTCAATACCCTTTATTGAATTCGAATATGTTTCTACTTGTTTTCCTAGTGTGGTTTGGCCGCCACTTTGTACCATCAAGTGGAGGGTAAAGGATTCACCATGGCCCATTTTTTTGGGTTGAATTGAATGGAAAACCGTAGTGGATCTCCCAATATGATGATCACAAGAATCCGGCCAAGAAGATGAAGAACAACGATGGATCGAGCTCATCATTACCTATTTGTCTTGATGATAAAGAAGGGTCGTCCGAAGGTGGGAGCCAAGGGAATAGGAAAGGGATGATGGGAGGAGGTGGGATAAGGTTAGGGTGGCTCGTGAGGGCGCCGAAGCAAGATGTCCGCCACATGGACGGACATCTTCTCAAACAAAGATGAGACCATGAACAAATTGGAGAAGGAAAGAGAGGAGAAGAAGGCGGAGCGGTTCATGGCTTTCTTGGCTTTGCAAAGGGAAAGAATGGAGTTTGATCGGGAGAGGCTCAAGGAGAAGGTGGAGTCACTAGTAGGAAAACGCCTACCGCTGGCGGACGCTTTTGCGCTACCACTGGCGAACAGCCGCCCGCCAGCGATGCATATGCCAGCGGTAGTTGTTACCGCTGGCGGGCGGACCGTCCGCCAGCAGTAAGGGTGGATACCACTGGCGGGCAGAACCTGCGCACGCCAGCGATAGATGCGACAGCGCTGGCCGGCACGGCGTCTGCCAGCGGTAAGTGAGCAGGCCTGCCAGCGGTAGTTGCGCGCTGGTTTGGCTGCGTCCGCCAGCGGTAAGCCTCCATGTCCGCCAGCGGTATAATTTCGTGGTATTATTTTTTTCTAGAAAATTGTATTCCAGCAGTATATCCAGTATAAATACAGTATATTTAGCTACAGTCGACCAAAACAACAGAAATATAGACAATTCCACATACAAATGACCAAATTGTTGTTTCATAACATGCATTACAAACCATAATAGACAAGTGACCAAAAGTTGTCATACAGGAATACATCTCGATAGAGTCATACATGAAAGTTTTCCAAAGCAAATACGGTCATCTAAACCACAATCACATACAACAAAATGACAATGACGATGAGCAAGAAGGGGATCACGATGAAGTTGGAATTCATCCGGTTCTTTCTCTCTTCCGCAAGCAGGTACCACTTCTTCATCTCTGTGTACACAAGACACAGATAAAAGTATTACGCATAGAAAAATACGAATAATACGAATTCTAAGGAAAAAGATGTGTGTACACAAGAAAGAAGATAATGATGCCTCATACTTAGAAGTGACACACACAGGCTTCAGGGACGGAGCAAGCGAGCCAAGTAGGATGCACGAGATGTGTCTACTCGTGCATATCACAAGGCTGGCTCGCTAGCCCCGCCCCTGAATCACACTGTGTCACAACATTTTAATCATCGGCATTCTAGAGAATACAAAACTATAAACAAGAATAATGCCTCATACTTACAAGTGACACATAGGCTTCAGGGACGGAGCCAGCGAGCCAAGTAGGATGCACGAGATGTGTGTACTCGTGCATATCACAAGGCTCGATAGCCCCGCCCCTGGATCACATTGTGTCACAATATTTTAATCATCGACATTCTAGAGAATACCAAAAAAGTTATGCCTCATACTTAGAATATTATTGGAAACACACTAGCAATCTTGATAGCTTTGTGGAACCAAGTAGGAGGCACACAACTTATATGTGTGCATGATACAAGGTTCCACAAACTATCAGGATATCATGTAGTACGCCACATTATTTTAATCATCGGCATTCTAGAGAATACAAAACTATAAACAAGAATGAATTGGAACATGTGCAATAATTAAAAGTAACATAATTAAAACTATATGGCATCAATTAAAAAACTAGAGGTAGGGAAAGACAAAACAAGATTCAAAAAAAATTATGCCTCATACATAGAATATTATGTCAAAAGACGGTAAAAAGGAGTTCACACATGTCACACAAGTTCAATGACTTTGAAACTAGAGATAGGCATGCTAGTTAATTAAATAGTCAGGCAACACACCGTTGTCATTTAGTTATGGGGCATCGGTTCACCGGTGGTGTACCTCCTCACCGTGAACTTATAAACCTCATCAAAACAGAGCCAAATTTGCTCTCCATGGCCACCTTGAAACTCTTCCGCCTCCACCATTTCTCTCCAGCGAGTGCCCTCGAAAAAGGTACTATCTCCTTCATTTCTGATAGGAACGTTGTAGACATGTCCAGTTGAGTACATGGTTAGCTCGACCACAGATGTGGTCTCCTCGTCTATGCCTATATTGACATGATTTAGGACTTCACGCCTTGCGAGGCAGGAGATGCGCTGAGCAAAATTTAAAACTGAATTAGTCACTTTTATAGTTCGGATGAATTAAGAACAACTAAACTAGGCACAATGTTGGATAAGATATATACTGTCTTAAATAAGAAGCTTTGTGGTAGCTATATGTAGAATAACTTGGAGGGACCCTTCGGAATGGTAAACTGTGGGTGTTGAACCACCTACCGGCATTCACTAAGCCTCTTTTCGCCACACTTGGCGCACACACGATCCATTCAAACAACCTAATACGAGAAGTTGAACGTTGCATATATTAAAAAGACACCATGATGTAAAATAACATAAAAAGACACCACGATCCATTCAAACAACCTAACAAGCACAGTCCACTATTTATACATTATACCTTTTCAAATTCATAGAAAATATGTCCTATTTTTAGCCAAAGTCATAACAAAATTCATGGAAAATTTCGGCATGACCTTTGCTAAAAATAAGACATATGGAGTACCCGAATTAGCTGGAATGGAAATTAATCAACATTCCGGCAATCTCAAGGGCCTCTCGGGGTACCTGCAAACATTTCATATCACAAATTCATCGACATATGTCGATCACGTTCCGACAAATTCATCATAACCACCACCACAAATTCATCGACAAATTGTACATACATATATTCTATTATCCATGCTTGAAACAAAACAACAACATATAAGGAAACTAAAAGCTAGACCTTGTTTAGACCATAGAAAAAATCTGTACATGTCATTAACAAATTCATCTATACATGTGAGCATTATCTAGTGTAATAATTTTGTTCTTATCACAATCAAATACTAGAACCATATACCAAAAGCATGAGTCTAGCTAGCAGCATCGGCATGAAATTGACATGAACATGTCGCATGGAGCACGTACAGATCCGAGCAGATTGAGACGGGAAGATGGCGGAGCGGAGGCAGCGTACCTCGACGCGGTCGAGGCGACGTGGTCGGGGGCGGCGCGGTCGGGGGCGACGCGGCGGGTGGGGCGGCGGGTGGGGGAGGCCGACGCGGTCAGGGTGGTCAGCGCGGTCGGGGGCCGTCGGGGTGGCCGGCGCGGTCGAGGCGACGTGGTCGGGGCGGCGCGGTCGGGGCCGACGCGGCGGGTGGGACGGCGGGTGGGGAAGGCCGGTGCGGTGGGGAGAGGGTGCGGTGTCGAGCGAGATGGAGAAGTGGCGACGGGTCTGGGAGAGCGGGCTGGATTTGGGCATTTAGGGTTAATTAGGGGTCACATTACCGCTGGCGGACAAGGAGTGGTGTCCGCCAGCGGTAAGGTCCTTTTTTAATTGTTTTTTGTTTTTTTACCTTTTCTGTATTTCAAAACACATTTCAAACACATGTGTGTATTTAAAAAGGAGTATTCCACATTTCCTTTATATTTTCTGAAGGGATTTTACAAATTATTTTTATAAATATCATTTTCCTTTTTCTAAGTGCAAAAATTGACTTTTTTTGTGAACCAAGTACAAAAAATATGTTGCAAAATGGCACCCATCTAAATATCCCAAGGAGTAGTACACATTTGATGGACAATCCCCAATTATTAGGAATTTTCTTAATTTCTATCTTATTTCGCCTAGTTAAATGAGTTTATGCTGATTTTCCAAAATTAATCCAAATTTGAACTAGAAGTGTTTGATAGTTTGGTCTGTTTTTTCTAAAAAAAATCATTTGAAGGTACACAACTAGTGGTTATATCACAAAAATATCAAAAGTTTTATAGAATTTGACCTCTTTCGATGAATAGTCGTGTTGGCCATTTCGACCGTTTTTCGAAAAAATTTAAATAAAGTGAAATAACCCTCAAAAAACGATATGCTCTTGCATGGAGTCCTTTTAGGTGTACTAGTTGCTATTAAAAATCATAAACTTGATTTTTAACAATTTATTCAAAAACAATGTTCACAAAAAGGTCTATCGTGTATAAACATCTATAAGTTTCAAGCCAAATGACCAAGTTGTGTCAATTCCCACAACATAGTTTGTGATAAAGTTCCCATATTCAACAAATATGTGTATCTTTGTATAGGAAGAGATGGTTACGAAGGAAGTTTTCAAATTATTTTTATAAATATCATTTTTCTTTTTCTAAGTGTCAAAAATAACTTTTTGCCAACTTACCACTGGCGGACGACCTACCATGCCTACTAGCGGTACTTCAGATACCCCTGGCGGACGGCCTACCATGCCCGCCAGCGGTAATTTCCTGCTTTCTCGGCCCTAGCGGGGCTAACTACCGCTGGCGGACGTGCCATACTGTCCGCCAGCGGTAACTAGCGGTAGTTAGCCCCGCCTGCTCGGTTCTGCGTGACACTACCGCTGACGTGCGAGCAAGGCCGTCCGCCAGCGATAACGCTAGTACCACTGGCGGGCGCTGTAAACCGTGCGCCAGCGGTAATAGCGCTGGCGGACGCCCTGGCTCGTCTGCCAGCGGTAGTGTGGTGGCCATAAGCATATTCCTACTAGTGAGTTGGAGAGGGCAAGGTTGACATTGGAGAAGGAGGAGGCTTGGATCAAAATGAAGTTGGAGAAGAAGAAGAAGATGAGTGATGCCCTCATGGTGGAACAATAAGAAAAAGTGAACATTGCAAGGTTTACGGAGGATTCGAAGATACTGTTCCAAGATGCTAGCGCAAAGTGGATCCTCCGCATGAAGAAAAAGATCTCCGACTGCGACCTCCAAAATTGAATTTGGCTATGCAAAACATAAATTCGGCTATGTATCAGACGTGTGGATCGACGTTGCATGAGTTTGCCTAAAAGTTTGGAATTACGGTTAGAGGAGTCAACATTTGGGGTTGTCCGGTCACTGTCCGCAGACACGCAGTCTGGGGCCCGATTTTGGGGCGGCCTATTGGAGATGCCCTTAGCTGGGTAGCTTCATCCGCCGTGGCGAGACTCTTCCTTTTTTTTCTCTTTCTTTGCGTCGACTAGAAACTGGTGCAAAGCGACGGTACAGTTGTAGTTTTTGTGTAATAATATTTCGTAGAGCATGTTTTGTTGTAGCGTGTCATGGGCTGCCCCTCAGCACCCGGACGAGAGAACCTAACGACGCATCCACGATCGACACGTGCTGACCCAAGAACGAATTGCGGGAGAGAGGGGACGCACCAGCCAGCACCACATGCTGGCGCGGGACGCGACGCCAACGCCCTACCTAGACACGCGCGCTTCTCCTAGTGTTTTCGAATATTTATATATCTCATTCTCATTTCAATTATTTTTGTCTCAATTGTTCCTCATGTAATGAATTATTCATTTATAATAAATATTTTTATTTGGAAATAATATTTCAAAGTTATACATAATTCCAAAGTGCGATGATGTCATAATGAAAAGTTATTTTTCTGTTTATATTCCTATTCATCCAATTGTTCCCAAAAGCTAAAAAATAATCAAAAATCATGTTCCATAGATTTGGACATAGCATTTAATGTTTGCTAAGATTGCTTCTAAGTGTAATGAAGAAAAGAGGCGCTAAGTTATCATTATTACTTAATATTTAGTAGTGACACTATTCAAAATTTCTCTTTCCAAATGTAATGAAGAAAAAAATTTCATCTAAAAATATGATCACCTGCGACCTATGCAAAAATGACAAATGAAAGTTTGAATAGTAGTGACACTATTCAAAAATTTATTTGTCTTTTTTGCACATGCCACGTATGATCATATTTTTGGATGAACTTTTCTGGGTGTAAAAGATTCAACATAATCTATGTGCATAATTTATTTCACAGTTTTTGAAAACTTCGAAATGGGGTATCCGAAAATGAGTTGCACCCGCAACTAGTTGCAAATAATTCGCGTTCCAAACTCACACACATCATGCTTTGGGAGAGAAGCATAGGTTTTGACAAATGAGTGCCTTGGATTTTCGACTTGATCCTAGATCGATACAACATGCATGTATGACTCGATACCCTTTGTAGGTTGGATGGTAAAATATATTGCAGCTATATGGAATATAGTATAAGTTAATGCAACTAACATGCCGGTCATATGTAGGCCTTCCTAGCCACGGCCAATAGTATCTACAAGACGATAATAGGCAGGGAAAAAAAGCAGTGCCCCAGTTTGCAATCCACTGTTATAAACATATGTATTATTTCTAGACTATTTATACATTTGGTATTGTCTAGTGAATAAAAGAGACCCATAATTAAGCTATCATTTATAAATGACAATTAGTGTTTTATGTACTATTTGTACATGCCAGTTGTAGCTTTAGATCTAAAATCCTTCACAGTAATCCTAATACCTCTTTGAAGAAATAGGCTTTCGTCCCGCTATATAAATATAGCAACCACACGGAACAACACTGAGTCCTCTGCTCGGGCCAAACAGCACATCCGAGCCCAAAAGAAAAGAAAGAGAGAAAAAAGGCCGACATCGGCGGATCAACGAAAACAACAATGACTTACAACCACTGCGTCCTCTCCAGAGTATTCCCACCACGATCCTAGCGCTTCGAATCACCGCGTACCAAACAACACCTTCAAGAAGAAAGGCGACGACAACACTGTTGGCCGGACTGGTCCTAGGGTTTCCCCCGGTACGCTCTGAGGTGTGAGGAAGAGGTATACCCGACACCCTCCAGGAAGGAAGGGTGACACTCTCAAGCGTCACCGCGTCGGTGCCAAACGGCAGGGATTTCTCCCGACCCCAAAAAACCACATCCCGGACAATCTGAAGCGCTCCACCAATCTTGCCATCCACCAACACAAGCCACCATGGTCTTGAGTCACCATCGTCGTCTCACCATGGCAGACGTAGCATGACCGGTTGGCCAAGACGAAGCAGTCGTAGACACGAACCGACAGTATCACACCACGCGGGAGGGAACAACCTCCACCATCAGAGACGGTAGCCATCCGGACGCAACGATAAGAGCACACCAGGCCATTGGAGCCGGAGGGCGGCATCAGTAGAGCCACCCGGAGGACGTCCTCCACCGCCATCGGCGGGTGCCGACCGGACACGACAGCAGGGACACACCAGGCCAAGCAGGCCCTGCCGAGCCCCATAAGGCTCGTAAAGTCCCCGCCACCATGCTGCTGCACGTAGGCCACCACCGCCGCTACCCTCGTTCGGCCCCGTAGGCTCGGTCGGACCCAAACAAGCCCGTGAAGCTCTCGTCGCCATGCTGCAGCAGGCGTGGCGTCATCGCTGTCATCCCCGTCACGAGCCGCTCATCCGACAAGCCGGCGGCAGGAAGGTCGAACCCGCCTAGGCCCACACAGACCCAGATCGGGCCCGAAGGGCCCAGATCTGGTCTTGCAGGGCCGAGGGAGTTCCACCGCCTCCCGCGCCACCAACGGCGGCGCCACCACCACAACCGCCACCCACGCAACACCAGGGGAACCCCGCCGCCGCGCCGGACCTACGATGCCGAGGAGCACCACCGCCATGAGGGGGAGCCCCGCCTCCACCGTCCATAGCGCGGGGAAGGACGCACCGCCGCCGCCGGCGTCGCCCGGGCCACGCCCGGCGACCCCTGCCAGCGGCGGCGACGGGGAGGATGAGGAGAGAGACCCGAGAAGAGGAAGCGCGCGATGAGGGAGAGGAGGGGCCGGCCGCGGCGGCGGCGGCCGCGCGCGCCGAGGAAGCGAGGAGAAGGAGAGGTCGGCCGCGGGGCGGCGGCGGAAACCCTAGCTAGCTAGGTCGGGGAGGAGCGAGGAGGTGGGTCCTCCTAATACCTGTTTACATGTCTTAGCCCAATCAATTGATGTCTTTATCAGTATATCAAACGACAACAATGCAATATGTCACATACTCACATCTTGCGTCGTTCGGGAGCATCTTGATTCAGATCAGACATGTTGGAGATTTACATCTTGTATTGTTTAGGTAGACACTTAGGAACAAGTAGTACTAAACTTATAGACTTAGACTTTCATATCAAGTCGTCCATCACATGGATTTGGACATAGCATTTAATGTTCACTAGCATGGCTTGTGAGTCCACTGAATAAAAGAGGTATGCCATCTGTCATTTTGAACTGAGATTTACTGTTATAAGTCCTCTTAATACGTGCTAGCCGTAGTCTATGCATCTGAAGCGATTATTCCCTTCACAGTGTCATGTGTTAGGTGTAACCTTTTGAAAGTAATATATGCGAATGGACATGCATATGAATCTATCGGTATATGAACTACCGGTAATATGTCACTTACTCACACCCTCATGCTTTGGGAGGAGCATAGGTTTGACAAATGAGTGCCTTGGATTTTTGACTTTATCTCCATAGACAACATTGATCGATGCAAAAAAATATTGCAGCTATATGGAATAAAAGAGGCCCTTAATTAAGCTATAATTTTTAAAGGGTAATTAGTATTTTATGTATTATTTATACATGCCACCTGTTGTTTTTAAGACTAATCCTTCACAGTAATCTTAATACCTCTCGCCATGTCTTAATCTGATCAAAATTCGATGTCTTTATCAGTATATCAAACAATATTGATACAATGTCACATGTTCACACACGTCATGCATTGTTCGGGAGCATCTCGATCCAGATCAAATCTGTTGGAGATGTACATCTTGTATTGTTTAGGTAGATAGCTAGCAAGTAGTCCCTAGTACTAAACTTCTATTTGAGTGGCTGATCTTTGTAGCCACCTTATGTGATCCATGAATTGTAAAACTTGTTAAATTGGATGTTTAAATAATTGTGGATGGTTGTGTACATCTTTTTGATGCAGAGGCCGGGGATCCGCACCCCTTTATCTAAAAAAAAGTACTAAACTTATTGACTTGACTTCCACATCAAGTCGTCCACCACATGGATTTGGATGTAGCATTTACTGTTCACTAACATGTTTTGTGACTCCAATGAATAAAAGAGGTCCGTCAACTACCATTTTAATTGAGAATTAGTGTTAATAATTCCTCTTAATACAAGGCAGGTGCCGTCTATATATGATCATTCTCCTTCACATTGTCATGTGTCAACCTTTTGAAAGTAATATATGCGAATAGACATGCGTAATACATCTCTCGGTATATCAACCACTGGTAATATGTCACACACTCACACCCATCATGCTTTGGAGGAGCATTGCTTTGATAAATGAGTGCCTTGGATTCTTGACTTGATCAACCACTGCTAGGGACTGAAAACAATGGTCATCGCTGCTTGACCCAGATGTAGATATTGTTGAGATCTACAGTCATGCAAATTTTAACTACAAAGTTGTTGTATTTTGGGCTGCACAAAAAAGACAAATGGGTGGATCTGGGTGGTGAACAATAGACAGTTTCAAAAATTTAAAATTTCCCCAATTTGTCTTTTTTGTACAGCCCAAAATACAACGAATTTGGAGGTAAAATTTTGCACTTTTGTAGATCTAGACACAATCTACATCTGTGATTTTTTTCACAATTTTTGGAAACTCAAAAAATATCATTTTCGATTTTTTTTTAAAAACGAGCTCCATATAGCCAGGGTTCTAAAAATCCACTCTCGAGCTTATAGAACTCTTAAAAAATTAGCTTGCGTGGCGCGCTAAATTACACGGGAAATTTGCTTCAAGACTATAGGTATAGAACGTTCTGTCCTTACAATTTTCCTTCTTTTTTTAGTGTCTTTGTTTGCGCGTTCCATTAAGTCTATAAAACCTGCCTTAACCGGCTTCTCATACGTGATCGACTGGTCCAACCACTCGCGCCAGTCAAACTCTTTCTTCCACGCGGTCTTTTGTCTCTTCTCTCCACCGGCGCCTGCTCATGGCCGGTTGGTACCTGCTCTCTCTTCTCTCCGTCGTCACGCTGCTACCACACGCGCGCGCACTAATGGACCACTGTTCACTAAGCGACTCTGTTTTCTTTGTCACCGCGAGCAGCTCGAGGCCTCCAATGGCCGGCGGCGGCGCTCCTCCTGCTCTTCCTCGCAGCCGGAGCGGCGGCGTCCGCGGCGGCCGGACGCAGGGAGGTCGTGACCTCGCCGCACGGCGCCGTAGCGGCGGACGACGAGCGGTGCTCCATGATCGGGCGTGACGCGCTCCGGAGCGGCGGCAACGCCGTGGACGCGGCCGTCGCGTCGTCGCTCTGCCTCGGCGTCGTCAGCCCCGCGTCCAGCGGCGTCGGCGGGGGCGCGTTCATGCTCGTCAGGCTCGCCAACGGCACGGCCGTCGTGTACGATTCCCGTGAGACCGCGCCGCTTGCTGCCACAAAGGTGAGTTGAGTAATCGGAAGAGTCGTCTCTTACACTGAGCAAAGACTCATGAAAAGCTTGCGTCTTCGCTTATAGTACTTTGTTCCGTTCAAATACATGATTTAGGAGTGACTAAGACGTACTACCAGTGACTTACAACTAGTAATCTAGCTCCGTACAAATTTACAAGGTCTTATACCTTCTTGACCAAGATCGATGATTGGGCCTCACCGAATCAGAAATTTGAACATTTTCTCATGTTTTCTTGGTCAATGCTAGTTTTTTTTTTTTTGAAAATATCGTCAAATTGATGAAGTATCAAAACTTAAAAATATGACAAGCTACGGATGGTGGTTAACTCACATGGTTGGTGTGCCTTTCTAGATCTGCAATATTCCGTTACAACTGGCAAACAACATGGACATGGCAAATGGGGGAGCTGAGACATGAGGCAGCCGCCCCCTAGCTAGCTGCTAGATCCCTTGTACTCTCTCCGTTTTAAAATATGAAATGTTTTAGTTTTTCCTCAGATGCGTATTAGTGTGTCTATTTACGCATTTTAATCTGTATGTGGTCCACATTGCAATATCTAAAACATCTTATAATTAGGAACACGGATGGAGTAGTATTACTCAGTAGATATGTTAATGCCAACTTAGGGCTATGTATGTGCACACCACATAAAAAAAATGATTTCAACGTGGCAGAACCACATGATTTTTGATAGAGGAGTGTGCAACATCACCAAAATTACAAGCATGAGGATTTGAACTCGGATGGGTGGGAAGGCATCAGCCCCTCCCCACCACTAGGCCATGCCATATGCACACGACATACACTTGCTTGTGTTGGGGAGAGCTTTGGAGTGACGGGAAGAACCGAAGAAGACACGACCGAGCAGCCACTGATGATTTCTGTGAACCATACGCGTGTAGATTAAGCTACATAGTGGCGCGCCAAGTTGAATGCCGGGCGTCCTTGTCTCTGCCGGAAAAAGCGTTCCACGCTATCGCGCGCCCACTCGCATTGGGGAGAGCTTCTGGGCCAGCTGTAGCCCGGGATCGATCGGGAAAGCCGAAACGAATCCGCGTTCGGCCGGCTGGCCGGCGTAGAAGCTGATGCTACGATGCGAACAACCATGTCCCGTTCAGCGCCATGACTAGGACTCCTACTCTCTTGTCAGTTCAGCGATGTAAAGGGAACTTGGCCGCCAGTGGCCAGTTTGCTGTACTTGATCGCCACATTCTACCTACTACTCTACTAGGAACGAGTCTACGCGACACGATAATGCCAGCCAGCCAGTCTTGTTAGAACTAAAACTGAGAAAGCAAGTGTGCTAGCTAGATGAAATTAATTAGTTCTTCCTTTTATGAGTTGCCCAGCTCCTGATTAACCCAAGTTATGACATTTCTTGAGAAAAGACACCTAAAGACAATTTATTTCATTTTGGGTAAAATACACGGACAAATAATACTCCCTCCGTCCCAAAATAACTGTCTTAGTTTTGTCAAAAAGTAGATGTATCTAGACATGAAACAAGTATAGATACATTCACTTTTGTATAACTTTGAGACACTTATTTTGGGACGGAGGAAGTAGATGAACTTGTCAGAGATGGTCAGTTTAGTGCATCAGCTTGCAAAACTGTCCCCTGCCCGCACGTTCGTCCATGTAAGAGAATCTTTTCTAGAAAACACAAAGGACCTTCGCGTTTTATTTTCATTGAAAAGATAGAGTTGGTTACAATCCCTGACGTGGGGATAAACCCCGAGTGCCCAAAGACTCACAGAATATCCCGAGTGAAACGCGAAATCAAATTCTGGCCGCTTCCGGCTGGCCGGCTCGGCTGAGACCGCCTGCCTCGAGTGCAGCCGGCCTCCGCCTAGCCTATCGGAGCATAGCCGGGCGGCACGGGCAAGAGGAACTGCGACCTCGTCATCATCACGATTCCCAACGACAACCAGATAATGACAAACGACGCCCGCCGTATGCGACCAAGGTCAACGGCAGCAGCCGGATTCGGTTGGTCGCCAGCCGGGTGACCGGCTGCCACTCGCCCACGAAGAGCAGGAGACATGGGACCGTGTCGGGCGGCGCCGTGGCCATGGCCGGCTAGCCCTCCACGTCGCCTAGGCATGGGCTAAAACGAAGTATGGCCTGACGTCCCCTACAGTGCCAAGGAGCCCCGACAGGTGGGAGACACGGGGCGCCGCCCGGCACCGACAAGAAATCCTGGGAGCCATCTACCTTGCAGGCGGGGGCTGGCGTCGTCGTCTGCCTGCCCTCCACGTCGCCAAGTCTAGCCCGACCGCTCCCGCGCCGTAGGGGAGTTTCAACTATGCGAAGCGTAGCGTACTGTTTTGCGGACATACAGCATCACAAAGAAACCCCCCTGTAGCCGACATTGTCCGGCTGGAGCGGACCAGCTGGCCCCGCCTGTAAGCCAGACAGCCAGACCTATATAAGGATGTCTGGGTGCCCAAGTAGAAGGGGTCGAACACTTCTTCCTCCTCACCCTCGAATGGCTAGAGAGAGACCCGAGCCATGGAGAGCTCACCGAACAGCTCGAGGAGCAACTCTGTACTGTGTCCACCGATGATAGAGAGATCGAGCAGGAGTAGGAGTGTTACCTCCTCCGGGAGGGCTCCGAACCTGGGTACTTCCCGTGTCCGCGCTCAGGCGCAATCCCTGCGGGTGCTGAAGTTGCAGAACGTTGTCCCCACTCCTATCTTAGCCATCCCGTGGCATATGCCGTGTTCCACACCACGTCAATCCCCGTAGCAAGCAGAGTACAAGTAAGAGAATCTTCACCGGTGTTCCCAATACGCTCTGAATAGAACAGAAAATCGTCGCAGTCACGGTTCCAGTAACAGCAAAGTTGTTGACGGCCCAATGCCACGTCCGGCAACCCCGCAAGGGTCCCGGTCCATAGGGAGGAAGTGAGTGTGACGGAAGCCGCGGCAACCGTCGCCACGTCGGATCCTGACCGACGGGCCCATCATATCATTGACTCATAGCGGTTCAAAACGTACAATGCTGGGGTTATGATGCGCATCAGCTCCCCTGGCGGGCGCAAACGCGTCTCGCTCGCCTTCCCGACGTGCGTCGCTGGCGCATCAGGAACCGTTGCCGGCCACCCCGCCTTCATAAAACACAGCACCGCCCCTCCCTCACCTACGTTCAGATCAACGCCCCTAATCGCTCACCACCTTCTCTCTCGGCGCTATGGCGTAGAACGACGAACACGAGGCAGCGGTTGCAGCAGCGGCGACATCGTCTACAAGAGCTGCCTCAACAACCCCGAGGCGACGGTGGTCGCGAGAGCCAGCCTTCTCATGCAACCCAGTATACGCCTCCCCATCGGTTGGATTATCAGTGTTGGTGGGCTCTCCATCCCGCCTCTCCCCACAGACGAATGCGACTTCCGCCAGCTCATTCGTAACTGACGTCGGCGCCTCAAGTCGAGAGCTGGTGTCTATTTCAGCGAGTACTCATAGCAGATGGGGAGAAGATGACGCTTCACTGATCGTTGGGTGCAGGCGGATTAATTATGTGGCGATGTCCTCATCAAACCGCGCGCGTGATATTCCGTGAGTCGGACGCTCCACTTCTTGCAAGAGTGTTCTAGGCGAGTGTGGGTGGCGACACGGGCTGATTTCGTTCTCGGCAATGTTCTTTGAGCTGCACACCTCAGTTTCCCGGGTAAGAACTCTAGGTGTGACCTTCGGTGGTTGTACATGGCAATGGAGGCTCCCTAGTCGCTCTGTAGTCGTTTTCTTGTTGATGGCATTGTTTTGAGATTGGACCGTCTCCGTAGTGAAAACACAGGATCTTACCAAGTTAGTTAGACAAGACGACGACATTCACAGTTACCTTTCTCCAGGCGCCATTTTAGAGAAGCTTTTCAGAGTCTAGGTGTTGCCACCACCGGTGGTGTTCTTCCTGTTGTGAGTCTCACATTGTTTCGGTGTGTTTTATTGCAAAGGTTGTGTGTATTTGGTATCGAAAAAATGGTTATTAATCACGTGACAATACCCATGTCGAACTGGGAATGTATGCGGGTGGGTTTACCATGGATGGGGGATCTTCTACATGTTTCATTATTTTTTCAGCGCCTTCTTCGACATGCAGAGGCGCCGGCATCACATACTTACTTCGATTTTGTGGTGCTACTCAAGTACTTCATCTCGAGATCCGGGTTAAGGGCATCTCTAACCGATCCCCTAAAATCGGTTAGAGGAGTAAAAATAGGGAGGTGCGGCATCTAACCGATCCCCAAAACGGTTAGAGGAGTAAATTTTTACTCATCGGAGGAGTAAACTTGGCCACCGATGAGTAAATATAGGAGTCGAGAGCCAAGTTAGAGAAAAACTCCGGCCCTCCTACCCGCAGCAACCATTTCCGCCGGCGTTGCCGCCGGTGACCGCCAGATCGCGCCGCCCCAATCCCGGTCCCTGCGCCGCCCCCCAGGCCACCTCGCCGTCGCTCGACGCATCTCGCCGTCGCGGAAATCGACTAGGAGATGGAGATTTCGCGGGGCGCCACCCCGGTTTGTTGCAAATCGGCCTCGATTAATCGCAAAATGGAGCGGCTCGGTCTCCATGGCTTCGCTTGGGTGCGCACCGCCACCTCCGCTCCTGTCTGCGACGCGAAGCTGCTGCATCCCCCCTGCCGCGCCCGCCACCGGAAGGGAGGAGGAGGGCCACGACCGGTGCCGTAATGGATGATGGGACGAACTCGACGAACTCCTACAGCTCCGGCCTCTAGTTCTTGGCGAGGATGAAGTAGACGACGCGGGCGTTCAATTCCTGCGCTCGGCTCAGCTTGGGAACAACCATGGCGAGGACACCATCAACGGGCGGCGGCGACTTTCCTTCGGCGGTTCTCGCTGTAGGGAATTTTTCAGAAATAGGCAAATCGGAGGAGAAGGGGAGAGAGACCAAGGAGAAGCCTGATAGGTGTGTGTATTACCG
The DNA here is from genome assembly GCA_947311845.1 of Poa pratensis. Taxonomy (NCBI): domain Eukaryota; kingdom Viridiplantae; phylum Streptophyta; class Magnoliopsida; order Poales; family Poaceae; genus Poa; species Poa pratensis. Next base: position 32,506,337 of record CAMZMU010000046.1, on the reverse strand, counting down.
AGAACTCGAAGACGACGCTGCCTGGGCCGGAGCAGGACGGGCGGCGGCGGAATCGACTATCTGGGCGAGCTCAGTTCAAAGATGCATCGCAAGTGTTCGACAAAATGTGTGAGTCAAATTCCGTTGAATTGGAGTTTTACTCCTCTAAGTATTGGGGATCTGTTCTGTGCCGCTTGTGTTTAGAGGAGTATTTTTACTTCTCTAAGTTTTAGGAGTCGGTTTACTCCTCTAAAGTTTAGGGGATCGGTTAGAGATGCCCTAACGGTCTAACTCTGACCATAGGTGGTTGTACATCGTAATGGCCGTTTTTTCATGCCCTTCCTTTGCTCAAAACATTGTTTAATGTTTGTTTGATTTGATCTTCATAGTGAAAACATATTGGCCTTTCCTGTTTGGACCGAGTGACTACCACACTTACGCGTAGGCGTTACTTTTGGAAAACCATTTGGTGCAGTTCTTGTGTTGTCAAGTGATGGTTGGTGCCAATGGTTGTTGCTACATGCCACTCGATTACTATAGATAATTTGGGCGTGATTTTTTGATGGCATATCCTTCATTTGTTTCATTTTCTCTTTTAATAATTCTGTTGCGTGCATCTTTAATGTCTTTATGAACTACTATATATGAGCTTGATATTGATATATTGTACGTCCTTTATTAGAAATAAAATAAAATTGTGAACAACAGAGATCTCAATTGTGCATTCAGGACATGTACGGCGGCAACTTTACGCTGAAAGCAAGGGGCGCTCTCTCCATCGGCGTCCCGGGGGAAATCGCGGGCCTCTACGTGGCGTGGAGGCAGCACGGCAAGCTCCCATGGAAAAGCCTGGTGATGCCGGCCGTGAAGCTCGCCCTAGAGTTCAGGATATCGCCGTACCTGCGGATGCAGATGGAAGCAACCAGGGACGGCATCCTCGCCAACGCCGGGATACGAGCCGTGTACGCCCCAGGCGGCGACATCCTGAAGGTAAACGACGTGTGCCACAACTTCGCGCTCGCGAGGACGCTCCGGGCCGTCGCCGTGGGAGGGCCGGACGCGTTCTACAGGGGATCGGTGGCGGGTCAGCTGGTGAAGGACGTGAGGAAGGCTGGAGGGATCATAACCATGGAGGATCTGGAGAAGTATCAGGTTAAAGTGCGGCGGCCGCTGTCGGAGAGTGTCATGGGGCTTACTGTGCTCACCATGCCTCCTCCTTCTGCTGGTGGTGCAGGGCTCATGCTGGTGAGTTTTATGTTTACTGACATTTCTACTGTTATTTTTTAGTAGCAATTTTAGTGCTTGAAATTTGATGCAATTTTTATATGATTTTAGTAGCAATTTTTAGTATTAGACAGAGAGCCAGCTATTTGATTTTTTGAATAGTCAGTCAGCTGTCTATCGTTTAACTGAAAAAAATCCAACTAACAAATGTGAAATCCTTCGACAAGATATTTAAACAGCAAGCCTGGATCACTTTCAATAAAAAAAAACAGATAAGCACAAGAGTTGCAGTCAGGTCAAGTGGTCGTCTCATGTTTTTGAAGGGAAAATGAACGTTTTGATGGGCGTGCATGTCATTATCTTGATCCCGCTTTTACTTAATTGACAGGTCTTGAACATCCTTGCTCAGTATGGAATTTCTGGTATTTCTGGGTCTCTTGGGATTCATCGTCTTATTGAATCCTTGAAACATTATATGGCAGTAAAGATGAATCTAGGAGATCCTGACTTTGTTGATGTTAGTGAGGTTGTCTCTGATATGCTCTCTCCCAAGTTTGCTGCTGAGCTGAAGAGAACAATTTATGACAATATGACATTTTCCCCTAAACATTATGGTGGAAGGTAAAGAACTTCGTTTCAAAAAGCTACTTTTACTTTTGAAATGAAGTACCATCAGTGAACCATGGCCGTGTTACCGTTTTTTCATGAAAGAAGTGCATTTCATTAATTACATTGCAAGTCATGCTTGGAAAAAAAATTCTGACTATTATTTGCTTGTGATTTTGTTACGTTTCTTACTTAACATATCCTTTATATACATCGTCAGTTAAGAGAAATGGAGTACTACATTATTTAACTAGTCTTTCAGGTTGTGTAACATGAAGAAAATTCAAGAACAAAAAGGCTTTTCTGTCTGAACTATTGTGTAGCATTTGATTCTTTCTGGATATACGATATCTTGAACTATAATGGCAAAGATGCTATGCAGATTCCTCTTTGGCTACTCCCTTGTTAGATTTCATTTGATTTCGGCCTGATGAACTTGCGTTGTGCAGGTGGAACATCCTTCAGGACCACGGGACAAGCCACTTATCCATCGTCGACGGCGAAAGAAACGCCGTGTCGATGACGAGCACCGTCAACTCCTACTTCGGGTCCCTGATCCTTTCCCCAAGCACAGGTGTTCTGCTCAACAACGAGATGGACGACTTCTCCATGCCGGCCAACACCTCTGCCAACTCTCCGCCGCCGGCTCCCAGCAACTTCGTCGCCCCTCTGAAACGGCCTCTCTCTTCCATGTGCCCAACCATCGTTCTAAAGGTTTGTAGTAGTATAGATTCATGGAAAATCTCCGAAGAAGCTGGAGTTTAGTTTCCATGAAGGGTTTTCTGATTGTTCTTCTCCTGTCCTGTATCTGTCCTAGGACGGGAAACTGAAGGCTGCAGTGGGTGCATGATCCCTGGCGGAACAATCGAGGTGTTCCTCAACCACTTCGCTAAGAACATGGATCCGTTGTCCTCTGTGATGGCACCGCGGGTTTATCACCAGCTGATCCCGAACGTGGTTCAGTACGAGAACTGGACGACGGTGACCGGCGACCGGTTCTTGCTGGACGCGGCGACGAGAGCCGACCTGCTGAAGAGAGGCCACGTCCTGTGGCCGCTCGCCGGAGGTACCATAAGCCAGCTCGTGGTGCACAATGTGGAGAGCCGCGGGGATCTGACCGCCGTGAGCGACCCGAGGAAAGGCGGCGTTCCGGCCGGCTACTGAAGTACTCTGGTTTTCACCAGCTTAAGCTACACGCGCGATTCTTGTATCGGTTAATGGTTTCAAATAAAAATAGCATCACGTCTCACTCTGCGTGCGCTCAATAAATACCAGTACTGGTGCCGAGCCGAAAAGTCACGTACGTTCTGTCACGCCATCCAAACATTTGCACCATACAGGAGCCAAACAAGTCCATCCATCGTTTCTTTCTCTTGTTTTTCTTTTCCATTCCAATCGTACGTACGTACCATACAAAACGCGAAACCATCGATCGTCGGTTGCACATTAAAGCCACTCCCTCATCATCATCGATCAATCAATCAACTAGCTCGATCGTCGGTTGCACATTAAAGCCACTCCCTCATCATCATCATCATCGATCAATCAATCAGTTTGTGGTACGCCTCGTCGATCGATCGGTCCGTGAGCGCCGATCTAGCACGCGTACGTGAGCTCAAGCAGGCTGGTCCTCGCTCCAAGTACCTTCAATTCACGTCACGCCGCGCCGCGCTTGAAACCAAACCAAACCACGTACGTACGCGTGCTAGATCTCACCTCGCTTGATTAATTATCGATGAAACAGTCAAGCCCGTTGCGCGTTTAATTCTTCCCTGGCCTGTCACGTACGCGCGCGCCTCTTCTTCTTTTTCTTTCGCTCCATCGCATACACAAGCAACATGTCACGTGCGTTCCCTTCTGTTCGTTTTTTTTTTCTTCCTTTAATAATTAATTAAAGAAAAGAAAAGAACAGAAGAGAAAAAGGGTACGTAGATCCGGATCAAATAATTAATAACAACCACATCAACAGTAGTATGTTTTCTGGATCAAATAATCATTTAATTATAACAACCACATCACTACACTGTTTTCTGCATCAAATAATCAATTAATAACAACCACAAATAAGAGCTTTCTTCTCTTTTTATTTTTACTGGCAAACGTGCCCGTGCCATGCAACGGGAGAGAAATAATATGTTACTTGTGATATTGAGGCCAAAAACAGTGCCCCTACTGCGAAATTTTCTATTTAATAAAGCATACTTACAAACAGAGGAGATAAAACCTCCCGAATCAAAAGTCCCAGTCCAACTATTACATGGCGTCTAACCACTGTTGCATGCCCTCTTTAAGACATAGTTTTCTTCTCTTCTTGCCCATTAAACTCCGAGCGCACTTCCTTTTCTCTCCAATTGATTCAATCAATTATAAAGTACATGTTCCCTCCAAACCTGCAATTTACAATTTCATGAACATGGAAGCATGCATATCTAACCAACTCTCCCGACCTCGAACCGCACATGCCCGTAGAATAATTACTAAACTCGCCCAACCCAACTAGCCAAAACTATATTTTGTGTGTTAGACAGACACAACACACGTCATGATCTCTCGTTGATTTGTTCTGAGCCGACTAAAAAACTGGATCTCAGAATGTATCGCCACCCTTTTTTAGGTTGTTTTACAGTGGCCGTTAGAGATGCCTTCAAAACCCCAGTGGTCGGGAAAACCGAGATATCTTGTGCATGTTAAGAAAATATATGACATTTTCTGCTCCTAGGAGAATATAGATGTTTCTAGGACAGTATAAGGACCCTAGTACCACGCAGGTGAAACATGAAATGATAGTCTGACAATAAAGACCCTTCTGATGGCCCACAATGAACCGACGGATGAAATACAAATAATAGCTATCTACTATCTGCTCTTTATGATTCTCGAGAATAAAAATAGCGCCAAACATTTGTTACTAATATTAGGAAATCATTACCAAGATATTCCGCCAAACATTCATTTTATTATAAACAATTTTTCATATCACTTGTCAAATTATTAAGGACCGTGGTACTTTAATCTATATCGGTATTTTATGCTACCAGGAAGATATTACAGTCATTCCATGTTTTATTTCGTTGATTAATATTGTTGTCCTACCTTTGTTATTCGGATAACCACTTGCTTAATGAAATAATAGCTTGATACCGAGAGTAATCTTCATATGTTGTATTTTTTGTAGGAAAGAAGTAATACTCGGAAAAAATAACCACATGTTGTATACCATTCTTAATGCCTAATATTTCATGCACCGACAAGGTCAAGGCATTCCTTGAAGCGCGAGAGTGCCCTAGGGCAGTGGTTGACCGTACCCTTAGGACGCGCGCGGGGGGTGGATGGGGGTGCATGGGAGACCAAATAAGTTCATGCAAATGATGTTATTGTCCGCGTCGAGCTTGGACTAGGAGTTTACAACCCTAAAAGTTCAAATTGTAGGAAATATGGATTTGAACCATTCACGAAGAGCGAAATGACACATGGAATGTTAGGAAATATAATTGTCGCCTAGCATAAAATAATAACGTGCAAAACAACTAAACTGCACATGCGATGTGGACCATTGTACGTGTGACAACCAAATGTCACATGAAATGATAGCTAATAACTTATGTGAGAGCATAAAAATAGTCTAAGTTGGCGTGATCTTTACGGTTCACCGAAGACGAAGACAAAGGGGACAAGACCCTGAGCCAATATCGTCCCACATACACCTCCCTAGTTAGTTGGAACTACATTCTATCAGGAGAGGACTGTATAAACCTTAGTCGTCCAAACTTCCCTAAACCTCTCTCTCGCTCATTATATCCCGCATACACCTATCTCGGGGATTCGGCCCCTCGTGCACCTATATTGGACATATGGTCACACATACACCTCTCTCTTGGGTGTCAGCATGTTTCTGTCAATAAGTCAAGGAGGGGCACATCGACAAAGAGTTTAGTAGGTCAAGGCTCGAGCGGGGTTAGAGTTTGCAACGATGCACGCCCTGGTTTCGTCGTCTCAAAAATTTCAGTAGTGTCAAAACGCTATGAATCATGTCTTTGGTACGCCAGTATGTGCTTAGTGGTGGCTACATGCTCCGGGAAGTCGTGCCGCAACACCATTTCAAGCCCCGTCATCGTAGCTACACACGTAACCTTGTATCGCCTCAAATATTAGCACGGTGGTGTCATATCTATTGTGCATCGGGGTCCTACGAGAACATCTCATTTTTAATACTCCCTCTGATCCAGAAAGAGTGTCGGGGGAAACAGCGTATCACGTCCAAAACATTTGTATTAGCTACAACAGTTTTTTTAATTTGGACCAGAAGGAGTATATGTTTTAATTACTTAAAAATTAAAATTCACCCATCTCCTTTCCACATAAAACAATACACATGAAAATCGCTCCCGTGCGGGCGCCGCCGCCCCCCTGCCCAAGGCCGCCCCCGCCTCCCCCTCCCCTCCGCCGCCGCCGGTGAAGACGCTTGGGCAAAGCCTGGGTGGCCGGTGGCGGTGGGCTTTCTTCTCAATCGGCGGGGATCCCATGGAGGCGGCGGGGCTTCGTCGGATCGCCGGTGGTGGGGGATTGAGATCTGCTAGGGATGCTGGAGACGTCGTCCGGATGGTGGAGGCGGCGTCGCGTCGGAATAAGGGTGCTAGAGCTCGATCCCCATCTCGGCAAGGCCACTTGTGGCTGCGCCGGCGAGCTGCTGGCCTGGTATCCTCTCAGATCTGCGGATTTGGAGAGGGTGGTCTCTCCGGGTGCGGTCGTTTTTCGACTCTGCCGTGGAGCTTCAGGAGTCTGTTCGGGAGTCGGAGGGCTGCTGATGCTATTGTCTTCCCCTCGGCCGGCCGTGGTGGCGAGGGAGTGGAAGGGGATGGTACAACCGCCTTCCTCGTTAGGGTTGTTTATGGTCTTTTTTTGAGATGCGACTGTCTCGTCTTGAAGCTTCTTCCGGCCGGCTATGGTGGCGAGGGGAGGAGGCGGCTCGTCGTGGCGTCGATGGTTGGGACCTACTGCTCGGGGATCTTGGATTGGAGGTACTGCCTGGTCTTCCCCATCTCCTGCCTGCCCGATGGTCTGGAAAAGGTTCTTAGCTCTCACCCTGCGGGGTGGGCACTCCTGCGGTGTTCAAAGCCCAATGTGGCGAAGGTGGCGGCGGTGACTCGATGGTGTCTGAAGATGTGCTGCTTCTGGGTCCGGTCCCTGTACTTGGTTGGTGACGATGAGGACGATGGGCTTGATTGCGATTTGGAAGTACGGTGTGTGGTCTTCTGGGTCCATATTGTATTTTCCGTTTTTTGTGGAGTCGTTTGTAATCGGTTTTGCCATTGTTGAAATTCCATCAGTTGTTATCTCAAAAAAAAAAAAAAAAACAATACAGATGAGGAAAATAGGCGTTAATTACACTTGATTCAAACACTTTGAACATATGAATCAAATGTTTGATAATGTGTGTCTCGCTAATTAAGGATGAGTATTTTTCAGGTAGGGCTACATCCACGACGATAGCAGGCGCTAGTGATAACTTCAGTAGTGTCAAAAACGTCGTAACTCCAGTCTTTGGTAGGCATTGTTTCGGCATGTGCTTGTAGTGGTGGCTACCCGCTCCGGCAAGTCGTGTCCCAACGCCATTCGAAGTTCCTCATTGTAGCTACCGACGTAATTAACCTCATCCCGCTTCAAGTCTAACCATGGAGGCTTGGTATTTATTGTCCATCGCGTACGGTCATACTATAAAGAATCACTCATCTTTAATAGGTTTAGCTCCTTAAAATAAAATCCATCTATCTCCTTTGCACCAGAAATAATGCATTTTACACATAGGCAAATAGGCGCTAATTACACTTGAAACAAAAATAAAGGCGTTTTGGCTCCCGGTATTTTCGAAAAAAAGTAAAAAATTGAAAACTTATCAAAAAATTCTGAAAAAAAATCATGCACGTATCTGACCATAGTACGCAACATCGTGTAAAATTTCGAAAGAAAATGTCATCGTGGTCGCCCTGGGAAAAAAATGACAAAATTCTGACAGAAAATGAGATCCCAAAATTTGAATTTTCTGTCAGAATTTTGTCATTTTTGCCCAGGGCGACCAAGATGACATTTTCTTGCGAAATTTCACACGATGGTGCGTACTATGGTCAGGTACGTGCATGATTTTTTTCGGAATTTTTTGGAAAGTTTTTCAAAAAAAATTATGATCCAAAAAAACCGGGAGCATATGAGCCCGGGCTCCATTGTGAATTTCCGCAAAAATAATTAAATATAGGACCAAATTAGTTTTGACATTTGTGATTTGTGTGTCTCGCTAAAACCGGTGGTATTCTATCTGGGGGAGGTTGACATCCTGGTCGATATTGAGGCACTAGCTGTCACTTCATTAATCTCTGAACTGGACGACCTTCAAGTCTTCTCAGAACGCACACCTCTTAGGGTCGTGGACAACACAACACATCCGCATGACAAAAGATCAGGTTTCATTGCGAGCTGGCTCGATCGGCTCAATGCATCGGCACGACGTAGCTAGTGTCAATCGAGCCAAAAATTAAGGAAATAACGTTGGAATGGATGGAACCCAAAATTGCTTGAACTTGAATATTTTGGACCGTCCAAGCTCAATTTTTGGTGACTTTTCGGATAAAAAAGATAGCATGGAAAACTAGCAACATACTACTACACGGGATGATATGCGAATTGTTTCGGCCAATCAATCCGCTTAAAAACCTCGAGTAACCCATAATTTGTGTAGTTATTTCTGGGAGACGAAACAACAACCAATGGATAACATTAGTCACCACCGGCCATTTGCATGTATCGAGGCGTCAAGAAAATTGCCCAGTCAAGCCCGATAAACTATGACATGCATTATCAGTGCGCTAATAAGTCGTCCCATTTATTGCGAATGCGTGAAAACTACCCGTCCTCTGGCGAATGAGATGACGAGAATCGGCTCCCCGCGGATCGCCCCGCAAGAAGACGATCTCAGCCGTCCATCCACATCTCCAACGCCCGCACGCACTCTGTGAGGAGAACACGAACGCACGCACGCACACACGACGTCCACAAACAAATCCCTCGATCCGCTTCCTCTCCTCACGCACACTAGTCCCGAACTCCCGATCCCCTTTTCTCTCCGGCGCCGGTCAAACTGGCCAACTCCGGCGAGTCCTCCGCCGCGGCACCAGATCCTCCTCCTCTCCCGAATCCACCACAAACCCTAGCTCAGGCGCAGAGGGGCGGGAGGGCTAGGAGGCCGTCGGCGGCGAGGCTGCTTCCCGCGCGACTAAGCGGTCCAGGCCTTCCCACTCTCTTGTCCAGGAGCACCCTGGTATCCCGCAGCAGCTCCTCCGCCGGCCGGCACCTGGACCCTGGAGTACCACGGCACTGATGGGCCCGAAGAATAGCTGTGCTACTTGCCACCGCCGGCATCCTGGTGCTGACCGTGGACGACCAGGACATACCCGGCGAGTACATTGTCGAGGTAATCTCACTCTTTAACCCTGGTAGTTTGGTATTGTTGCTACAGATGTTGATATGTGTGCATCATGTTCCAAGTTAGGAAGGAGTTTGTTTGTGTCTTGAGGTGGTGCTCTGGGTCACGGCCTTCGTGCCACGGCCTTGTGTGCGTTTTATGGTAGCCATTGTTGATCATGACGTCCTTCTGGACAGGTTTGTATGCCTGGCCGTTCTCGCTCATGGCAGTGCTGGTCGTGGCCTCGTGCGTGGTCGTTCCAGCAGGGCCGAGCCTCGAGTTCGACTACTTGCACCATCGCTGCCATGCGATGGCGGCGAGTTGATTTCACCGCAGCCACCGACTCGGTGGTTTATAGTTGCAGTTTTTTTTATCGATATTTGTAGAGCCTAGTTGTATTGCGTCGCACTGTAGCCCTGCTTGGTCCTGATACTGATTGTTATTTGTCTTGATGGCATGACAGGCAAGTTGGCTACTCTGGCTTCGCAACATCCCAGGGTACATTGGCTCCGATTGGCCAGAAGAACGCCTCTTGTCCTCCCCGCTGCCGGCACACTGCTGCCCGGCCGTGGACGACCATGACTTACAGGCGAATATGGCATCGGGGTAATATCATTCTCTCCAACCCTGGTGGTTTGGTATTGTTGCTGTAGATGGTGATGTGTGTGCATCATGTTCTGTGCTCAGTGCGAAGATTAGGTTATGGAATAATTTGTTTATATCTTGAGGTGGTGGTCTGGTTCAAGGCCTTCGTGCCACGGCCTATTGTGCGTGTTGTGCTAGACATTTGATCATGACGTCCTTTTGGACATGTTTCTATGCCCCTACAAATCAGGCTTTCCGTCATGTTTTATGAATAAATATGCTGCTTGTGAATCTGGTACTAGTAGTAATATCTGTCTGGTATTTTCCTTTGATCAAGTTCTTGCTCCTGTTTATTTGGTCATCTTATTTAAGAATAGCACTGTTGTATTGGTTTTTATGTGCTTGACAATAATCTGGTCATATACTAACTCTTGTAACAAAATAATATTCCGTCTCACATTGTTTCTTTTTGATTTGTAGTCACGTCTGATGTAATAGTGTCGTTGTTTTCTCAGTTTCGGTTTGTTCATAATTTCTGATACATAAAGTTGTGTTATCATTGTTGATAATTTGCTAGGACGAGCAAATATATGCTCCTGTTGGTTGTTACAAGAAGTTGTTGTTTTGTTTGATTAAAAGTGACCTTGTCCTTTCTAGTAACGATATATGTGGCTGTTCCCGTGGCGACGCTGGAGGCCCCGGTGAAGGAGCAAGACCTCGTCTCTGTCGCTGGCGCCACCGGGAAGGTCGGCTCCCTGCATGGTATCTTGCTCGTGGCCGACAGTTAGCCATTTCATCTATTGCTGCATTGACCTGAAATGCAATGTGCAGGGAGCTCATGAAGCTCGGTTTCTGAGTTTGCGCCACCATCCGGGGCAATCAGAGGGACCTTCCATGGCATGTAGTTGTTGGAGCTAGGCGATGGGTGCAGCGTTGCTGATCTGAGGCAGGGAAGGTATTTTTTTCCCTCTCCATCCTTTGTGCTTGATTTAGAGTGTTTTTGTCAAGAAAGTCTGCATGTTTACAATGGAGCAGGCTTCTAGTGATTGGCAAGATATATATCATGTTCAGGCTCATGGATTACATGATTTCTTATCTCCGATTAAGCATGAGCTGTTTTTAGACATGAACTTATGGTTGTATGATGTAATAGCGATTGTTGTTGTCAGTGACACTAGTTGGGCTTATTACATGAGCTACTGGCTTTAGTGCTTATGATTAACTCTTGACTTGATCTTGTTGAGGATACTAGTGACCGTCATGTTCCAGCTCATGGATTTCATGATTAGTTATCTCCGATTAAGCATTAGCTGTTTTTAGACATGAACTTCTGGTTGTATGATGTAGTAGTGATTGAGGTTGTCAGTGGCCCTAGTTAGGCTTGTTACATGAGCTACTGGCTTTAGTGGTTATGATTAACTCTTGGCTTGATCTTGTTGAATATATACACTAGCTGTATGTGATCTGTGGTTGCTGGTTCTTGGTCTGATAGCGGCGAGTTGATTGCACCGCAACCACCGACTAGGTGGTTTATAGTTGCAATTTTGTTATCGATATTTGTAGAGCCTAGTTGTATTGCGTCGCACTGTATGCCCTGCTTGGTCCAGATGCTGATTGTTATTTGTCTTGATGGCATGACAGGCAAGTTTGGCGAGAAGAACACCTCTTGTCCTCCTCGCTGCTGGCATACTGCTGCCCGGCCGTGGACGACCATGACTTACAGGCGAATATGGCGTTGAGGTAATATCATTCTCTCCAACCCTGGTGGTTTGGTATGATTGCTGTAGATGGTGATGTGTGTGCATCATGTTCTGTGTTCAGTGCGAAGATTAGGTTACGGAATAATTTGTTTATATCTTGAGGTGGTGGTCTAGGTCAAGGCCTTCGTGCTACAGCCTATTGTGCGTGTTGTGCTAGAAATTTGATCATGACGTCCTTTTGGACATGTTTCTATGCCCTTACAAATCAGGGTTTCCGTCATGTGTTATATGAATAAATATGCTGCTTGTGAATCTGGTACTAGTAGTAATGTCTGTCTCGTATTTTCCTTTGATCAAGTTCTTGCTCCTGTTTTATTTGGTCATTTTATTTAAGAATAACACTGTTGTATTGGTTTTTATGTGCTTGACAGTAATTTGGTCGTATACTAACTCTTGTAACAAAATAAAGTTTTGTCTCACATTGTTTCTTTTGACTAGTAGTCACGTCTGATGCAATAGTGTCATTGTTTTCTCAGTTTCGGTTTGTTCATAATTTCTGATACATACAGTTGGGTTATCATCGTTGATAATTTGTTAGGACGAGCAATTATATGCTCCTGTTGGTTGTTACAAGAAGTTTGTTTGGTTTGATTAAAAATGACCTTGTCCTTTCTAGTAACGATATATGCGGCAGTGCCCGTGGCGACGCTGGAGGCCCCGGTGAAGGAGCAATACCGCGTCTCTGTCGCTGGCGCCACCGGGAAGGTCGGCTCCCTGCATGGTGTCTTGCCCATGACCGACAGTTAGCCATTTCATCTATTGCTGCATTGACCTGAAATGCAATGTGCTGGGAGCTCATGATGCTCGGTTTCCGAGTCCGTGCCACCATCAGGGGCAAGCAGAGGGACCTTCCATGACATGTAGTTGGTGGAGCTAGGCGATGGGTGCAGTGTTGCTGATCTGAGGCAGGGAAGGTAAATTTTCGATCTCCATCCTTTGTGCTTGATTTAGAGTGTTCTTGTCAAGAAAGTCTGCATGTTTACAATGCAGTAGGCTTCTAGTGATTGGAAAAATATATACCATGTTCAGGCTCATGGATTACATGATTTCTTATCTCCGATTAAGCATGAGCTGTTTTTAGACATAACTTCTGGTTGTATGATGTAATGGCGATTGCTGTTGTGAGTGACACTAGTTGGGCTTATTACATGAGCTACTGGCTTTAGTGCTTATGATTAACTCTTGACTTGATCGTGTTGAGGATACTAGTGACTGTCATGTTCCAGCTCATGGATTTCATGATTTCTTATCTCTGATTAAGCATTAGCTGTTTTAGACATGAACTTCTGGTTGTATGATGTAGTAGTGATTGCTGTTGTCAGTGGCCCTAGTTAGGCTTGTTACATGAGCTACTGGCTTTATTGGTTATGATTAACTCTTGGCTTGATCTTGTTGAATATATACACTAGCTGTATGTGATCTGTGGTTGCTGGTTCTTGGTCTGATCATATTTCTCTTTGTCCTTGGATAGTAGTACCTGCTTGGAATCGTGCCTCTGACCATGTTCCATTGCATTGCAGGTCGAGGTACCCGAGGTACCCGATGTTCGGAGGGACTCGCCGTGCTAGGTGTCGAGGCTCAGTTTGAGCGTCAGGGGGAAGGTGAGGTTGCTGAAAGTATATGTCATTGAAATTGGAATCGCAGGTCACAGAATTTGAGATCAGTTCCACAGCCCGTCATGATTGCATGCTTTAGCTCTAAAAGATTCGTAACTCATAAGATTTCACAACTTGAGTATTACAAATCATATTCGATTCGTGCCCAACACCGAATCGATCCCCCCTGTTTTTCATACATGCTTGCAGTTGTATGTACATGTCATGATCAAGAACAACCAAAACAAATGATTATTTTGGCTTTGCTTTTTCGGCACTTTTACAACCGAATCTCCAATTGTTGTGTATGCACCATTGTATTTCAACATGTGCTCTTGAATAATATATTTCCCTGAGCGAACACTGTAAATTTTTGTCCATGTCAAAAGCTTAGATCTGCAACGGTGTTCCAGACAATTACCTCCCATGTAGGTGCATAGATATTACACTGTTTTCACATGTGCACTATCATGTTCAGCATTTTTTGTAATAAAATAACAGTGCATTTACTCTCATCTGCGACTTAGTTCACAGATGGATCGACGTCAACTTAGTTCTTCTATGGCTGATTCAACATGACGTTGTATTGTTCATTTACCATGTCTAAATAGTAGTACAACAGCCAAAATAGTTTGGACCTGATTTGGAAATGCCCTTCAAGTGTGTTTTGGGGGTAAATGCGCAATTGAAATCTGCTTTATTTATAGTTTATCCTTTACTCTGTTTGCACTTTGCAGTGCCCTCCAACCTGTAAGTTGCCATCTGGCTGTTCGGTCTGCGGCGACCAGGACATCCACTGTGATGCTGGCGGTGATGTCTCGGCCTTGGCTACAATTCCCATATGGTGAGCTTAGTTCTTCTATGGTTGTCCATGTTCACTTCCTACCTGTCGATTGACACTAGTTAGGAACTTTGAGCCAGCTTGCATGTTTCCCTCGATAACACTATGTGTGTATATCCATCTTCTCTTTGTTAGGAACTTTGAGCCAGCTTGCATGTACATCCATCTTCTCTTTGTTGTGTGTATATCATATATATGCCTTTTTTTTGGTGGTCAACAAAGCAAGTACTTTAATACTCAGTTTCATATGTGTGCCTTTTGCAGTTCTTGGTCTCAGATGGCGCCTCTCTGAGTAACCAGGAGCGGCTCCCAGCGTCCTCCCAGAACACGCCCCTAGCTGCTGGTGCTGCGAGCGAGGGCTCAGGAAGTGCTGCTGCTGGGCTGGCCATGGCCTCCCAAGCCATGGGCGTGGTGGTAGTCTCGGTTGGACCTCTGCTTCGACTAACTCCTCGGCTCCCGCTGCGACGCGACCGTGGCGAATACCTCCCGTGCCTCACACGTGGTGGTAGGATCGGCTGCTGCCCGGCTTTGACTACCTCCTCGGCTCCCGAACGATGGCGAGCTGCTGTTGGAGTACATCAAGCTGGTGTGGGAGGTGCACCGTGTCGACGATCGTGCCTAGAGCTACTTGGACCGGGCTTGGCTTGGGCGCATCTGTCTGTCTCCCTGGAGCTGGTGTTCTTTGTGTTTCAATGTATACTGGATTAGATCCCAGGAATTGTAGAAACTCAAGTGAAGATTTGTATGTATTGCTTTCATTTGGAGTCTGGTCTGAAGGTTGTACCACCTGATGTGCAGATTCGCACTTTATATCTATGTGTATGGTATGGAGATGCTGGTTATGTTCCCTCCAGTAAAATTAAATGTGTATATTAAATGTGTATGGTATGGAGTATGTATGATTGTATTCACGAGCTTTTCTATGATTACCATTCATTTCCTTGCCGCTCATGTGGTCTCCTAACTCTTGCTTATGTTCGTTTCAACTACTGTATGCAGATGGATGCCGGTGCGTATCCATTTATGAGTGTGAAAATTAATGGAGTCCTCCTTGAGCCCACACAATCATCTAAAGGTTGTGCGCATGATGGGATTAGTTGGTTTTAAGGGCCAAATTGAGCTTGCACTCTATATTCTTGAGAATGCACCGTCGCTTGAATCCATGACGATCGACCCATTTGGTCTTAAACAAGTACGGTCGGAGGAAAACCCAAACAGGTTATTGGATATGCGAGTTGGTCGAGAGTTTGCACATGAATTTCTGGACCTTGAAAAATATCGTTGTGCATTAACTATATTGTGATTGCAACTGAGCAAGTTTTGAACTATGTCCTTGTATGTACCAGACAACAGATGTTTGGCACGCAAGTAAGGTCTAAGTTTTTTGAAGATGATGTTTGATCTTGGGTGTGTGATGGTTTTCCAGTTGACGTGAGAGTACTAGTAATGTACATGATGCAATTCCATGCAAACTTGGCCTGAATATTTTTTAAAGCTTTCGGTTTAAATTTAATTGATAAATAAATAGCATATACTAATATCCAACGGGCAGAAAGCTAGTACCAAAATAAAACATTGAACCACTGTAATTTGCTCTCGTGCCATCTGGAACGCGCAAGGATACAAATTAATTAATTGACGAGGTAATGAACAAAATAGCAACCTGGTACGTACGACTGAGGGCATGTACAATGGTAGAGAAGGCTGGTCTACTCTTAGCACTCCACGTCACTTAGAGAAGACAATAAATAGTAGTCGTACAATGCGTTATCTCTTATTGTCGTCTCTAGCAATTAATGTGAACTAAATAAATTTAGAAAGAAATTATGTTAATAAGGGAGAGCATATGGTACAATGGACAAAATAGTCTTCTCTTAATTTTTAAGAGATCATCCCTTAGCTAAGGGAAGACAACCCTCTCTCTCTTTATTCTCTTTCCTCCAACTAAGCAAATATCTGACGTGGCATCTCTAAGAGAAGGCTGACGTCACCGCATTGTACATGCCCTGAGAATCATTGGTGCAGCCTCTCTCCCGATCCTGAAAAATAGTCCAAAATGCATGCCAACCGTGGTAACCATAAATTCCGCCAAAAAATCTGGGTCAGCCGCAATTAATTTCTTGGATTGACCCGCACAGAACATGCCTAATTAATTCAGCCGGACGTTTGGTTTTCCTGCCATGTCATCAATCCGTGACATTACACATCTTAGCCGTCCGTTCTCTCCCAACAATTAGAAGATTTACACATCTCGACCATACGCTCTCTCCCAACGATAAGATAGGATAGATCGAAATACACCACCGCATTCATCTTCTTCCCAGGCTGCCGACCTCCTTTGCCTCCGACGCTTCTATAAATTCAACCTCATCGCGAACAACCGCGTGCGGAATTCGCGTGACTTGTGACTTTGGACTTGGCGAGGCGAGCCGAGGCGAGGGTGCCCATGGGACGGCCGAAGATCACCGGGGGGGCCGCCCGGAGCGAGCTGTGCTCGTGATGAATCCAGCACATGGCTATCTTGTTCCAGGCGGCGACATCCTGAAGGTAAACGACGTGTGCCGCAACTTCGCGCTCGCGAGGACGCTCCGGGCCGTCGCCGTGGGAGGGCCGGACGCGTTCTACAGGGATCGGTGGCGGGTCAGCTGGTGAAGGACGCGAGGAAGGCTGGAGGGATCATAACCATGGAGGATCTGGAGAAGTATCAGGTTAAAGTGCGGCGGCCGCTGTCGGAGAGTGTCATGGGGCTTACCGTGCTCACCATGCCTCCTCCTCTGCTGGTGGTGCAGGGCTCATGCTGGTGAGTTTTATGTTTACTGACATTTCTACTGTTATTTTTTAGTAGCAATTTTAGTGCTTGAAATTTGATGCACTTTTTATATGATTTTAGTAGAAATTAGTAACAGCAAAGTTGTTGACGGAGCATTCTTGTCATATTTTGTGGAATATCAGGAAAAGTCGCTAAAATGTTGGCGAAATTACAATTTGCAAACATGTTTTTTATTTTGTTATGAGTAGATAGTAATTCGTTCGAACATTTTTTATATATTTTGTAGAATATTCAAATATATAGATAGTTGAATTTAGCGCGGCGACACGCCGCGCCTTTGCTGAGGATATGTTGTAATAATTTGTTTGTTTTTTTATTTGCGGTATATATATTGTAAGGGAAGGTGGTTGTTATAATTTGTATAATGTAGTTAGGTGGAATTCAATTTGGAAGCAATCCATAATTAGAGTAGACGTGTTTGTATTTTCTGGAAATATTCATATAGACAATCATTTTTTTAAATGTAACTGCATAATTAGAGGGATTTAAATTATATTATTGCAAATATGTTAGGCAAATTTGAATGGTTAAATATGGTTTTATTTTGGCATTATTTTCATACGAAGCACCATAATTAGAGAGAATATATTATGGTTATGTTTAAATATTATGTGTCTATTTCGCCGTAAATATGTGATTTAGCTTGTTGGTTAGAGGAAATATGGTGTGTTAACATCTATTAAATTGAATTCATCTTTAGAGGAAACAAAATTTTGATTTCTTTAAATTTGAATGGAATGACGCATTATTTAAATTTGACCACATAATTAGAGAGAGTTAAGTTCAAGTTGAACATTTATTAAATTGAACTGCATAATTGAAGGAAGTTCAGTAATATTATTTGTAAATATTAATTTAGTTGAGTTGGTATGATATGTCTGTGTTTTGTGTTAAATATTTAATCGAACTCAATAATTGGAGGGAATAAATTGTTTGAGCACTTATTAATTTCAATTTAAAATAAAGCCATAATTAGAGCAAATGCTTAACTATGTTTCTTTTTTCCCGTAAGTACGTAATTAGTGGGAATGCACATTTTTTGGATTTGATTCTACAATTAGGAAAAATCTATTTATATTGCATCCAAATATTGACTAAATTGGGATGTTCAAATATGTTTGTATTTTACCATAAATAGTTAGTATTTTTTTCTGAGTTTTTTTTATATAGTTTTTTTTTAAAAAAATCTAGCAAGTTGGAATGTTCAAACATATTTGTATTGTGTTATGAATGTTTAAATGTAATTAGAGAAAATGCATTCGAATTATCTCGAAATATTTTCTAAATTTAAATGTTTAAATGCGCTTGTATTTTGCCATAGATATCTAATATAGTTACGTAATTAGAGGAAATGCATTATGTGTTTGGAAGGATTTGAATTTTTTGGAATTTTCAAATTTGTATGATGTGGTTATGTGGTGGAATTGAAATGTTGAAAATGTCTACATCTTGAAGTTGTGCAGATCTGAAAATTGTTGAAGCTGTATTTCGGAAGGTACGAAAGTTTTTCGGGAAAAAAAAAACCAGGGGAAATGTGGTGAATTTCAATTTTTAGAAATGTTCACATTTTCAAGTCGTAGTGGTTGCGGAATCAGGAGACTTGGAAGTCATATGACACTATGAAAATATTGATATTTTTAAATGCGGTTGTATTTTGCCATAGATATCTAATGTAGTTACGTAATTAGAGGAAATGCATTATGCGTTTGGAAGGATTCAAATTTTTCGGAATTTTCAAATTTGTATGATGTGGTTATGTGGTGGAATTGAAATGTTGAAAATGTCTACATCTTGAAGTTGTGCAGATCTGAAAATTGTTGAAGCTGTATTTCGGAAGGTACGAAAGTTTTTCGGGGGAAAAAAAACCAGGGGAAATGTGGTGAATTTCAATTTTAGAAATGTTCACATTTTCAAGTCGTAGTGGTTGCGGAATCAGGAGACTTGGAAGTCATATGACACTATGAAAATATTGATATTTGTAATTTGAGTTTGAATGGTGAAATATGATTGCTTTTCTCATAAAATTTGAATTTGAGTTTGAATGGTGTTTTTAAGATGATTAGGTGCGGAAAACTTTTAAAAATGTAATGTACTGAAATCTGGAATTTGTATTACAATGTTCCAATATGGCTGCAATTTGTTTCTGAGAACGTCCAATTGAAAACTGTACAGATTTGTAAATTGTTGGGGGGGGGGGGGGGGGGGGGGTTAAAATGCTATATCATGTTTGTGTGCGTCCTACAAATTTGTCCAAATATTTTTGGCAATACAAAGAATTCAAACCTTTTTCTTTTGCTGCCTTTTTTTTAATTCTAGTCATTTTGTTGTTTTCTATTTTTTTTTTTTGATGATCATTTGTGGAAACGTCTCGTTTTTTCTGCTTTTGATTTAAAATGATTAATGCAAATGATTTTGTTTTTCTTGCAATTTTTGGGAAGTTGGATTGAACGGAGTATTATTTCAAATTTGCAAGGCGTGTAATAATTTAGAAAAGGTCCCAAATAATGTAAAATGGTTATTATGTTTTTTCCATGTTGGTACAAATTGGTTTGTTTTTTTTTTGTTTTTTTTTTGAGTTGTATTTAAAAAGTTTTGAAAGTTTTGATTTTTTGTTGAAGGCATATGAAATGACTATTTTGATGTTCACAATTTTTCTACAAATTATTGAAATTTTGTTTTCGGGTCAATTCTATTTGTTTGGAATTTGAGATTTTAAATAAGCTGGGAAAAGGTCCTAAAGCATTCGGGATGACTACATTGATTTTTACAAATACTCGGAATTTGGTTTGAACTGATTTGGATTTGTATTTCAAAAGTTTGAAAAGTTTTAGAAAATAATAAACAGAATGGGAAAAAAAATTAGAGGGCCGAGGCAGGCGCCCAGGAGCAGGCCAGCCCAGCAGCCGGCCCGTCTGGCCAGCCCAGGCCCACTGCGACGTCGTGCTGCCGTCGGCAGTGGCCGGAGCTGCCGCGGCAACGGCGAGCTCGGCGCCGCCGCGTCCGGGCGAGCTAGGAATCGGGAGTGAGCGTATCGGACGCAGCGCGATGCGGACGACCCGCAGGTGGCGGCGCGGCCGCAGATCGTGGCCGGAGCGTCGCCGGCGAGCGCAAAACGCCGCGACGGCCAGCGTCCGCTGCGACGGCGATTCCGCCGCGGATTTGGCGTCCCGGCACGCGGCGCTGGGGGAGGAGGCGGAGGCGAGGACGGCGAAGCCCTCGTGTGCCTCGTAGGTATTTCAAAATTTCACAAACTCACACGCATCATGCTTTGGACGAGCATAGTTTTGATAAATGAATGCTTTGGATTCTCGACTTGATCTCCGTCGACAATCTTGATCGATGCAACATGTATAACTCATACCGTTTGCAGGTCCACTGGTAAAATCTTCCTAGCCGCGGCCATTAGATGTAAAAGACGCTGACATGTAGGGACAAAAACAATGGTCACGCCGGGAGCAACCACAACTCCATATATATAGTGAGCTTTAGAACTCTTAAAAAATTAGCTTGCGTGGCGCACTAAATCACGGGAAATTTGCTTAAGACAATAGGTATAGAACGTTCTGTCCTTACAATTTTCCTTGTTTTTTGTGTGTCTTTGTTTGCGCGTTGCATTAAGGCATACCACAGGTGATTATTGAGACAGACTCTACCAATCTGGTGCTTGCAGTGGTATTGACGGAGTTTGATCGTGCTCCTGAAGGAGTCATCTACCGAGACATTCGTGCTTTTATTCAGTTAAATTTTAATTATGTCAAGTTTGTTCATTGCCCACGTGGTTGTAATAAGGTTGCACAGGCCTTAATTAGGGGCGATTGGTGCGAGCCAACCCGAGTCCAGGCGCCTCCGGCGATTATGCTGAGCCTATGATTTAATGGAATCGGGTGTTCCATGTAAAAAAAGTCTATAAAACCTGCCTTAACCGGCTTTTCATCCGTGATCGACTGGTCCAACCACTCGCGCCAGTCAAACTCTTTCTTCCACGCGGTCTTTTCTGTCTTCTCTCCACCGGCGCCTGCTCATGGCCGGTTGGTACCTGCTCTCTCTTCTCTCCGTCGTCACGCTACTACCACGCGCACGCACTAATTGACCACTGTTCACTAAGCGACTCTGTTTTCTTTGTCACCGCGAGCAGCTCGAGGCCTCCAATGGCCGGCGGCGGCGCTCCTCCTGCTCTTCCTCGCAGCCGGAGCGGCGGCGTCCACGGCCGGGCGCAGGGAGGTCGTGACCTCGCCGCACGGCGCCGTGGCGGCCGACGACGAGCGGTGCTCGATCATCGGGCGTGACGCGCTCCGGAGCGGCGGCAACGCCGTGGACGCGGCCGTCGCGTCGTCGCTGTGCCTCGGCGTCGTCAGCCCCGCGTCCAGCGGCGTCGGCGGGGGCGCGTTCATGCTCGTCAGGCTCGCCAACGGCACGGCCGTCGCGTACGATTCCCGTGAGACCGCGCCGCTTGCTGCCACAAAGGTGAGTTGAGTAATCGGAAGAGTCGTCTCTTACACTAAGCAAAGACTCATGAAAAGCTTGCGTCTTCGCTTATACTCCCTCCGTTCCACAATATAAGATGTTTTAGCTAGGTCACATGTTGACTAGGTGCAAACCCAAATAAGTGTACATACACACTAAAACATGTCCACATACATCTAGATACATGTAAATGTGGACAATAGCTTAAACATCTTATATTTAGGAACGGAGGGAGTAGTACTTTGTTCCGTTCAAATACATGATTTAGGAGTGACTAAGACGTACTACCAGTGACTTACTACTAGTAATCTAGCTATATAAGTACCGTACAAATTTACAAGGTCTTATACCTTCTTGACCAAGATCGATGATTGGGCTTCACCGAATCAGAAATTTGAACATTTTTAAAAGAGCTGTCGGTCGCTCTCCTCTCCCCTACTACTGTTCGGGACAGGCGATTTTTGAAGCTCCTCCGTCCGGCCACCTCGCTCGCCACGGATCCGCGGGATTCCTCCCCTCCGTCGGCCGCTCCGGCGGCGGGAGGGTGGGGGATCCCCGGATCCCGGCCTGTATATAGTGTAGGTCGTGGTAGAGGTCCTCCGGCGGCGTCGGGGAGGCGGCGATGGTGTCGGTGGCTAGGTGGTGGTCGTCGTGCTTCCTCTCTGGCGGTGGCGCTCTCCGGAGCTTCGCCGCGGCGCGGGCGACTTTTGGGCGCTGCAGATCTTTGGATCCCGCAGCTTTTTGCTGTCCTTCGTCCTCTTTTCAGGCCGGCGAGGATGAAGACAACTCTGTGGGAGTTTGCAGGCGGGTGGTTCCTCTCCGCCGGCGAGCTGGGTGGGGCGTGTGGAAGAAGGGTGGTGCTGGCGGTGGCCCGAAGCCGAAGCTCGTTCATCGGCAAGATTGCGGTGCTTGCGCCGGATGGCTTATGCGGCTGCTCAACAAGGTTGTTCGGGCTACTGGCTACGGAGCGCGGCGTGCTTGCCTCCTTCCTCCCCGGCGGCGTGCTGCTGGTGGGTGAATCAGGTTTGCTGTGTGGTGGATCCCGGCGTCGCTGGGGTGTGTGTTCTTCTTTGCCTCTGTTCGTGTGGTGCGTGTGTGTTGTACTCTGAGGATCACGAACTCCCTTCAAAAAAAAAAATTTTTTTTGAACATTTTCTCATGTTTTCTTGGTCAATGCTAGTTTTTTTTTTGAAAATATCGTCAAATTGATGAAGTATCAAAACTTAAAAATATGACAAGCTACGGATGGTGATTAACTCACATGGTTGGTGTGCCTTTCTAGATCTGCAATATTCCGTTACAACTGGCAAACAACATGCACATGGCAAATGGGGGAGCTGAGACATGAGGCAGCCGCTCCCTAGCTAGCTGCTAGATCCCTTGTACTCTCTCCGTTTTAAAATATGAAATGTTTTAATTTTTTCTCGGATGCGTATTAGTGTGTATATTTACGCATTTTAATCCGAGTTAATAGCACCAGCGGTCACACAACTCGTTGTCGATGTGCACTTAAGTCACACTTCTCCAGAATGTGATTATTTGGTCACACAACTCGACAAGTGCGTGCACGCAGGTCACTGGCCCCACTTGTCAGTCCGTTTTGGACGGTAAATTTTCAGAAAACCCCCTGGAGTAATATTAATTTTACAAAATGGTCCTCCTAATTTTACAAAATGGTCCTTCTAATTTTACAAAATGGTCCTTCTAATTTTACAAAATGGTCCTTCAGGGGGACCATTTTGTAAAATTAATATTACTCCAGGGGGTTTTTGAAATTTACCATCCAAAACGGACTGACAAGTGGGGCCAGTGAGCTGCGTGCACGCACTTGTCGAGTTGTGTGACCAAATAATCATATTCTAGAGAAGTGTGACTTAAGTGCACATTGGCGTCGAGTTGTGTGACCGCGGGTGCCATTAACTCTTTTAATCCGTATGTGGTCCACATTGCAATAACTAAAACATCTTATAATTAGGAACACGGAGGGAGTAGTATTATTCAGTAGATATGTTAATGCCAACTTAGGGCTATGTATGTGCACACCACATACACTTGCTTGTGTTGGGGAGAGCTTTGGAGTGACGGGAAGAACCGAAGAAGACACGACCGAGCAGCCACTGATGATTTCTGTGAACCATATATACGCGTGTAGATTAAGCTACATAGCGGCGCGCCAAGTTGAATGCCGGGCGTCCTTGTCTCTGCCGGAAAAAGGAAGCGTTCCACGCTATCGCGCGCCCACTCGCATTGGTGCGTGCTTTGGCCATAGCTTCTGGACCAGATCGGGAAAGCCAAAACGAATCCGCGATCGGCCGGCTGGCCGGCGTAGAAGCTGATGCTACGATGCGAACAACCATGTCCCGTTCAGCGCCATGACTAGGACTCCTACTCTCTTGTCAGTTCAGCGATGTAAAGGGAACTTGGCCGCCAGTGGCCAGTTTGCTGTACTTGATCGCCACATTCTACCTACTACTCTACTAGGAACGAGTCTACGCGACACGATAATGCCAGCCAGCCAGTCTTGTTAGAACTAAAACTGAGAAAGCAAGTGTGCTAGCTAGATGAAATTAATTAGTTCTTCCTTTTATGAGTTGCCCAGCTCCTCATTAACCCAAGTTATGCCATTTCTTGAGAAAAGGCACCTAAAGACAATTTATTTCATTTTGAGTAGAATACACGGACAAATAGTAGATGAACTTGTCAGAGATGGTCAGTTTAGTACATCAGCTTGCAAAACTGTCCCCTGCCCGCACGTTCGCCATGTAAGAGAATCTTTTCGAGAAAGCACAAAGGACCTTTGCGTTTTATTTTCATTGAAAAGATAGAGTTGGTTACACTCCTCCTAGCAATCAGAGTACAAGTAAGAGAATCTTCACCGGTGTTCCCAATAAGCTCTGAATAGAACAGAAAATCGTCGCCCAGTCGCGGTTCCAGTAACAGCAAAGTTGTTGACGGCCCAATGCCACGTCCGGCAACCCCGCAAGGGTCCCGGTCCATAGGGAGGAAGTGAGAGTGACGGAAGCCGCAGCAACCGTCGCAACGTCGGATCCTGACCGACGGGCCCATCATATCATTGACTCATAGCGGTTCAAAACGTACAATGCTGGGGTTATGATGCGCATCAGCTCCCCTGGCGGGCGCAAACGCGTCTCGCTCGCCTTCCCGACTCGCGTCGCTGGCGCATCAGGAACCGTTGCCGGCCACCCCGCCTTCATAAAACGCAGCACCGCCCCTCCCTCACCTACGTTCAGATCAACGCCCCTAATCGCTCACCACCTTCTCTCTCGGCGCTATGGCGTAGAACGACGAACACGAGGCAGCGGTTGCGGCGGCGGCGACATCGTCTACAGGAGCTGCCTCAACATCCCCGAGGCGACGGTGGTCGCGAGAGCCAGCCTTCTCATGCAACCCAGCATGCGCCTCCCCATCGGTTGGATTATCAGTGTTGGTGGGCTCTCCATCCCGCCTCTCCCCACAGACGAACGCGACTTCCGCCAGCTCATTCGTAACTGACGTCGGCGCCTCAAGTCGAGAGCTGGTGTCTATTTCAGCGAGTACTCGTAGCAGATGGGGAGAAGATGACGCTTCACTAATCGTTGGGTGCAGGCGGATTAATTATGTGGCGATGTCCTCATCAAACCGCGCGCGTGACGCTCCACTTCTTGCAAGAGTGTTCTAGGCGAGTGTGGGTGGCGACACAGGCTGGTTTCGTTCTTGGCAATGCTCTTTGAGCTGCACACCTCAGTTTCCCGGGTAAAAACTCTAGGTGTGACCTTTGGTGGTTGTACATGGCAATGGAGGCTCCCTAGTCGCTCTGTAGTCGTTTTCTTGTTGATGGCATTGTTTTGAGATTGGACCGTCTCCGTAGTGAAAACACAGGATCTTACCAAGTTAGTTAGACAAGACGACGACATTCACAGTTACCTTTCTCCAGGCGCCATTTTAGAGAAGCTTTTCAGAGTCTAGGTGTTGCCACCACCGGTGGTGTTCTTCCTGTTGTGAGTCTCACATTGTTTCGGTGGGTTCTTTGTTTATATTTTTTATTGCAAAGGTTGTGTGTATTTGGTATCGAAAAAATGGTTATTAATCAATACCCATGTCGAACTGGGAATGTATGCGGGTGGGTTTACCATGGATGGGGATCTTCTACATGTTTCATTATTTTTTCAGCGCCTTCTTCGACATGCAGAGGCGCCGGCATCACATACTTACTTCGATTTTGTGGTGCTACTCAACTACAAGTACTTCATCTCGAGATCCGGGTTAACGGTCTAACTCTGACCATAGGTGGTTGTACATCGTAATGGCCGTTTTTTCATGCCCTTCCTTTGCTCAAAACATTGCTTAATGTTTGTTTGATTTGATCTTCATAGTGAAAACATATTGGCCTTTCCTGTTTGGACCGAGTGACTACCACACTTACGCGTAGGCGTTACTTTTGGAAAACCATTTGGTGCAGTTCTTGTGTTGTCAAGTGATGGTTGGTGCCAATGGTTGTTGCTACATGCCACTCGATTACTATAGATAATTTGGGCGTGATTTTTTGATGGCATATCCTTCATTTGTTTCATTTTCTCTTTTAATAATTCTGTTGCGTGCATCTTTAATATCTTTATGAACTACTATATAAGAGCTTGATATTGATATATTGTACGTCCTTTATTAGAAATAAAATAAAATTGTGAACAACGGAGATCTCAATTGTGCATTCAGGACATGTACGGCGGCAACTTTACGCTGAAAGCAAGGGGCGCTCTCTCCATCGGCGTCCCGGGGGAAATCGCGGGCCTCTACGTGGCGTGGAGGCAGCACGGCAAGCTCCCATGGAAAAGCCTGGTGATGCCGGCCGTGAAGCTCGCCCTAGAGTTCAGGATATCGCCGTACCTGCGGATGCAGATGGAAGCAACCAGGGACGGCATCCTCGCCAACGCCGGGATACGAGCCGTGTACGCCCCAGGCGGCGACATCCTGAAGGTAAACGACGTGTGCCGCAACTTCGCGCTCGCGAGGACGCTCCGGGCCGTCGCCGTGGGAGGGCCGGACGCGTTCTACAGGGGATCGGTGGCGGGTCAGCTGGCGAAGGACGTGAGGAAGGCTGGAGGGATCATAACCATGGAGGATCTGGAGAAGTATCAGGTTAAAGTGCGGCGGCCGCTGTCGGAGAGTGTCATGGGGCTTACTATGCTCACCATGCCTCCTCCTTCCGCTGGTGGTGCAGGGCTCATGCTGGTGAGTTTTATGTTTACTGACATTTTTACTGTTATTTTTTAGTAGCAATTTTAGTGCTTGAAATTTGATGCACTTTTTATATGATTTTAGTAGCAATTTTTAGTATTAGACAGAGAGCCAGCTATTTGATTTTTTGAATAGTCAGTCAGCTGTCTATCGTTTAACTGAAAAAAATCCAACTAACAAATGTGAATCCTTCGACAAGATATTTAAACAGCAAGCCTGGATCACTTTCAATAAAAAAAACAGATAAGCACAAGAGTTGCAGTCAGGTCAAGTGGTCGTCTCATGTTTTTGAAGGGAAAATGAACGTTTTGATGGGCGTGCATGTCATTATCTTGATCCCGCTTTTACATAATTGACAGGTCTTGAACATCCTTGCTCAGTATGGAATTTCTGGTATTTCTGGGTCTCTTGGGATTCATCGTCTTATTGAATCCTTGAAACATTACATGGCAGTAAAGATGAATCTAGGAGATCCTGACTTTGTTGATGTTAGTGAGGTTGTCTCTGATATGCTCTCTCCCAAGTTTGCTGCTGAGCTGAAGAGAACAATTTATGACAATATGACATTTTCCCCTAAACATTATGGTGGAAGGTAAAGAACTTCGTTTCAAAAAGCTACTTTTACTTTTGAAATGAAGTACCATCAGTGAACCATGGCCGTGTTACCGTTTTTTCATGAAAGAAGTGCATTTCATTAATTACATTGCAAGTCATGCTTGGAATATTTTTTTCTGACTATTATTTGCTTGTGATTTTGTTACGTTTCTTACTTAACATATCCTTTATATACATCGTCAGTTAAGAGAAATGGAGTACTACATTATTTAACTAGTCTTTCAGGTTGTGTAACATGAAGAAAATTCAAGAACAAAAAGGCTTTTCTGTCTGAACTATTGTGTAGCATTTGATTCTTTCTGGATATACGATATCTTGAACCATAATGGCAAAGATGCTATGCAGATTCCTCTTTGGCTACTCCCTTGTTAGATTTCATTTGATTTCGGCCTGATGAACTTGCGTTGTGCAGGTGGAACATCCTTCAGGACCACGGGACAAGCCACTTATCCATCGTGGACGGCGAAAGAAACGCCGTGTCGATGACGAGCACCGTCAACTCCTACTTCGGGTCCCTGATCCTTTCTCCAAGCACAGGCGTTCTGCTCAACAACGAGATGGACGACTTCTCCATGCCGGCCAATACCTCTGCCAACTCTCCGCCGCCGGCTCCCAGCAACTTCGTCGCCCCTCTGAAACGGCCTCTCTCTTCCATGTGCCCAACCATCGTTCTAAAGGTTTGTAGTACAGTATAGATTCATGGAAAATCTCCGAAGAAGCTGGAGTTTAGTTTCCATGAAGGGTTTTCTGATTGTTCTTCTCCTGTCCTGTATCTGTCCTAGGACGGGAAACTGAAGGCTGCAGTGGGTGCCAGCGGTGGGAGCATGATCCCTGGCGGGACAATCGAGGTGTTCCTCAACCACTTCGCTAAGAACATGGATCCGTTGTCCTCTGTCATGGCACCGCGGGTTTATCACCAGCTGATCCCGAACGTGGTTCAGTACGAGAACTGGACGACGGTGACCGGCGACCGGTTCTTGCTGGACGCGGCGACGAGAGCCGACCTGCTGAAGAGAGGCCACGTCCTGTTGCCGCTCGCCGGAGGTACCATAAGCCAGCTCGTGGTGCACAATGTGGAGAGCCGCGGGGATCTGACCGCCGTGAGCGACCCGAGAAAAGGCGGCGTTCCGGCCGGCTACTAAACTAGAATCATACGAGGAACCAACCACTCTGGTTGTTGTCACCAGCTTAAGCTACACGCACGATTCTTGTATCGGTTCATGGATTCAAATAAAAATAGCATCACGTCTCACTCTGTGCGCTCAATAAACACCAGTGTTTCAGGCTTTCAGCTATGGTGCCATCTTCAGGCTTCAGTATTTTTTCTTTCAAAAAAGAGGGTACGGTATCTCTCCATCTTCACCGATTGGTGCACACATACATCAAAATTTGTACAGCCAAAGTATATTCTATAAGAGTATTCGGAAATCCAAAAGCCAAGATTACAGCAAATACTTATGCTTCGCTAATCCTATTAATAGGCCACCAACCATATTAGTCGAAGATATATCCCCTCAGATGCTTGTGGGTAATAGAAGTATAAAACCTTTATTTTCTAGAGTAAAAATCAATTAAATCATAAGGTACAAAGTCTAAAGTTGTAAAGAAGGGTCACGAGCAGCATTACATGAACTCCTCTAAACGGAAAATATTAATGTCAAGAGACAGATACATACATAAGTTTACAATCAAGTTGTCGATCGCAAGCATATTTTGCACCCCTACGTTAGAATTTGTAGCCCAATTATACACCTGTTTAGAGTTTTGGACAACTCGCTTGCTCGATCCACGTCCAAAAACTCAATCCCGTTCTTATGCCGAACATGGTCACACGAACGAACAGTTCATGTTACGATAATTACTCCATGCTAGATCATAGACGTCGACGCCGAGGCACGATATTTGTTAACGCAGTTCAGCACTCAACGCCTACATCTGCGAGGTATGACTACGGGCGCTCCTCCCCAAAATGCAACGGCCGCTCTAGGCTCCGGCACAAGCCGCCGGCTCTTCCTGCGTGCCTAACTGCCTATTGCTATAAAGTCGTCATAGGTTACATTGTGTGGCATCCCACATTATATAAGATATAAGAGGCCAAGGCTACAAGAGTTCGGACTCAAGTATGAAGTATCTACACCTAATGCAACTACAAGTGCTAACGTAATCTAACTCGTGCATAATATTCGACACAAATACAACAGTTTAGAACGAATTAGTCCATATATATACAACATCTCTGACACGATCGGATATCGTTCAGTTTGTTTACGCCTTGCACTTGGTGATGGAGACGAGGCTCTCCCTGTATGGGACGACGTGGTGAACATAGCACGTAGGGTCGTATTGCTCCAAATCACCATACTCTTCCAGGTCCACCACTTCATCCACACCATCCTCGTTGCACCAGTAGAGCTCCTCGTCGTCGTCCGAGACCCTCACCAGCATCCCACCGCCGGCGGCCCAAAGCGGCAAGAAGCCGTAGCAGCCGAAGCCCTCGTCGTAGCATAGTCCTGAATCGATCCGGCAGCGCAGCGACCACTGTGCTGGTCGTGTCTCGTCGTCGTCCGCGAGCTGCCACACTTCAAAGGTCAGCAACGAGGCACCGTTGTTGACGTGGCATAGCTTGCCGCCTGGTTCCGCCAGATGGTCGAGGGCGGGTTCGTACTCGAAGGTCAGGTGGGCATGGCACTAGGTCGAACGTCCTGTCGCGCAGGCTAAACCGCAAGAGGGAGCTTGGCCGAGGATCTTCGTCGGCGTGGCAAGCCCAGTAGAAGGCGTCCCCAGTGCATGCCGGTGGCGTTCCGCCGATAGCGTGCGGCGGGTCGACGGTGAGCTCCCAAGAGTCGCCCCGAGCGTGAAGACCTCGTGCCCGATGTCGTAGTCGAGCGTGCAGCTGGACTTTTCGTGGCACCACCGCCGGTAGAAGTACCTGGCGACGACGTACTGATTGCGCCAGCGGTCAAAGCCGATCGCCGCCGATGGATGCTTCTCGTCGCAGTACACGTCCGGGGTACCGAGCTCTTGGTGGCCGGGTTGCACACGTATACCTGGTTCGTGGTGGTGGCGACGGCGACCAGGCCGTCGCAGTGCGTGGCGAGGACCACGTCCGTGATGCCTCCTGCTTCCGGTGGGCACCCCTCCTTCCCGAGCAACGACTCTGCCGCCTGGGCCTCGAAATCGCCGGGGGTCTGTCCGGGACGCAGGCGGTAGAAGGTGATGTCCTCGGAGAGGTCTCCATGTCCTTGGTATTCGAAGGCAGTCTTGCGGTTGATGACGAGCATGGACGTCGGGCTCGCCCGTGAGAAGTCGCGGTGGCGACGGATGAAGGCGTCGTCTTCCTCCATCCGGGCGCGCCAGGAGCGGCAGACGCATTTGGAGCGCACGAGGAGTTTCACGGGGAGCCGCACCAGGACTGCCATGAAAAGCAGGTCTTCGGGGAGGGCGACGCCGGCGGCCGGAGGAGGAGGCGGTGTGATCCTGCGGCGTTTCTCCGTCCGATGATGGTCCATCTCTGTATGTTACGTTACGTACTTTTTTCACTTTAATTACGTGAGCCGGTGTGGGGATTGCTGCTGCTGGTATATATTGATCGACTCTTCGAGCCTTCGAGGTCGAGTCCGTATAGCGTATAGTGATTAGGGTGGAAAACAAATCTCTGTAACGGACCCTCCGACTCCTAATTGTATTACGCATAAAAATAATTCTCTGTTAAGCTCTAACGGGCCACGCCCTAAGCTCCCATCTTATTAGGCCCCTCCCCGTACTAATCTGTGCATCCACTATGTATCGCTCTTTGCGAGTCCGAGCTCCCGTTGGGTGTCTCCGCATGGGCCGGCCCATTTATTGTTTTTTGTTTTCCCGTTCATTTTCTTCAGCATATTTTTTCTTTGTCTTACTATTTCTTTCCTGTTTATTTTTCTTTTTTCTTTTTCACTCCTTTTTTATTTTTCGCTTATTTTGAAAAGGTTATGCTTTTTGAAAATTGTTCACTTTGAAAATGGTTTATATATTTAAATTAATATATTTTTATTTAAAAAATTGTTCTGATTTTCGAAAATGTTTCTGATTTTAAAAATGGTTCCGATTTAAAAATGGTTTCCATTTTTCGAAAATGGTTCTGATTTCTTAAAATAGTTCTGATTTAAAATGGTTTTGATTTTTTTAAATGGTTCCGACTTTTTAAAATGGTTCATATTTTTCAAAAATGCTTCCCTTTTATTTAAATGGTTCAGATTTGAAAATGTTCAATTTTGAAAATGGTTCAAATTAAAACCGGTTCAATTTTTTTAAAATCTGATTAAAAAGATTCACGATTACAGATTCATCACGGCTAGAGAAGCAACAAGAATACCATTGCCTACATTGTACCATTGCCTTGAATTAATCCAACTTGGGGCCATGACATTGATCATCATAGTCACTTGCTGACTTGCAGTACAAAGGTAAATTATGTTGACGGATGGCACACACAGAGTTTTCATCCAAAAGAAAACCAAGCAAAACATTATCTGCAAAAATGTCGAGATTTGGGGATGTCTTTTTAAATTGATGGAATGCATCCAATATCCATAAAACCCCGTGGTCTAGAGGTAAGAGGAAGGATCACATATGGATCTAGTAAGCCGCTCTGTGCATAACTGTAGAAAATTAGCAATCACAGATTTGTTAAAGACAACATAATTATGTCATTTCAAAATTGCCCAAAGCAAAGCGCAAAGCCCAATTCTAATATGCGCCTTGGTTTTTTGTTTGCATCCCATTAATCCAATTTTAAAACATATTGGTTGGTGGTGAAATATTAAAAGTGAAATGAACGACCCTGCAGATAAAACGAGCCAACTTACAAGAAATAAAAAAGATGGTCAATCAATTCCAACGAATCACAAAACAAACACTTAGTGCTACCCGTCCATCTTCTTTTAACTAGATTGTCCTTAGTAAGTAGCACTTTGCTATAAAGGAACCACATAAAATATTTATCTTTAATGGTACCTTAAACTTCCACAAATGGCCATTCATTAAATCTTCACACATAGATTTAACCATGAACAACCCGGAATCAGTTAGATGCCATGTGAATTCATCTGGCTTATTTTCTTTCGAAATGGAAGTTATACCCCCGCCTCTGCATCAAAATGATGCAAACAATCATTTTTTTCCTTTATTAATAAAGAAGAAACCTTACAAAGAAATACTTCAATTAACCAGAAGCCACCTTCCCAACGACAAATGTCATCTACAAGGACAACTCCCATTAGTCTCTCCACAAGGTCCAGCGGTGAACC
Source organism: Poa pratensis (assembly GCA_947311845.1). Classification (NCBI taxonomy): domain Eukaryota; kingdom Viridiplantae; phylum Streptophyta; class Magnoliopsida; order Poales; family Poaceae; genus Poa; species Poa pratensis. The sequence goes on along the minus strand of CAMZMU010000046.1, from coordinate 32,473,865 downwards.
GGGGGGGGGGGGGGGGGGAGGGGGGCTCATTCCAATCCTCTCTCTCCCCCTCTGCTATAGCAACTTGAGAGCTCTCGCGTCGCTCCCACGCCAAACCAAGGCCTCTCACGGTAGCGTCGCTAGTCGGAGATGGCTGAGGGGAGGCACTGGGTATCTCCTTGTGCATAGTAGTTGTAGGGCTTTCGGCTGGTTGCCGATTAGGAGCCTCGTGCCCGTAGTATGGAATGGAGTTCTGGGTCATGGGGCGAATCCAACCCACTTTCTTAGGGTGGGACAGGTCTATATGGGCCGGTGCTTTTTTTTTTCCTCTTGTCTATAGTACAGTATATATGGGTTGGGCCAAAGGTGTCGTGGGTTTGTCACGTCAGATGTCATGGATGACTTCGTAGGTGTGGGATTGCGCGAGTCAATCGTCTCTGAGCTTAAGATCGCAGGAACAAATATCAACACTGATTTACCCAGGTTCGGCCCTCAATGTGAGGTAAAGACCTACTTCCTGCCTACCCTAGATTGGTATTGATATGATATATGAGGTGTTACAATGGAGGCGATCCGATCTCGGTACTCGCCGTATGAACTAGGGTTTGAGGGCTTGACCCCTTCTAAGTCCTGCGAGTCCTCTTTATATACATAGAGGCTCGTCAGGTTACAAAGGAAACTTCCTCCACAAGGAATATATCAACTGGAACCTACTTGGAGACTAATTAGTCCTCACGTCTTTCAGGATATGTCTTCTAGATTCTTCTCCTTGTGGCGGTGCGATATTGGGCTTGCTTTCATGTAGGCTTATGTTCGTGCGAGTAAAGCGGGTCGCACTTATCAATATGGGCCGCGACTTAACCCACAAAGTATTCCTCCGACATTAGCCCCCAAGATTGGTTAGGACTTCACGGTGAGGACCTTCTGGTTACTTGAAATGGTTGTTGAGCCGCACTGTGAGCGTTCTGGCCAATCTCTGACTAATGCGATTCATTTGTGCGACTCATCCTTCCGTATGGAATATTCTGTTTTCTTCAATTGCGGACCATTCCTCATTCTGTGGGCGCAAATTATTCTGTTGATTTCGGGCACCCCAGTTATAAGCTGCGGCGGCCTAGGTCAATATTCACTTACCTCTGCTTTCTCCTCATTCCTAATCGTGCCGCCATCTTCCTCAACCGAACTTAGCCCCCGATCCAATCTCCTCTCGCAATGGCGCCTAATGCAAAGCCATCCGAGGATAATCGCAAGATCTCCTGCAACTGGGAAGGACCCTGGGTGATGGAGGAGGTCCTTGCGGATCTGGTCATCGAAGGTTTCTTGCCGCCGAAGGAGAGCAACGTCTGGCGGGCGCCAGGTGACGAAATCGAGCCGCGCCCCAAGCCCAACGAACTAGTGATGTTCGTGGATCACGTGGAGTGTGGATTCACGCCGCCCGGCTCCCTCTTCTTCCGCAATCTGATGCAATGGCTGGGCCTCCGTCTTCACGACATCGGGCCTAACTCAATGCTCCAAGTGAGCAATTATCATGTACTGTGTGAGGACTACCTTGGCGTAGCCCCCAACATTGATCTGTGGTTGGCCTCTTTTTCTTGCAACAGCCAGCTTACTTCCAAAGGTGGCGCCTATGTTCAGGTCGGCGCCATCTCCCTGCAACGCCACAGAAATTCTGTTCTTCCCAAGCTAGCCCTGGCGAATCGGCCCAGGGCTTGGCAAAAATCTTTTTTCTACTGCCAAGATACTTCGCCGGAGGGCGAAACTCGCCTCCCCTCCTGGTCCAATACCACCTTCGTGCCTACTGAGGCACTGAAATCCAAACCTCGGGATGCCGCCACATCCTTTATCAATGAGTCGCTGATCAAGGTTCGTGCCTTGATCGGTCATGGCCTTACTGGCCTTGATCTTCTCTCCTGCTGGACGAAGTGGCGTATCCAACCAGTGAGTCCCCGGCAGTGGTCCTTTCTCGAGTGCTCTGGCACTTCTGCTGATGTTGATCGCATCCAAGCTGCTGACTGGGAACCTGAAGAGTGGGTGGAATTCGTCACCCGCGTGACCGAGGAGAAAAATGTCTCCTTTGACAAAGTGGGGCTTGCCCTTTTAGTGCTAATAACAAGCCTTTCGAGGTAACTTTTCTTCTCTAGACCTTTGTCTTTGTAGCAGAATTGCGTTCCTTTTTTATACTAAAATTCACCTTTTTCTGGATCAGGCTGATGAGGACTATTGGTCGCTTCCGGCGACTGATGTAGGCACTGCTGCTCCAAGCGTGCCACAAGGAAGAAACTGCTGCCTACTTTAGAGGGCAGTGAGATTGTTGATATTCCATCTATTGCCACTGCGGCTTCAGATGGTGAGGACACTGAACTGGAGGAAGATGACAGTCATGTGCCAGCCGCAGCAGGAGATTGTTGATATTCCATCTGTTGCCACTGCAGCTTCAGATGGTGAGGACACTGAACTGGAGGAAGATGACAGTCATGTGCCAGCCGCGAGTCCTCCTGCTGCGGCTGGCCCAACTCCCCGCAGGGCCTCGAAGAGGCTATCCCGGGAGGAGCCAGAGCTTAATGCTCTGGAAAATCCTGAGGCCGCCAAGCGTCGCCGGCCTGTTGTGGGCGCGACTCCCTCTGTTGCCAGGTGTGTGTTTAAAGCCACTGCCTCGGCTGAAGAAGATATGGGACCCAATTCTGGTAATTCTTACTGCCTTGGCATCCTGACTGCATATTCTTTTCCTTCCTTTTATTAACACATAGACCTCTGACTGTAGATTCAGGGTTCCAGGGTCTGTCGTCGCCGTCAAGTGACGGCCTTATGGCCTCCGTGAAGATGGCTCCAGAGTTAGTAACTTTCTCCGCGCTTATAGTGTTTCTTTTCTGCCATACGCGCTTCTTTCTTATACAATGCTCTTATTCTTGCAGAAGTGCGGTTAAAACCGCGGCTGATCTGGGAGTTGTCTCCGAGGCTACGGCTGAGCCGCCCATGGCGCCTGCGGCTTATACTTCCATGGTGGAGGGCGTGGCCACTACTGATGATTTGGCTACGGCTCTGCTCCTGACACGGCTGCCCGAGAGGTGGCTCTGGAAGATGGGACGGATCTCTTCGTCGCCCAGGACGCAGAGAAGGTCAATCCCACAACCGAGGTTGTGGGAGCTAAGGATGCCAAAGCACCGTGGGTTGAGTTGCCAACGGCTGATAATCAGCAGTCGTCAGCACTGCATCTTGAGGTTGATTCCTCCTCCTCCTCCTTGAGCCGCGCTGAACAGCTGTCGCGGGCCATCATTGACTCAAATGATAAACAAGCCGCAGAGCTTCGTGAGGCGCTGTCCAATTTGTCTGCGGCTTACAAGGTAATTATATAACTTGCCTTGTCTGTCTCTAGCCCCCAAGGATCAAGTTTCTTCTTTGATGCAAAGGGGAACTTGATACTTCTTGTAGTTGTTATCTTTTGTAGTAACCGCTCGCAAATTATTGCAAACTTCTCCATTGCGATTGATCTGTTTAATCTTCTACCTTGTAGGAGGAATTATATGCCGCGAGGGCGGAGAAACATGCCTTGGAGAAGCAATTGCAGGAGGCTCCCTCTGAACTTGAGAGTCTGCGCGAGGTCCTTCGCCAACGCGATGCTGAATTGAAGAAAAAAGACGCCAGGATTGGCGATCTTACTGACGAGAGCAATAAACTGTCTGAACAGGCCAAAGCCACCGAGCTGCGGCTTAAAAAGGTTGAAGAGAAATCCCAGGAGAGGATCCAGCAGCAGGATCGTCAAATCAGTGCTCAAAAGGACGCCATTACTCAAGCCAACGAGGACACGCGGCTAAAGGCTGTTGAGATTGGCTAACTTGAGAAAAAATTGGCGAAAGTATCTGACGCCCATAACCTTGTTCATGCCAAGGTCTGCATCATGACCCAAGAGTTGACTGGTACGTTTTGCAACTCACAGCTGCACCTTTGCTTGGCTACCTGCTTGTGTATGTAGTTGAGCTAACTGATAGATGCCATGTTGCAGGTGAGGATGCTGCATTGCAGCGTGGTAGCACCCAGGAGCAGCTGGAGTATATCCGCGAGTTTGCGCGGAAGGCTTGCGATGCCATGAAGCCATTATCTGCTTGCCTCCTGCCAACCAAGCCTGTCCCTTCTGATGCTGAAGGACTGTTGAAGAGACTGCTTAAGGCGCCTCAGTACTTCTTGGACTGGAAGGAATCCTCAGCTCGCTCCGGCGCGGCTCACGTTCTTGCATTGGCCAAGACGTATGATCCGTCTTTTGATGCTGCCAAGGTTGCGAAAGGCAGGCCTCCGAAGAAGGCAGATGGCACCATTTTGACGCCCTCGGAGTACACGGCGACGTGGAAGAGCATGCGCGGTCATGCGACTGAGCTCGTGGACGGAGTGGACCTGGCGACCTATCTGGGAAAATATCATCTAGATGGGAAGAGATTTGAGAGGTTACCCACTGCGTCAACCAGCTTGGTGATCCTGCAAGAAAAGAACTCCTCTCCAGGTGTTTCCAGCTCTGCAGCCCCCAAGCCTGCGACTGATAAGCCTTCCAACGAGCCTGCGACTGCTCCTTCTGCCAAGCTTGGTAAGCCGCCGGTTCCTCCTTCCTTTAAGCCAAAAGCTGGGCAAAAATGAAGAAAAACAATGATATGGTGAACTTAGCCCTTAGTGGCTTGTAATAATTGTTGAATTTTTTGTCAGAGACAATGTTATGATTGTTAAGTACTCTTAGCAGTACGGGTTTCGACCAATAGGCTGGTTCTTATGATTTATCTCGATTTTTTCTAACTTAGGCCCTTGCGCGGCTCAGTATTTCCTAGGGTAAAATGCGTGTTCAGGGTCGAGAGCGGCCATGATAGGCGATCAAGCTCGATTGACACCGCACCCCAGTACTTTGGCCGCATAATGCAAGTCGCATCCAAGTAAAGGTTGAGTATAATCACGATAAATGCCACTCGTTTGGCGATTCTAAGGTAATAGGCCGCGCTCATAAAGCTGCTGCACCCCCAAGGAACCAATGATTAAAAAAAAAAAGGCTCACAACTCAATTGGTAGTTTGAGGCGAAACGACAACCGCCTACATAGTAGGGGTGCCGGCTTTATTTCAGAATCATTATATGATACATAGGGTCGGTCGCGCCTAGGTGGCGACCAGATGTGATACAGATGGGGTTGGATCACGCCTTGGTGGCGATCCCTTGTGATACATGGGGTCGGTCGCGCCTAGGTGGCGACCAGATGTGATACAGATGGGGTTGGATCGCGCCTTGGTGGCGATCCCTTGTGATACATGGCGTCGGTCGCGCCTAGGTGGCGACCAGATTTTTGATGCATAGGTTACGGCCACGCCTAGGTGGCGGCCGGTTTTTGATACATGGGTTGATCGCGCCTACGTGGCGATCAAATTTGATGCATATGGTACGGTCGCGCCTAGGTGGCGACCGGTGTTGAAGTTTGAGCCCTGAGTGGCCAGCTTGGTACTGTGAACCCTTGGTGGTTCTGTTGCGGTCACCGATGGCGACTCGCGATGTTTGGGATATACCCTTATTGTCGATGGCCTGTAGCTCTTGCTTTCCTCGCCTCCCTTGCGGCTGTAATCTGAAGCCGCAGGTCGGGCAGGTGCCTTTTGGCCTCCACGATGTCATCAAAATTTTGCTGAGGTTTGCGAACAGGCACGCTTTCGGGACGCAAGCAGCTCTAGCCATGGCCCTGTCGCCTTCTTCGCATTCTTGTGCTATCTCTTTATCGCCATTGATAGTGATGACTCCCTTGGGGCCTGGCATCTTTAGCTTCAGGTACACGTAGCACGATGATACCCACAAGTATAGGGGATCGTTGAAATCTTCAATGTGTAAGTATAGTATCGATCCCACGAGGAGTAGAAGGTATAAGTATTTATCCTCTCAAATAAGAGTGTCACTTCTATTATTATCTATGCACTAGACAAACTAAAATGATTAAATGATGCAAGTGTTTTTGGGTTTTTGGCGTAGAGTTTGCAATAAAGTAAAAAGCTGAAAATAAAATATGACAAGTGAAAGCTCTCAAAGAGAGAAAGCCCAATCCTCTATGCAGCAGAGGACAAGCTCAAGTGTGTGTTTCTTATAAGTGGAGAACGTTCCCAAGGGCTACCTAGACTTCATGGCATAAATATTTCTAGAACAACAAGGTAAGCATTTTGTCAAGTTTTAATCTTCTTTTGGACGGAGCCATAATTAGGGAAAGCTAAATAAATAAACTAAACCCCCTTATGATGGTTCTTATGGCCAAGTAAATGACTGCACAAGAGTTATTAAGACATAGAGTCCCACCATAGCCTTAAACTCTAAGGTCCCCGATACTAATACCCTCATAATGCAACTTCATGACTCGGTCTCAGGTTTACATGTCCTCCCAAGTCTCCCTCACTCCATTACACTACGGTGTTCTCCTATGAGCCCATATAGGTGAAGTGATGTGCAGTCGACGTTCGCACAACACCATCATAGAATTACATAAAAAGATAAACACTAGACAAAATACCAACACATGTCATAAATAAATCATTGCCAATCCATCCTATGCCCCCAGGAACATGAGAGAACTACTCACAACGCGAAGACATGATATGATTCAATGGCATAAGTGATACAACACAATCTGAGAATATAATCTCCCACAAAACAATGACAAGTAGCAATTCACAAACATGTAGAATAGTACTTAGACAATAGCTAGGGTTCAACAATCTCAAACTATGAGGGGGATGAAGTGGATCACGAAGATGGTGATGGAGATGGTGCTGGTCTTGACGGTGGTGTTGATGGAGACTCCGGAGGGGGGATGGAGGAGCCTTCCGGAGGTGATTCCGGCGGCGTTTCCCCCTCCGATCTTCTCCGGCGGCAGCCTTCTGTCTCCTGTTTCGTGGTTTTTGTGTTTCTCCGCCGCCTCCTTCCAAAATCCGTCGGGGGACTATTTTTATAGTCGTTTTTAGGTCAAGACGAAGGCACGGGACGAAGATCGACGGCATCGGAGGCTCGAGGCCCAGATGGGGGTCCCACGCGGTCAAGGAATCTGACCGCGTGGGCCCACCTCTTTTGGCCCTCGGGTTTCCGTTTGTTCGCTTCCTTCGCTCCTACGCTTCGTTCCTTCCAAAAACTGACGCCCGTGAAATATTAGGTCATTTGGACGTCGTTTGGGTCCCTGAAAGTCAAAAAGATAGAAAAAGGGGTTTTCTGGTTCTGCAGGGTTAATTCCAAATAAATGGGGAAACTGAATTATCCCCTAAAATCATTATAAAACATAAATATAACCCATATATGATGCAAATAAGTTGGAATATCAAGTAATAAAATGTAAAGTTCATGTATGCATTTTACATGCATCAACATCCCCAAGCTTAACCAATACTCGTCCTCGAGTATGAAGGTGATAAAACTAACATGGACTTTGCATTTTAATACTATCAATGGATATCAAAGATGATTACTATTGCTACATAAAGTCAAATGATTCATTCTCAAAGGAGTAGCAATATACAAGATAGATTATAAAGTGATATCAAATATTCAATGAAAGGATGTTCAATGATAATTCACAAAGTGTAACATAGAAGAAAGTACTATGGAACAAATGTATGCATAATGAAAAGTAAAAACATCCTATAATGGTCATAGAGTATCTTGTAAAATCTGAATATAAAAGTGGACACTTTGGAAAGATAGATAAATAAGTAGAGGTAAAACATGAATAAGTTTCATCTAGCTTCCAAATGCTTCTACTTAAGTTAATGTTTGCAATGTGGTATTCATTGGTGTGGAGCTCTCATTACCCCTATCATAGCATCTTGAATGGTTAAAGTTTAAAGTGAAAGCAAATATGAGTAATGTGCTTGACAAAGTATGGGTTGAATGCCTCATGCCCCGTGAATACGAGTACCTACACCACGGTGTTACTCAACTCGGGCCACAAAGCAAGTTCAAGTTAAAGTCATTGTAAGTAATATAATAGCGTCATCAAGAGCGTCAACTGGGGTACCTCTTGCCTCAGGACATGGAAACTAGCCCATGTCAAAATGACAAGACAAACAGACAATGAACAATCTCAGCACTCTTTTATTTACTATTTGTATAGCTTTTTATTATGACGTGCATCACTGAATGTTCACTTTGGTGCGCTGTAAATTTCCACCATGAATGATGCATGGCTTAGGTTAGCGGCCCAGGCGTCTCTCTAGCCATTTATACAAACTCCTCAAACTTACTAAGTTTCCGCATTTATTTGGCACCATGATAAGCATCCATAAACAAAAGTACATGATATCAACTAAATATAATTAAGAGCACGTTGAAAGCTTGCCATGTGACAGCACATATGAGCTAACTCCCAACCAAGACTCTTGTCAAGCTCACAACTTCATAATTTTAATCACAATGGTTCATGTTTATTAAGTGCAATAAAAGTAAAGTGTGCATCAAGTTCGTGAGAGCTTTTTAACCAACTTTTCCCATAACAATCAATAACATAAGCATTTTAATTCAGAAGTATAGATAATACAATATAACATGATAAACATACTCGGAATAGCATAAAGCTAATAGGTAGATATGGTGGACTCACTGGAAAAACTTTGGTTGAAGGTGTTGGAAAACAAGTTTTTACTTGTTGGAATTTTTGGGCTAGCAAGAGGGAGAAAGTTGACCGTCTAAATGCATGCATAAGTGTCCATAGAACTAACCAATCCATGTTAAACAAAGTAAAGTAACATTCAGCATCAAAACATGAATAAAAGATAGCTCTTGATAAAACACTTGCAAATTAATACTCATTAAAAAGCACATGAATCATGCAACTATATGTATCTTTTTGAATCAACTCAAACATCCCTTTCCCAATTTTTAATAGCATCCAACTTAATTCAACCCAAATTTCCAGTAGCTCTCTCAAACATAAATGATAGTGGTGGTCTCACGAAAAACAAAACAAAAAATAAAATAAAAAGACGCTCCAAGTTTATGCGATAAAGTGCATTGATCGAAAAACAGAAGTTAGACGTGTGCAAACCGAGAGTGTGTTGGTCCAGTGGGGTTGTCTTCACATCCCCAAGCTTATGGTCTTCACCATCCTTGGATAGCTCTTGGTGCATCTCCTCTAATCCCTGTGAAAAAACTTCAAAACACCGTTTCTCCCATTTCTTTTCTGTGGGGTGACATTAGTAGTGATAGACAAATGAATTGCTTGCTGCATAAAATCCTTAAACAAAAATTCATATGAATGTCCAGAAAGTGTATAATGTTGTATGCCTACTTATAAACTCAATTGGATCAAAAAGATTCAAGTTAAAAGTTCAAAGAATGCATCAAACAAAATGGGACAGAATCTGTCCAGAAAAACAGCAGCAGCAAAACGCATTTTTCTACCCTACTTAAATATGTCGAAAAAATCTGAAAAATTCACGCTTACAGAGGATGAAAAGTTGCAACTACAGTTCAAATTTCAGCTCATTCGGAGTTACAGAATAGAAATGAAAAATCATACCGTGCACAGATTCGTGCTGGAATAAAATCTCCGAATACAAATAGCAACTTTTTCAAACCAAAACGGGTAAAACTTGGCACTTTATTAAAAATTCAGAAACAAAACTAAAAACTAAGTCTCTTGTTACAGCAAGAGGACACAAAGAAAATCAAAAATAAACAACCGGGTTGCCTCCCGTAAAGCGCTTTCTTTATAGCCATATAGCTAGGCTTACTTACTTGGTATCAAGATGGTTGGAGTGAGGTGGCTTGGCATCCCCAAGCTTGAATTCTTGTACTTATTCGAAATATGTAGGGTGAGCCTAGGGGTAACATCCCCAAGCTTGAGTGTTTGTCCCTCTTGATCTTGTTCATCACCCTCAACTCTTCCACTTGAAAATTTCTTTACACAAAACTCATCATAAAACTTGATTAGAGGGTTAGTGTCTCCATAAATTAAATCCACATAGGTACAGCAAAGACATATCATGAGTTGATTCTAAACATTAGCTACTGTTACTATGGTTGTGTATTGCTCTTTGATCAATAGAACCACACAAAACACAAGTAATGAGAGTAATGCAAAATAAAGACAGAATCTTGTCAAAAACTGGACAGCCCGTAAAGAGTCAATTTTTAGAGGCACTTACGTTGCTCAAATCAGAAAACTTTGAACTAATGAAATGTGTAATAATAACTGAAGATTGCTGTCGTAAAATTTCAGGTCAAAATTCCTTTTCTGTGATTTTTAACATTTTTCGCAGTGAAGCTTAGGAATCTGTTTTCTGGACAGCCATGATAGTTTTAATGATGCTCACATAGGAACAAGAATTGAAATGCAAAAGAGAGCATCAAGAGAAAAATATGAAACACTTTTAAGTCTAACCCACTTCCTATGCATTGGGATCTTGTAAGAAAATAAATCATTGAAACACAAAGCAAGTAGCATAGGAAGATAAAACAAGAGCAATTTCAACACTTTGAACTTAAAGAGAGGAAACGTAATAATATTGAAATGTTTAGAACCATGTTTTCCCCTCTCATAATAACTTTCAGTAGCATCATGAATAAATCCAACAATATAATTATCACATAAAGCATGTCTTTCATGATCTACAAGCATAAAAGTATTAATACTCTCCACATAAGTAAAATCATTCTTATTAGTGATAGTGGGAGTAAAACATTCATAACCATCATTGTAATCATCATATATAGGAGGCATATCATAGTCATAATAAACTTTATCCTCAATGGTAGGTGGACTGAAAATATCACATTCGTCATTGTAATCATCATAAATGGGAGACATAGCATCATCATAGTGAATTTTCTCCTCTATAGTGTAATCAAGAGAATTCAAAAATAAAGTAGGACTCTCATGAATGAGAGTATTGTCACAAACAGCAAGTATATCATCTTTATCCTCACAAAATTTAGTAACAAGTTCTAAACATGGAGGATTATCAAGCAAAATAGGACCATCATCTAGAGTACTATCATAAAACATGTCTAAACCATACTCCTCATCATTTTTAAAATTATTATCAATAATATTCTCATTAGGCACAGGTTGATATTCCTCCTCATCATCAGAATCATAAAAGCAAAGTTTATCATCAACAATATATTGAAGGTTACCCTCATCCATAGGTGGTGAAGGTGGAAGTTTCCTCTCTTCATTCTCTAGTTGTTCATCATCTTCATCATCTTCTTGGGGTTGCATGGGCATCCCCAAGCTTAGGTTTTTATCCTCTTCTTCACATTCTTCCTCTTCCAAGCTTATGTTTTCATCATCTTCTTCCTGCAAAACATCAGTACTTTCTTGGGGAACCTTGCCCCTCTCATTATAGTCAACAACATAAATATTTTGAGAGAACTTGGCTATGCAATGTTCAAGAATAGAAGTGACCTTTCCTTCGAATCTCTTAACTCTAGGGCAAGTTTTATTTTCATTAGCAAAGGTGTGCAATTCATTAGATGCATAATAAGTAACAAATTCCTCTACTTGTTCCATCCCTAAATGAGTGTAATCATAAGTATGGTAAGATGCTATGACACGTTCTTCATGGAACTTACATTGAAATTCAAAGTGTCTATCAGTATGTTTAAAGCAACAAGTTTTATTATCATGGAATAAAAGCCACTCTCCAGCAATATAATTTAAACTTTCCATGAAATCTTTTAGTATTTTCCGTTCTGTTGACTCTCTAGATTCCTCAGCAATTTTAGAAGCTTTCATGTATCCATAGTAAAAATTCATTATCTCCGGACTTATGCCCATACCAAAAGTTTTTATGGTATTTTCCATTTTCTAATTTTTTGTGTTTTGATATATATAACTGAAAGTAAAACTAAACTAAATGCAAAACTGAAAGTAAACTAGAGTATATGCAAAACTGAAAATAAATATCTAGTGCAAACAAGAATAAAAACTTAAGCGCTACACTCCCCGGCAACGGCGCCAGAAAATGTCTTGATACCCACAAGTATAGGGGATCGTTGAAATCTTCAATGTGTAAGTATAGTATCGATCCCACGAGGAGTAGAAGGTATAAGTATTTATCCTCTCAAATAAGAGTGTCACTTCTCTTATTATCTATGCACTAGACAAACTAAAATGATTAAATGATGCAAGTGTTTTTGGGTTTTTGGCGTAGAGTTTGCAATAAAGTAAAAAGCTGAAAATAAAATATGACAAGTGAAAGCTCTCAAAGAGAGAAAGCCCAATCCTCTATGCAGCGAGAGGACAAGCTCAAGTGTGTGTTTCTTATAAGTGGAGAACGTTCCCAAGGGCTACCTAGACTTCATGGCATAAATATTTCTAGAACAACAAGGTAAGCATTTTGTCAAGTTTTAATCTTCTTTTGGACGGAGCCATAATTAGGGAAAGCTAAATAAATAAACTAAACCCCCTTATGATGGTTCTTATGGCCAAGTAAATGACTGCACAAGAGTTATTAAGACATAGAGTCCCACCATAGCCTTAAACTCTAAGGTCCCCGATACTAATACCCTCATAATGCAACTTCATGACTCGGTCTCAGGTTTACATGTCCTCCCAAGTCTCCCTCACTCCATTACACTACGGTGTTCTCCTATGAGCCCATATAGGTGAAGTGATGTGCAGTCGACGTTCGCACAACACCATCATAGAATTACATAAAAAGATAAACATAGACAAAATACCAACACATGTCATAAATAAATCATTGCCAATCCATCCTATGCCCCCAGGAACATGAGAGAACTACTCACAACGCGAAGACATGATATGATTCAATGGCATAAGTGATACAACACAATCTGAGAATATAATCTCCCCACAAAACAATGACAAGTAGCAATTCACAAACATGTAGAATAGTACTTAGACAATAGCTAGGGTTCAACAATCTCAAACTATGAGGGGGATGAAGTGGATCACGAAGATGGTGATGGAGATGGTGCTGGTCTTGACGGTGGTGTTGATGGAGACTCCGGAGGGGGGATGGAGGAGCCTTCCGGAGGTGATTCCGGCGGCGTTTCCCCCCTCCGATCTTCTCCGGCGGCAGCCTTCTGTCTCTTGTTTCGTGGTTTTTGTGTTTCTCCACCGCCTCCTTCCAAAAGCTGTCGGGGGACTATTTTTATAGTCGTTTTTAGGTCAAGACGAAGGCACGGGGACGAAGATCGACGGCATCGGAGGCTCGAGGCCCAGAATAGGGGGTCCCACGCGGTCAAGGAATCTGACCGCGTGGGCCCACCTCTTTTGGCCCTCGGTTTTCCATTTGTTCGCTTCCTTCGCTCATACGCTTCGTTCCTTCCAAAAACTGACGCCCGTGAAATATTAGGTCATTTGGACGTCGTTTGGGTCCCTGAAAGTCAAAAAGATGGGAAAAGGGGTTTTCTGGTTCTGCAGGGTTAATTCCAAATAAATGGGGAAACTGCGAATTATCCCCTAAAATCATTATAATACATAAATATAACCCATATATGATGCAAATAAGTTGGAATATCAAGTAATAAAATGTAAAGTTCATGTATGCATTTTACATGCATCACACGGCCTAGCCATGAATTTTGCGAACGCTTCTCTGCCGAACATCGCGTGGTATGGGCTCTGGAAGTCTACAACTTCGAACCAGATGTACTCGCTTCTGAAGTTGCTTTGTGTCCTGAAGGCGACTTCCAGGTTGATTCGCCCTAATGGTAGGGCTGATACGCCTTGCACGACACCGTGGAAAGTTGTCCTGGACGGATGCAGCTGCTTTTCTTGGAGATTCATTCTCTTGAAAGTCTCATAGTATAATATGTTGATGCTGCTGCCTCCATCCATCAGTACTTTGCTTAATTTGTATCCTGCGACTTGAGGGGCAACTACAAGCGCGAGCTTGCCTCCTTCGTTTATTTCTCCAGGGTGATCTTCGCGGCTCCAAACTACTGGCTGTTCGGACCACTTCAGCCATTGCGGTATGGCTGGCACTATGGCGTTAACAGCTTGATTGCGTCGTCGCAGTTTTTGCTCCCTCCTTGAGGTATTAACCACAATTGTGTGATATTGACCCAGCTGTTTTGGGAACTGCGGTTGGTTTGGCTGTGGGTTTGGGGCAGCATTGTTATTGCCTCCGCCATGGTTGCCTCCCTCATTGTTCTGATGGTTGTTATTCCCATTGTGTGGCTGCCCATCCTTCCACTTTTTGTAATGATAGCACTGCGCCTTTGTGTGGTTGGGTGGTTTCCCATCTTTTCCCACATGGATGTCACAAGGGCGGTTGAAAACCTCTTCCAGGTTAACTGGGTGGAAATTTCTTCCTCAGCCGCTGCTTTGCTTGTAACGAGTGTTCGTGTTTGCGACTAATCCCGAGTGTCCTTCCTTGTTCTTGCGCTTGTTATAACTCGCATTACTATTGCTAGCTTGCTGCTGTTGAGGCTTGCTGCTGCTCTTTTTTCCTTTGCCAGCAGTTTCCTCTTCTTCTCCATTAGATGCATCCTTGGTCTTATCCGAGCTGGCGTACTTGTTAGCCGCTGCCATCACCTCGCTGAGGCTCTTAACTTTGTCCTTCTTGCGGCCTAGTTTATGGACCAGCGGCTTGAACTTGCAGTTTTTCTCCATAACCAGGACAGCTGAGCTTGGAGGTATATTATCCGAGGAGTGTATAATTTCTGCCACCCTTCTCATCCAGTGGCGACTTGACTCACCTTCCTTCTGTACGCAGCGCTCAAGATCTTCTATGCTGCAGAGTCGCTTGCATGTTCCTTGGAAATTCTTGACGAAAGCTTCCTTCATCTCGTCCCAAGAGTTTATTGAATTTGGTGGCAGGTTCTGTAACCAAATGTGGGCTGCGCCTTCTAACATCATATTTAGGTATCGGGCACAAATCTCTTCGGATGCGTTGAGGATGCTCATGTCCATCTCATAATTGTTGAGCCAAGTGATTGGATCCATGCTTGTGTTGTAATTTGCGACCTTGCGAGGTCCTTTGAAGTCTGCAGGAAACGGTTCGGACCTGATCCGCTCATTGAAGCAGACTGGGCCTTTGAGTCGCGATGACAAGTTGGATGGAGCTGGCCTCCCTGCTGGATTAACCACCGTGTGCGGCTGCACAACTTCTGCGGGTTGAACTTGCTGTGGTTGATTTTGCGCCACCGGATGGTTTTCCCTTTGTCGCCTCGCTGAACTTGAAGTTGCGACTTGCGGCGACTCAGCATGGATGCTTCTCTCTTCCGTGACTACTGTTGTAGGGGGTGGCGTGCAGCCATCCCGCATGTTCAGACATGTTTGCCTGCTGTACTACCGCTGTGCTCAGCATCTCAATGGCGCGCCGAGCCTCTCTGTCCATTGGCGTATTTCCTGCCGGTGTTAGGCTGGCCAGGATGTTGGTAGCCGCGTAGAGATTCTCCACTGGGCTAACATAGTGCCCTTGCGGCGTATGGAACCTTTGGGGTTGCGACGGCGGCTGCTGCACAAAGGTTGGTTGTGACAACGGTGGTGGCATGATGGTCCTGTTGTTAGCTTGTACCATGGCTCTTGATCCTGGTGCTTCCGCCGCTCTTGGTGCTGCGAAAGATGGAACTGCCGGCACGACTGATGGTGCTGCGAACGACCGGACTGCAGGCGCGACTAACGGCGCCGCGGGTCGCGTAACCACGATGGATGGTGCCATGTACGAGGGTACCGCGACCGTTGGTGCTGCGACTTCTGACCGCGCGACTGGACGCACTGCGTTGGTTGCGACTGATGGGATCACGTTAGGCGGCGCCGTGGCTACCGGTGTATCGACCGCGGGGACCGCGGCCGTAGGTCCAGAGGTGGGTGATCGGAATAACTCCATGGGATTTACTATCCCTGGCTGCAGGCGACTGGCCTGGCATCTGTGCGGCAAGGTGCCCGGCCCTCCTTGTAAGATGATGGTGTCCTCGGCGAGTCGCTGTTGTTCTTGTTGGAGGCGCTGGTCCTCGCGTGCTAGCCTACTTCTTTCATCTCCAATCCTTTGGACTTCATCATACAGCCCGATCCCGGTAGCTTCCAGCTCTGCCACTCTAGCGGCAGCATTAACCGCAGATATGGGTGTAAGCAACGTGCTGCTTTGTGGCATCACAGCCGCTGCGTCAGAGGTTGCTCTTGGCCCTGTTTCCGTGGGTACAACTCCGGATGGGGTCTCTCTGCTTGCGACTCCTGGAGTAGTTGCAGCGTGTGTCGCGTGATTTGAACCGAGCTCTGCGACTCCTGATCCATCTGGCGCGACTGGCTCCGCTGCTTCCGGCGCCGTGGGGGCTGAGCTGCCCTGTGGCATGCCCAACCCTTCACCTGCTTCCACGGTCCTGTAGATCCCTTCCATGTACTGATCTCCTAAGAAGGGCGAGCTACCACCCCTAGGGTTTCCACATAGCCTTTCCTCGAAAACATACTCGATGCATTGGGCTTCTTCGTCTTCGAGGGGTAGTGGCTCGTTGTTGGTAGATTCCTCTTCTTTGTCCACCGTTACAACGACTCCTTCTTCTGAGTCGCCCCGCTGTGAGGGATCCTCTGATTCGCCGCCGATGAAGCCGACGAAGACATGGATAGATCCAAACGGGATGATGTGGCCGGTCTCTAGGTAATCAGCTTCTGGCCCCCAGCTTTAATCGTCAATGAGAGGTATGCCATCAATCGTGATGACGTGGCTGATGGCGAGATCTTCAGCTTCTACCATCGATCATGCGCGGAACATGACGCTCTTGACCGCAGGCCCCACGGTGGGTGCCAACTGTCGTGGGTTTGTCACGTCAGTTGTCATGGATGACTTTGTAGGTGTGGGGGTGCGCGAGTCAATCGTCTCCGAGCTTAAGATCGCAGGAATAAAGATCAACACAGATTTACCCAGATTCGACCCTCAATTTGAGGTAAAGACCTACTTCCTGCCTACCCTAGATTGATATTGATATGATATATGAGGTGTTACAATGGAGGCGATCCGATCTCGGTACTCGCCGTATGAAATAGGGTTTGACGGCTTGACCCTGTCTAAGTCATGCGAGTCCTCTTTATATACACAGAGACTCGTCAGGTTACAAAGGAAACTTCCTCCACAAGGAATATATCAACTGGAACCTACTTGGAGACTAATTAGTCCTCACGTCTTCCAGGATATGTCTTCTAGATTCTTCTCCTTGTGGCGGTGCGATATTGGGCTTGCTTTCATGTAGGCTTATGTTCGTGCGAGTAAAGCGGGTCGCACTTATCAATATGGGCCGCGGGTTAACCCACAAAGTATTCCCCCGACAAAAGGGCCCCACCTCCCACCCTGTTGGTTCTGCCACTGACATGGCGGCCAGATCTAGAGTTTAGGGTTCTTCTTCCCGGCTTTGCTGCTCCTCTGGTTGGAGCTGGGAGCGGAGGGGAAGGCCAAGGCTTCTCTCAATAAGGTCGTTGGCGCGGGAGTGCGGATCTGTTCTCTTTGTACTCGTCCTCGTCGTGCTCGCTGCGGCGCCGAGTGCAGCTCTACCACGAAGAAGTAATTGATGACACGACGTCAGTAAACACCACACTATTCTACCACGAAGGGGAGTTTAGTGATGACGTCACAAAAAGAGAAAAGGTTAATGACACGACGCTACAATGTCCCACATAGAAGTACCTGTCGAGCTAAAGAACGCATCATATCAGTACAGCTTGATCTCTATATCAGTTCACCATTTCGGTTTGAACCCGTAGAGAGTTTTTTGTTTTTTGTTTTTGCGAAACCCGTACTTAGTTTTCGATCGGGTGGCAATGATCGTCGCACGATTAAACCATTCAACCGTACTACATGGATGCGCAGTGGTCTCCTCTGCGCACACGTTTTGATCAGACGAAGAAGAAAAGATTTTTTTTACAAATGTAACCCTCTGCCAGTGTTATTGACAAAAATGGCCCCCTTCGAAAATTATTGTCCAAAGTAGCCTGGCGGGACGTAGAAAAAGTGACACCTGGCACATCCCGCCATATACGGTGGCGGGAGGTTCTTCCCGCCATAGGGGCTGACGGAAGGCTCTTCCTTTGGGAAAGGCGGGATGTGGTGGGGGCTGCTTTGAGCTGTCCTAAGCTGCTGCTAATCGTGCATGCCAGCACTCTGTGGGGCCCAGCTGAGGAGGAAGTACGGCAACATGCATACAGCATACACACTAGTTTAATACAGTATATTCTTTTAGAGAGAGAGAGAGTAGACCGACATGCATGCATCAATTCTGCTCTGCTAATCCGATGCATGCGTATGAGACCAGTACTAGCAGCAGCACTAATCCGTTCCTCTCGCCAGACCCACCACATCCAGCCATTCCGAACGGCGGGAAGGGCATTCCGCCAGTCCGCATGGCGCGAAGAACCTGCCGCCAGCCCGTGTGGCTCCCGCCAGGCTACTTTTGTCAATGATTTTCAGAAGGGGCCATTTTTGCCAATTACACTGGGCAGAGGGTTACATTTGTCAAAAAATCAGAAGAAAAGGAGTCCTCGAAAAGTTTTGATTTTGACCGATTTCTCTCTGATTCTGATTCATATGTTTCGTCCCGAATATAAATTCACAAGACCCGGACTGGCTAAAAAGGCCAGGCGCTCCAAGACTCCCAGTGCCTGCAGAGTGCAGACTGCAGTTGTCAAAAGTCGAGGAAGACGCAGACTAAGGATGACTCCAACGGGGCGACACATCGAGTCCACGCGCCTCCGTTCCTGTCCGCGGGGGCCAAAAACACGGTCCAACAGGGCGACGCAAACGGACCGCGGTCCGTTTTTTGGTCCGCCGCGACGCATTCCTGGCCCAAATTTGGGCCACCGATGCGTCGGCCCCGGACGCTCGCGGAGCGCTCCTGCGTCTCCCCGTGTCCGCCCTGGCCCCGCGTGTCATCGACCCCAACGGCTAGAGCGGCCACCTACCCGCAATAACTATGGGCGGTGGAGCTCTTTAATAAAAGGAGCCGGCCGGGCGAACCCTAGAGCACAAACCCTAGAGCTCTCCTCCCCCCCCACGGCGGCCACCACCTCCAACCACAGATCCACGCGCCGGAATGGCTGGAGAGCCGGCGCCGCAGCATCTGCTGGACTAGGCGGAGCGTGCGCGGCAGAGGGCGCGCGGACGCCGGATGCCGACCAGCCCGGCATGGCCCGGCATGATCCAGCACCCCGACGAGGAAGGGCGGCGGAGGCCGCGTACTTCGACTGCATCGACAACGACACAGAAGAGTACGTGTATGCCGCCGGAGTCGCGGCGGTCGCGGCGGGCACCGCGCCGCCCGAGCCGAGCCTCCCATCGTCGTGGGCGGCTGTGTCCCCAGCACGAGGACGAGGCGGTGCAGGCAGCCCACATGCAGCTGAACGCGCAGAGGGCGGCGCGTTCATGTCCGCAGCGCGCGCCTGCGCCAACGCGGCGGTGGAGGCCAAGTTTGCGAACTCGCGCAGAGCAATCGAGACCGCTGCGCGGGCGGCGCGCCGCAAACGGCACCGCGAGGCCAAGGCGGCCGCGGCCACCGACGTGGCCGACAATGGAGCAGTTATCGACTGATCCAAGTGGTGCGGTACCCCGCTGACGTGGCTGCCTATGTGCGGCTCATTTTCCACTAATACCGACACCCGTTACGTGTTTCGTAGCTACGAAATGATCAAAAAAGATGAGTCAGCCAGCCCTGGGCTGGCCATGGCCGTGATGAAAGAAGAGCGAGCAAGTCCGTTGCAGAACGGGCATGCTGCGTGACGTTCCTCAAGACTAGAGCCCCTCTTTGATCTTCCCCTTGCCGGCCGGTGGTCGGTTATTAATTTTCTTCAAGTTTAGGTTTAGGTTTTAGGGTTTAATGTTAGGAGGAAGTCCTAGATTTACTATGTAATTTCAGTTTCTAAAAATGTAATCCTAGTATTAAAAAAAAGTTTTAAAAAAAAAGATGCAAGCGGACTCAATGCGTCGGCCCCGTTGGGCGCAGTGGCCGGAAAGGGGCGGACCTGGGCCGGACGCGCGTCCTTTTGGCGACGCAAACGGACCAAACGCGCGTCCGTTTGCGTCGCTCCGTTGGAGTCATCCTAAGGCATGGCCTAGTGGTGGGGAGGGGCTGATGCCTTCCCACCCCCTGAGTTTAAATCTTCATGCTTGTAATTTCAGTGTTTTTGTACCCTCCTCTATCAAAATACCCCGTCGTTCTCCCACGGAATTGTTGAGAAATGACGTTGTTCAACACTTGCTTCCAGTCACCACATATACAAGAGCACAATCTCAAGAACACGAACACAAGAAAAGATACCAGATGGAGAGAAGGCTGAGCTTTTATTATTTGTGTTGTACGTATACAATCTCATGAAACTTGTATCTCTAGCTCAATCTCATGCCTTCTATTTATAGCCTCACTAGTGGGGGCATTTTGGATATTAAGCCCACAAATATCTGATCACCCTTGCCTAGCAAGGAACACGATCCTTGGCCTCCAAGGAGGCAACGTGCAAGGATAAGCCTTGGCCAACAAGGAGTTCGGCTCCTTGGCTTCTAAGGAAGCTAGATGGATAATCTTTGGCCTCCAAAGGATAATGATCACATATTTCATAACACTCCCCTTGGGCTTATACCGCGAAATGCACATGCCTCATTAAAAACTCCTCCCAAAAACCCAGTGGGAAAAAAGGGATCGGAGAAAGAGTACATTGCACACGCAAGCTATGTTACACTTGTTGCCTCGTTAAAAACCTTGTGTGACAAAACCCAGTGGGAAAAGTCACCAAGGAAAAAGAGTGCAACAACTTATCTTCAGGATTAGTTTTGATCTTCGGGATCAATACGAGTTTAAGATCTCATATTATGGGCTATGGTTCTGGGCTCCCCTAAACCTTGCATCTCTCTAAGTCGTCTCATTCCAATGCCTTGAACACATCGGAGAAAACTAGGTGGAGGTAGAGACTTTGTAAATAAATCAGCAAGATTTTCACATGACTTAGTATGCAAGATCTTTACTTCCCCACTCTTCTGGAGCTCATGAGGGTAGAAGAATTTAGGAGCAATATGCTTAGTGAGATTGCTCTTAACATAGCCCATCTGAATTTGTGCAACACAGGCAGCATTATCTTCATAGATAATGGTTGGGGTATCGATAACATTGAGTCCACATGACTTCAGGATGTGACTTGTCATACGTCTCAGCCAACACATTCTCGTGCGGCCTCGTACATCGCAATTATCTCTGAGTGGTTTGTAGACGTGGCTACCAGGGTCTGCTTGAAAGACCGCCAAGAAATGGCTGTACCACCACAGAGAAATACGAATCCAGTCTGTGATCTGGCATTATGGGGATCAGACATATAGCCAGCATCCGTATATCCCACCATGGACAAGTCTTGGTTTATTTTATAGAACAATCCAAGATCTTGGGTACCTTGAAGGTATCTGAGGACAATTTTGACGCCAACCCAATGTCTTCTGGTTGGGGCAGCACTATACCTAGTTAGGAGGTTTACTGCGAATGCAATATCAGGTCTAGTGCAATTCGCAAGGTACATTAGTGCTCCAATGGCGCTCAAGTAGGGAACTTCAGGTCCCAAAACTTTCTCATTTTCTTCACAAGGTCTGAATGGGTCTTTATCCGCTTCAAGGGATCTTACGACCATGGGGGTTCTTAGAGGGTGAGATTTATCCATGTTAAATTTTGCAAGGACCCTCTTTGTATAGGTGGATGATGGCGTGAATCACACGCTCGTTGGGAGACCCCAAGAGGAAGGTATGATGCAGTTCAGCAGCAAGTTTTCCCTCAGAAAGAAACCAAGGTTATCGAACCAGTAGGAGCAGCAACTCTTCAGAAGGTTGTTGGTGGCCGCACGGCGCAACACGATCACCAACGTGGAATCTGCACACAACACAATCAAACTACTTTGCCCCAACGAAACAGTGAGGTTGTCAATCTCACGGCTTGCTGAAAACAAAGGATTAAACGTATGGTGTGGAAAATGAGTATTAAATTGCAGAGAATGAAAAAGGAACAGTTTGCAGTTTGTGGTTGTTTAATCAGTGTAAAAGAATGGACCGGGGTCCACAGTTCACTAGTGGTGTCTCTCCATAAAAGATAACTAACATGTTGGGTGAACAAATTACAGCTGGGCAATTGACGAATAGTGAGCGCATGACAATGCATATACATGACATGTTGACTACTATGATATTTAATTGGGCATTACGACATAATACATAGACCGTTATCCAACAGCATCTATGACTAATAATCCACCGCCGGGTTGTCATCCGAGTCCCCGTTGGTATTAAGTTGCAAGCAACGGATAATTGCATTAAGTAAAGTGCGTAATGTAAACAAACACATATGCCCGTGGACATAGCATCGTTAGGTTATCCCTAGTGGCAACAGCACATCCACAACCTTAGAACTTTCTGTCACTGTCCCAGGTTAAACGGAGACATGAACCCACTATCTAGCATAAATACTCTCTCTTGGAGTTACAAGCATCTACTTGGCCAAAGCATCTACGAGTAACGGAAAGCATGCAAGATCTTAAATAACATATAAGATAGATTGATAATCAACTTGACATAATATTCAATATTCATCGGATCCCAGCAAACACAACATGTAGCATTACAATAATATGATCTTGATCATGTAGGGCAGCTCACAAGATCTAAACATGATGGCACAAAGTGGAGAGACAACCATCTAGCTACTGCTATGGACCCGTAGTCCAAGGATGAACTACTCACGCATCACTCCGGAGGCAGGCATGGCGATGTAGAAGCCTCCGGTGACGATTCCCCTCTCCGGCAGGGTGCCGGGAAGAGGTTCTGAACCCTCCCGAGCTAGGGTTGACGCGGCGGCGTCTCTGGAACTTTTCGTGGATATTTGCTCAGGTACTTAGGGTTTTCGCGTCGGGGGGAATAAGTAGGCGAAAGGGCGGCGGCTGGAGACCCCCGAGGGGCCCACACCACCCTAGGGCGCGGCAGAGGGGGGCCCGCGCCCTAGGTGCGTGTGGGCCCCTGGTGGCCCTCCTCTGTGCTCCTTCGCTCCGTCAGGTGTTCTGGAAAAATAGGGACCCCCGTGTAGTTTCGTCCAATTCCGAGAATATTTCCAGACTAGCTTTTCTGGAATACAAAAACAGCAGAAAACAGGAACTGGCACTTCGGCATCTTGTTAATAGGTTAGTCCCAAAAAATGTATAAAAGTGATATAAAGTAGATGCAAAACATGTAGCAATTGGTATAAAACAAGCATGGAACATCAAAAATTATAGATACGTTTGAGACGTATCAGCATCCCCAAGCTTAGTTCCTACTCGTCCTCGAGTAGGTAAACGATAAAAACAAAATAATTTTTGAGGTGACATGCTACTATCATAATCTTGATCATATAATATTGCAAGGCACATGTAAATGAATGAAGTGATCCAAGTCAATGGTCTATAATTTGCTACCAAATAGATAATGAGTAAACAATGAATCACACAAGCTAAACGTTTTCATGAATAGTACTTTCGAGACAAGCATCAAACAGTTTTGCATAAGTGTTAACTCATAAAGCAATAGTTTCTAATAAAAGGTATTTAATCAACACAAAGGAAGAATTTAGTTTCAGCATTTGCTTCAACTTTCAACATATTTATCTCATGGATATTGTCAACACAAAGTAGTATAACAAGTCCAATACATTGCATATAACGCATGTTGTAACAAAGTTGACACTAGTGTTTGCTTGTGGAAGACAGAAAGAATAGGAAAACTGACTCAACATAAAAGTAAAAGAAAGGCCCTTCGCAGAGGGAAGCAGGGATTAAATCATGTGCTAGAGCTTTTAGGTTTTTGAAAGCATATAGAGATTGCATAAAATATTTGATACTCCTCCCAACCTTGCTAACACAAGCCATGGCTAACCGAATCCTCGGGTGCCTTCCATCAATCACATACCATGGAGGAGTATCTATTTTTGAGAGGTGTTTGTTAATTGTCAACGAATGGTAGCGGGTGAGAACAGTATTCTACCTGTCGAACGGACTTTTAAGAGCGGCTCCCATGAAGGACGTTATTTCTACCAGCAAGGCAGATCATCCCTCTTTCTCTTTGGTTTACACACATTCAGGTATTTCACTGTTTGTCATTGCTTACTGATGAATCAGGGCAAAAGTGTGAAGAGAATTAATTGGTTAAAGTTGTAATTAATTGGGACTGGGCACCCCGTTGCCAGCTCTTTTTGCAAGTTATTGGATAAGCGGATGTATATGCCACTAGTCCAGGTGTAAAAGTCCATCGACAAATAGAATAAAGAATAACCACACTAATTCCTCATGAGCTAGTAAACATTGACACAAAAAGGGAATAATAACATTTTGAATAATTTAAAGGTAGCACATGAAAAATTTACTTGGAGTGGCAAGGAAATACCACATATAGGTAGTTATGGTGGACACAAATGGCATGGATTTTGGCTCAAGGATTTGGATGCACGAGAAGCATTCCCTCTCAGTACAGAGTTTAGGCTAGCAAGGTTATGTAAGCAAACAAGAATATCAACCCGTACACCAAGTTTTATATGACAAACATATTGCAAACGTTATAAGACTTCATACCGTCTTCCTTGTTAACCAAACCCTGTTATTAGAAAATATCTAGACCTTAGAGATACCACCGATGCAAACCAAATTTTCAACAAGCTTTACGGTAGTTCTTCACTAATAGGCTTAACTCATGTGATGCACAATTTAATCATGATCTACTTGTTAACTCAAAACAATTGACAAGCATCAAGTTATCCATTTTAGTGATCTACAAGATTAAGCAAGTTTTTCCTTATACCAATTACCACATGCAACATTTTCTGAACCAACCAAACACCAATCAATTTATTTCATCAACTCTCCAAACAAATATAAGTGAAGCAAGAGAGTACTTTCTACAAAAGAAAGCTAATAGCTCTGACAAGAGATACATGAAAACAAGAGCTAAAAGCTGAACAGCGCTAGATATGAATACTCAACAAATATAAGTGAAGAATAGGAGTATTCTCATGAAAAAGCGGAGCGTGTCTCTCTCCCAATCAAGAATGCTAGGGTCCAGTCAAGCTTTATTGAAAATAAAAGTGCAATACTGAAAATAAAAGCACACAGACGCTCCAAGAAAAGCACATATGATGTGAAAGAATTAAAATATAGTTTCACTAGAGATGACCTGATAATTTTGACGATGAAGAAGGGGATGCCTTGGGCATCCCCAAGCTTAGACGCTTGAGTCTTCTTGAAATATGCTGGGGAGATCCATGGGAGCCTCCCCAAGCTTAAGCTCTTCACTCTTCTTGATCCTATTATATCATCCTTCTCTCTTGACCCTTGAAAACTTCCGTCACACCAAACTCAAAGTAGATCTCATTAGAGGGTTAGTGCATAATCAAAAATTCACATGTTCTATAAAGACGCAATATGATTTGTTACTTTAAACATTAGCTACAGCCACTGATGTTATGTGAAGCTCTTCCACCCAAAAAAGAATTTCACTCAACACTAGTAAAAGAGAGAATGCAAAATAAAAAGGCATAATCTGTCTAAAACAGAACAGTCCGCAAAGACGAATTTTTTCGAGGCACTTACGACGCTCAGATCGAAAACTCTGAACTAATGAAAGTTTCAGACATTCATAAAGATTACGCACAAAAATTTCAGATTTAATTAACAATCTGGTGATTTTAGGAATTTCGTACAGTGAACAGCAAAAATCTGTTTCTGCGCAGCAATCAAAATTAAGCATCTCTTAACATTAGAGGCTACTCTTGGCACAACAATGCGAGAAAATAAAGATACAAAGGAGTTGCTACAGAAGTAAACACTCCTTGACTCAATAAAAGAAAAATTGCAGAAAAAAAAATGGGTTGCCTCCCATAAGCGCTTTTCTTTAACGCCTTTTAGCTAGGCACAAAGCATGCATCAAGTATTACCAAAGACATTGAAATCTCCAACCTTTCGGTGGGATCGTCCTTCTTAATTGGAAAGAAGAACCTTCGATTAATAGGAGTATTGAATTTCATAAACCCATACTTTGCATTAATAAAACTCCATTGTTCTTTAAAAAGGGTCTTCCAAGGACAATATTACCAGGAGATTTTGCAAGAATCATAAAATTAACAGGGACAGTCTTATTCTGAATAGTAACCTTAACATCGTTAATAATCCCTATACTTTTTATGATTGTTCCATCCGCATGAAAATGAAAAACAGGGTAACTAACCATATTATCATATTTTAATAAATCATAAACCATTTTTGGCATGATGGACATTGTAGAACCAAGATCACAGTAGGCACGGAACTTTTCATTACCAATATTAATCTCAATGAATGGTTCCCAATCATTTTTTAACTCAACTAAAGGTTGTTCTTTAAATTATGGCTCAGAGTTAAATCATCAATTGACTTTTCTATTTTATCTAGCTTAGCGAATACCCAGTTTCATCCACCATTGGAAAAATTGCCAAACCACTCAAAATATTATGAGCTTTCATTGAATCAATCTCAGAAAAGGTTTCCCCTACCATGGTATCTAGAGCAAGTTGATAGACAGAAAATAAACCATGGTAGAAATTTTTTATAAGAACTCTCAATCCATCTTAGGTTGCACCTTCTTGTGCAATTCCAAAATTCTCGCCCAGGCATTCCTAAAGGATTCCCCACCTTTCTGCCTAAAAGTAATAATTTCTCCCACAGGTGGCACTACGGAAAAGGAGCAGAGCTAGACATGATAACTAACAGAAAACAAAACTGAAAATAAACTAAATGCAAGTAACTAATTTTTTTGTGTTTTTGATAATTGAAAGCAAACAAGATAAAATAAAATAAACTAAGCAAGACAAAAACAAAGTAAAGAGATTGGAAGCGTGAAACTCCCCTTGCAGAAGACTGCTGTCTCCCCGGCAACGGCGCCAGAAAAAAGCTTGATGCGTGAAACACACGTTCGTTGGGAGACCCCAAGAGGAAGGTATGATGTAGTCAGCAGCAAGTTTTCCCTCAGAAAGAAACCAAGGTTATCGAACCAGTAGGAGCAGCAACTCTTCAGAAGGTTGTTGTGGCACGGCGCAACACGATCACCAACGTGGAATCTGCACACAACACAATCAAACTACTTTGCCCCAACGAAACAGTGAGGTTGTCAATCTCACTGGCTTGCTGAAAACAAAGGATTAAACGTATGGTGTGGAAAATGAGTATTAAATTGCAGAGAATGAAAAAGGAACAGTTTGCAGTTTGTGGTTGTTTAATCAGTGTAAAAGAATGGACCGGGGTCCACAGTTCACTAGTGGTGTCTCTCCATAAAAGATAACTAACATGTTGGGTGAACAAATTACAGCTGGGCAATTGACAATAGTGAGCGCATGACAATGCATATACATGACATGTTGACTACTATGATATTTAATTGGGCATTACGACATAATACATAGACCGTTATCCAACAGCATCTATGACTAATAATCCACCGCCGGGTTGTCATCCGAGTCCCCCGTTGGTATTAAGTTGCAAGCAACGGATAATTGCATTAAGTAAAGCGTAATGTAAACAAACACATATGCCCGTGGACATAGCATCGTTAGGTTATCCCTAGTGGCAACAGCACATCCACAACCTTAGAACTTTCTGTCACTGTCCCAGGTTAAACGGAGCATGAACCCACTATCTAGCATAAATACTCTCTCTTGGAGTTACAAGCATCTACTTGGCCAAAGCATCTACGAGTAACGGAAAGCATGCAAGATCTTAAATAACATATAAGATAGATTGATAATCAACTTGACATAATATTCAATATTCATCGGATCCCAGCAAACACAACATGTAGCATTACAATAATATGATCTTGATCATGTAGGGCAGCTCACAAGATCTAAACATGATGGCACAAAGTGGAGAGACAACCATCTAGCTACTGCTATGGACCCGTAGTCCAAGGATGAACTACTCACGCATCACTCCGGAGGCAGGCATGGCGATGTAGAAGCCTCCGGTGACGATTCCCCTCTCCGGCAGGGTGCCGGGAAGAGGTTCTGAACCCTCCCGAGCTAGGGTTGACGGCGGCGGCGTCTCTGGAACTTTTCGTGGATATTTGCTCAGGTACTTAGGGTTTTCGCGTCGGGGGGAATAAGTAGGCGAAAGGGCGGCGGCTGGAGACCCCGAGGGGCCCACACCACCCTAGGGCGCGGCAGAGGGGGGCCCGCGCCCTAGGTGCGTGTGGGGCCCTGGTGGCCCTCCCTGTTGCTCCTTTGCTCCGTCAGGCGTGTTCTGGAAAAATAGGGACCCCCGTGTAGTTTCGTCCAATTCCGAGAATATTTCCAGACTAGCTTTTCTGGAATACAAAAACAGCAGAAAACAGGAACTGGCACTTCGGCATCTTGTTAATAGGTTAGTCCCAAAAAATGTATAAAAGTGATATAAAGTAGATGCAAAACATGTAGCAATTGGTATAAAACAAGCATGGAACATCAAAAATTATAGATACGTTTGAGACGTATCAGTGGACTGGTGTATAAAGACTCCTTCTGGGAGGTGCTCAAACTGCAGGCCTAAGCAAAGTTTGGTTTTACCCAAATCTTTCATCTCAAACTCCGTCTTAAGGCAAGACATAGCTTCCTTTATGTCCTCTGCGTTTCCGATGATATTGAGATCATCGACATAGACTGAGATGATACAGAATCCATTTTGGGATTTCTTGATGAATATGCAGGGACAATCATCATGATTGGTGTAACCTTTCTTCAGGAGAAAGTCACTCAGCCGGTTGTACCACATTCTACCGGACTGCTTTAACCCATATAGCGACCTCTGCAATTTGACGCTATACATGTTGCGATTTTCATTTGGATGTGGGATCTTTAATCCTTCAGGGACTTTCATATAGATCTCTGAGTCAAGTGACCCATATAAATATGCGGTCACCACATCCATCAACTGCATTTGCATGTTCAGGCTAGCTGCCATAGATATCAAATATCGGAACGTGATGCCACTCATCACAGGAGAGTATGTTTCATCGTAATCGATGCCTGGTCTCTGCGAAAAACCTTGTGCTACCAGCCTCGCTTTAGATCTCACCACCTGGTTATTTTCATTCCTCTTCCGAACGAAAACCCATTTGTACCCAACAGGGGTAACGCCAGGAGGAGTTTGCACTACAGGGCCGAACACATTCCTCCAATAAAGCGAGCGCAATTCGGCCTCAATTGCTTCTTTCCATTTAACCCATTCTGAGTGCTTCTGGCACTCTGCCATGGACTTAGGTTCTGGATCCAGTTCAACGGAAGCAATTTTTGAGGCAAAGTATATGTCGACAATAGTAGTCTTTCTGTTATATAACTCTCCTGAATCAATATAATTTATACTGATTTCATCATTCATTTTCACCAACTCGTCATGTTTTCCCAAAACGACTGAGTCTGGGTGTTCCGATGTCCCAGTACCAAAATCAATTTGCGAGCGTGATTTTGCACTGGGAATTTCATCTTCAGGATGGCTCACTTCAGGGAGCTTCTCAACTTCAGGTTGAGATTCTTCAACTGACTTAATGTGTGACGTATCTGGCACAGGAATTTGTTTCTGCGGACGTCTTCGCGGAAGTTTATCCCGTGCACCCAGAGGTCTCCCCCTTTTTATAGAGGTTTGGCCCAAATTTGAGTTAGTAGCCTTCGGGGCTATTTCTACTCTGTCTGGCACATTTACAGCAGGTATATGTGATTTTGTCACCCCACTATGATCAGTGAAGGCTTCAGGCAAATTATTTGCTAGCCTTTGGAGGTTTAACATCTTCTGAACTTCAAGTTCAGCTTCGCTAGTGCGTGGATCTAAGGACTGGAGGCCCTCAGCACTCCATGAAATTTCTTGGCATTTCTTTTGGTACATTTCTCCCCCTAACGCCGGGAAATGGTCCTCATTAAAAATACTATCAGCGTACCGAGCCGTGAACAGATCCCCAGTCATAGGCTCAAGGTATTTGATTATAGACGGAGACTCATACCCCACATAGACCCCCAACTTTCGGTGAGGACCATGGTGGTACGCTGAGGTGGTGATATCGGCACGTACACAGCGCAACCGAATCTTCGTAGATGGGAAATACTTGGTTCTTTCCCACGCACTAGCTGCAAGGGGGATGCAGAGTGATATGCAGTTGGCCTGAGCTGGATTAATGCTGCTGCATGCATCACAGCATGTCCCCAACAAGTAGTTGGGAGCTTGCAGTTCTGTAAAAGTGGCCTAGCAACCAATTTAATCCTTTTGATTAATGACTCTGCAAGGCCATTCTGAGTGTGGACATGTGGAACCGAATGCTCCACTTGTATGCCATGAGCTAGGCAATAGTCATTAAATGATTTTGAGGTAAATTCTCCAGCATTGTCCATCCTTATGGATTTGATCCGGCTATCCGGAAAATTTCCTCTTAGTTTAATTATCTGGGCAACCAGCTTTGCAAAGGCATGGTTCCTTGTAGATAATAGGCATACGTGGCTCCACCTAGTGGAGGCATCAATCAGGACCATAAAATATTTGAAAGAGCCCGACAAGGGTTGTATTGGTCCACAAATATCGCCTTGAATTCTCTGCAGGAAAATTGGCAATTCATCCTTCACCTTCAAGTGGAGGGTCTAAGGATTAACTTCCCTTTGGCACATGCAGTGCACATAAAATCTTCAGAATTTGGGAAGTGTTTTGTTGCTATGTTATGGCCAACAGAGCCTTTGATGATTTTCCTCATCATGCCCAACCCGGGATGACCAAGTCTATCATGCCATACCCTGTATGACTCTGGGTTCCTGAAAATTGTTTTCAGCGCAACATATTCCTTTATGGGCTTTATGTGTGTGTAATACAATCCTGATGCTAAGGAAGGGAGTTTCTCAACCACTTTCTTTTTGGATCCGTCAAATTTAGTCATGATCAGGTATTCAGTACCATTCTCGACCTTTGTTTCCACATGGAAACCATTTGCACGGATAGCTTTAAAGCTTAGTAGGGTCCGTTTTGATTCAGGATACAACAAGGCATCCTTGATCACTAATTGGGTACCCATAGGGAGAACTATTGTGGCACTTCCGGTACCGACAATATGAGTATTGCTTCCGGCAATGGTCATAACATTTCCAAATTTCTTGGTCAGAGTCTGGAAATATTTGGTCTCCTGAAGAACCGTATTTGTGGTGGCACTGTCTATAAGACATATCTCCTCTTCCTCCATGGATTGATACACCTTACCGTGTAAAAAGACATATTTACATCTCCACTAGAAAGAGCATAAACATATAACATACTGGAATTTATATTAAGCAAGAGTTACACTAATGCAAAATACAATACTATGCTCTTCAGGAGCTTATTACATGACCAAGTTCAGCAGGAACTATATAACACTGGAATTACAACTCATGACGGAAATATATTAGGCTAGGAGACTACGCCAGGTCTCCATATATCAACATTCATATCTTCTGCAGGAAGATCGACACCATCCAGGCTGAAATCATCACTACCAGGATTTTCCTCAAGAAGAAGGTCTTCAAGCATCTTAGAGTCCGGCAGAGCAGCAGGCTCTACAAAGTGGGACTCGTGATTATCCTGCTTGTTGCTGCACTTGATGGACTGCTGATATAACTCAACCAGGTGCTTGGGGGTGGGGCAGTTGCGAGACCAATGATTCTCGCATCCACATCTAAAGCATTTTCCTTGCTTTCCCCTAGTCTGAGCACCTAGATCAGCTCTGAATTTTTCTTTGCCTTTGCCTTTCCCTCTTCCTCTACCCTTGCCCTTGAATGCATTGCTCCTTTTCCCCTTCCATCCTTGGTTCCCTTTGTCCTTTTTGTGTCCATGGGAACTCCCAACACTTTGAGTGATCGCATGTGCTTCAGGCACAGCCATAGTCCCAGTTGAGCGGGCGCTATGGTTCTTCATAAGAAGTTCATTTTGTTTTTCTGCCACTAACAGGACAGAGATCAACTCAGAGTACTTGGCATATTTGGCATGCCTGTATTGCTCTTGCAACACCATGTTGGTGGGATGGAACGTTGACAAAGTTTTGTCAATTATATCAGCATCAGTGACTTTCTGGCCACACATTCCGAGCAGGGAAACAATGCGGTGCAACGCAGAGTTATATGCTGTCACAGACTTGAAGTCTTGAAAACGTAGGTTTAACCAGTCACTCTGTGCTTGAGGAAGCGCAACAGACCTTTGCTGGTCATAGCGATCCTTCAGGGATTGCCAAAGAGTGAGTGGATCCTCTTCAGTCAGATATTCAAGCTTCAACGCTGAATTGATGTGATGCCTTAGAAAGATCAGCGCTTTCGCCTTTTCAGCGGCAGAAGGACCATTTGTGCCAGCTGCTGGCTGGTTAATGGCATGACTGAGAGACATGGATGTAAGGCTTAACTTAGCATCCATAGCCCACGTGAGGTAGTTGCTGCCATCCAGGGCGAGCTCGGCAAATTCCTTGGAGTTGATGCTCGACATTTCCTGTATATTTAGATCATGCAACAATTTACTTCAGGTAAATAAGTGCATGTCATGAGTGCAAACAGTGTAAATATTGGTATGTAAACAATTCCAGATGTTTATGCACTAATCAAATACTTCAGGATTTAATTTGCAAAGCCGTTGCCGTGTAAGCTTGACATAAGCGTCTCGTCTTGGCTTCTGGCCAACTGTTAGGCTGGCAAAGTATTTCCAGCGACGTCACCGGCAAGCGCACGACGCTGGCCAAGGTGGTACGATGGCGCAGAGCTCTGGTCATGGCGCCGATAGCGACGAACGTGGCCTTCCGGACACACGCGGGTGACACACGGGGAGCTGCAGGCTCCAGACGTCGATAGCGACGAACGCGGCCGTCTAGGCACACGCAGGATACTCACACAGAGTTGCAGGCTCTAGACGTCGAGCCGCCGACGCGTTGTGACCTCGTCACCAGCCTTTTAGATAAGGCAATGCCATGATGCGGAGCTTCAGGCTCCGAACATTTTGCTGATCAGCACTGCCGGTGCAGAACCATCCCATGCATGGGAGGTAATGCTCACGACTTGTTTGAGTCGGTTGCCTTGAGATTATTTTCTCGACCGATCAACATGAGCATGCAATATGCAGTGCTACGATAGTACACTCATGTACACACGAAGCTATTTTAGGAGTGATTAGCAAGTAGCTTTGAACAACATACCTTTGCTCGAGAGCACTCGTGCTGATAACGTGTTGAGAAACGGCGTTGTTCAACACTTGCTTCCAGTCACCACATATACAAGAGCACAATCTCAAGAACACGAACACAAGAAAAGATACCAGATGGAGAGAAGGCTGAGCTCTTTATTATTTGTGTTGTACGTATACAATCTCATGAAACTTGTATCTCTAGCTCAATCTCATGCCTTCTATTTATAGCCTCACTAGTGACGGCATTTTGGATATTAAGCCCACAAATATCTGATCACCCTTGCCTAGCAAGGAACACGATCCTTGGCCTCTAAGGAGGCAACGTGCAAGGATAAGCCTTGGCCAACAAGGAGTTCGGCTCCTTGGCTTCTAAGGAAGCTAGATGGATAATCTTTGGCCTCCAAAGGATAATGATCACATATTTCTTAACAGGAATCATTTTTTTCAAAAGTCGAGGAAGACACAGGAACCCTGACGGCGTGAGCCAAGAAAATCCCCGGCGATGTCGGTGCCCGGAGGGGAGGGGGAGGGGCAGGGGCGGCCGGTAGTGCTGGTGACGGGGTGCTCGGATGGGGGCATCGGGCCGCCATGGCCCGCGCGTTCGCGGCGGCGGGGTGCGCGGTCGCGCGCGTCCATGCGCGGGCTCGAGGGGGACCCGCGGTACCTGCTGCTGGAGCTCGACGTGCGCTCCGACGAGAGCGCGCGCCGCGCCGTCTCTGACGCCCTGCGGGAGTTCGGCCGCGTCGACGTGCTCGTCAACAACGCCGGGGTCCACCTCGTCGCGCCGCTCGCCGAGGTGCCAATGGACTCCTTCCAGCAGGTCTTCGACACCAATGTCTACGGTAGGCTACCAAGTCATTGCCTTATTCTTGCTGGATGATTGTCTTTGCTTTTTGCTCCGCGACTGGTGATTGGCGTTGTTCACGAAAGATTTTGGATCCTGGATTTCGATTGAGATTCAGACACAACTAAAACGTTTGATTCTTGGATCTACTGTATCTACGGCCGTCACTTTATGTAGGAAGGGAACATACACAGTCGGAAATACTGTGTGAATTTCTTTCTGGGAGCGCTTCTAATTTATGCTGAAGACTTGAAGAAGTAGACAGTAACTAGTCAATAGTGTGCTGTCAGTATCTAGCTTATTCGACTGAGGTTTTCTAATTCTCGGTCCACTGAATTTTAGACAATCAAATAACTAATTGGTTGAAAAAGCATCCTGGGGTAGCCTGCTTGTGCACTACGATGGCGACCAAATTACATTAAAATCCAATGTATGATGCCTACAGCTTGATTTACATTGTGAAGAGAACATAATTTAGCAATATGTAGCAGGATATGCTGCATCTCTCTGCCACTGATCAAGTGATCAGGTCAGTGATCTTTTGAAGAACATCTCTTGTCACGGTAGTACGAGTCCCGCTAAAAAACATGACCAAGATAGGATAAGAGGAGTGCCATTGCTTTTCCTGGAAGCAGTGGTGCCGATGTCGGTGCCTGGAGGGGAGGAGGAGGCAATTGAAATTGTGGAGTTCAGAAACTATGTTGTTGGATCACACAAATGCTATATCTGTCATTAGATCTATTATGAACAATTCTTAACTCAATTTGCATGAGTAATTGGCAAAACGAATCAGCATGACCAACAGGTAGCTTAACCTTTACCACCGTCTCTCATCTCAAAGCTTCACCTTTACAACAGGCAATGCCAACTGAATGTAACTAATTAACTACTTTATAACTTCATCATATATTTACCATCGAAGTATTGAGCTATTTATTTTTAGTGCTTCTGTCCCCCCTGTACTTGGATTGGATAGTTCATGCTTGCAATGTCTTTTTTCAAAAACTAGTAAAAAAATCTGGATTATTGTCTGGTCCCCATTTTGTGTGGCATCTAAATGACCTTACCCTCTTTGCACCTGCAGGAGCAATGAGGATGATTCAAGCTGTCATGCCTCACATGATGGAAAGACGAGAAGGTACGATTGTGAATGTTGGAAGCATTACAGCCTTGGCTCCAGGACCGTGGGCTGGTGCATATTCAGCATCAAAAGCTGCTCTTCATGCATTGAGCGACACATTAAGGTTTGTGCATTCTAGATTAGTATTGTAGTGATTTGCGCTATCCATTAAACTTAAAGCATCTGAATGTGCCCAAGGGTGAATTTTACTTATGTGTGCTACTTTCTATGTATGCTTAGAACTTTTTTTCTCTTTAAATAATCGATACCTTATTAGCTTTTCTGAGTTATAATTCAACTTGGGTAAAATATAGAACACTAACAGCTAATTGTATCCATACCTTTGGTCTATAGTATTTGACATGTATTGATACCTTTCTTAATAACTAGTGTTTGGATCACAATATAGTTTAATCATGTGGGGAGATGATTGTTTGCATAATAACCAAGAACTAAATAGCAACACATGCAACATTTTAACACTATTCAGAATTTTCATCTGTACTTTCTCATGCCATGTTCTTGTACATTTAGCACTTCTCAACTTGTTACTGCACGTTTTTTGCTATATGAATATGCAATTCTTCATATCTGCAGTCGTAACTTGGTAGATGTTGTGCTGTTACAGGGTGGAACTACGAAATTTTGGCATAAATGTCATGATTGTTGCCCCAGGAGGCACAAAGTCAAATATAGGAAGTAACTCTGCAGACAAGTATGATGAAATAAACGACTGGAAGTACTACAAAGCATACGAGAAATCACTTCGAGCCAGGACCGAGATATCCCAGGGCGCTGGGCGCGTTCCAGCAGAAGACCTTGCAAAGAGAGTTGTAAAATTGGTTCTTAAGAAGAATCCTCCAGCTTGGTTCGCTTATGGCCAGTTCACTGCCGTTCTGACAATCTTGTACTACGCCCCACTGTGGTTCAGAGATTACTTCTACAAGCTGGTCATGAAAGTGAAAACAAATGGAAGATAGTAGTCGCGTGAGCCAAGGATATTGCCGCTGAGATCCTAATTTTATTCGTGCTACTACTAGGCTGTCAGACTATCGCTACAGATATATTTGACTATATACATGGTTACATATACTTCCAGTCTATATGGACCGTTCAGTTCAAGTGTAAAGTTCTCCTAGTGGTTATGCATGGTTGGTAATGTGATATTATGCAGAAATAGTTGCTACACGGTTTCTTGTGTTTTTTTCTGAAATTTAGTCAGGTTTATTTTAGATAAAAAGAGCAACGTTACAACCTGATAATTGGTTAACTAAACCCACGGACAGAAAAAACCCTAACAAACAAAGAGGAAAATACAACCGAGAGCATAAGCCTAAAAAGAATCTGAACTCAACATTGTTGTGCCAACATAGCTCTTGTGCCAACATAACTCTTGTAGTAGTACACGCCACGACAAATATTGGCTATCATGCCAAGTATATCGGCCAGGGCACCACCCCGATCTAGGCAGGCAACCACGCTAGCTCGTGACATTTTACTCGCAAAGGCTTGAAAGAAGTGGTTGTTGAAGACCACGCTAAGAAACAACAATAAGAGTGGTTTGAATAATTCATGAGTCGAGAAAGTGTGGGTATTAGAGTCATTATTTTAAAACACAAAGACGTGTATCCCTTATTTTCTATGTTGTTTAATACTAGCAAACATCTACTCCCTCCGTTTTTTAATATAAGATGTTTTAGCATTTGTCTACATGCACATGTACACAAATGTATGTAGACATGTATTAGTGTGCATGTTCACTCACTTTAGTATGTATCTAGACAACATGTACAACACCTAAAACATCTTATATTAAAAAACGGAGGGAGTAGCAATTCTCGTCTCTAGAGCTAACGAAGATGGTCAATTCTATGATTTAATTCCTCATTTAGTAGACGGTTGTATCTATACTCCAATATGTTGATGGTAATATTATTTTTATGGAACATGACCTTGACAAAGTTCTAAATGTGAAATTGATTTTATGCATCTTTAAACAATTGTCTGGTTTAAAGATTAATTTTCAGAAAAATGAAATCTCCTGTTTTGGACAAGCAAATGAGGTTTGAGATCAATATAAAGAGTTATTTGTTGTGAATCTGGAAAGCTCTCATTTGGATAGTTGTCTGGTTTCAAGTGGGATGGGACTGGGACGTCCACCTCCCACCTGGGCCTGTGGCCCATTTATCCCGTTGCCCTGATCCCACTGGTCCAACAAACTGGAAATGGTAGTGGGCCGTCACGATTTGTCCCACTTTTCCCACCTGTGTCCCACTTGTGGGTCTTCTCGGCGTGGGGCGCTATTCATCTCGTTTTGCGCTGCTTTTTTTCTCTCGCGGCGCGTACGTATTATCTAATACAGTATGCTGTAATCATAAAACAAAATCTAGTACAGTAACGCACCATCAAATACAGTACGTACAGGGCTGGAAAAATTACACGGTACCGCACTGTTCCTTGGCAAACCAAACATGACAGATAAATGACAGATTATAACGTAGCAGATAATTAACACATAACTGATATGGCCATAGCACTTTCGACTCAACAAATACTCCAACAAACAGCTGTAATTTAGCTCACACGATACAAAACTGACAAGTCTGTCTTAACACAAGTTTGCTAACATAAAAATTACTCAAGTACTCATGTCATTGATCAGATCGTCTTCATTGTCCAAATCTTCGACGATAGTTGTGAGATCAATTACACCTGATGGGCGCATCCAATCCTGCAAGCATATTAATCCATCGACAGTCTCACTAGTCAACCGACTCCGGTAGTCACTTATTACTCTACTTCCAGTTGAGAAAGCTGACTCGGAAGCTACCGTCGATGTCGGAACAGCCAATATATCTCGTGCCATGCGAGCGATTGTTGGGTACTTCTGGCTATTGGCCATCCACCACTGCAGAATGTCAATATTAGCATCAGGAGATACTAGCTCATCCTTCAAATACATATCGAGCTCGGTTTTCTTAGTACGCTGCTTTTGTTGCACACCCACATATTGACGCCAGGTCACCATTGGATCATGGTTTGAAGATGCTTGAGACTGATGCTCATTTTGAAGGTTTGAGTCACGGTTTTCTTGTGAAGAGTATGCATTGAACATCTCCTTGAATGTCCTATTTACATGGGCTAAACATTTTGGTCCATCAATCATTGTTTCATCCTTCAAGTTGAACCCTAAGAACTTATACTTGCAGCGAGGATCAAGTATCACAGGAATGCACATTGTCAAGTATGAAAGTTTCCAATACTTATAAAACTTCTTCTTCATTTCAACCACCAGCATCAATCTTATTGTGGCATTCTCATTTGTTGCCTCTTTTGTCAAAGTCCATTTGACCTTCCATAGAGCATTGAAGTAGGTATTGCTAGTAGGATACAATGAACCAGAGACTACCAACGTAGCCTCATAAAAAACAACTAACAACTTGCAAATTTCCTCTGAAATGTTCCATTGAGAAGCTGTTGGTGCGCATGTGAAAGACGGGTCTTGAACAAACAATTGGTCAAAGGCTGTTACGTATTCACTAGCTGTCTTCAACATTAAGTAAGTTGAATTCCATCGTGTGCTAACATCCAATGAGACTTTCTTCCCACAAGTGATACCAACCTGCACAACAATCTCTTCGAACCTTTCCTTCCGCTGAGGCGAGCTTCTCACATATTTTACGCTTTCCCTGATGGTATCAACAGCCGCACAACTAACCTTGAGTCCATCTTGCACAATGAGGTTCAGAACATGCGCTGCACAACGATGATGAAACAGGTCGCCATTTCCAGCCAACAATTTTCTTCCAAACAGATTAGATTTTACATAGCTGACCATCAAGTCATTTACTGCAGCATTGTCTAAAGATATGCTACATATCTTATCCTCTATCCCCCACTCTTGCATGGTATTTAACATAACATTTAACAGATTGTTGGCATTATGAGGTGTTTCAACTGAAGCAAATTTGATGATCCTCTTATGCAGTTTCCATTTGTTATCCACAAAATGACACGTGACACAAATATATCCCAGTTCTTGATTGGATGTCCAAAGATCGGCTGTTAGAGAAACTCTAGAAGGAAGAT
The DNA here is from genome assembly GCA_947311845.1 of Poa pratensis. Lineage (NCBI taxonomy): Eukaryota > Viridiplantae > Streptophyta > Magnoliopsida > Poales > Poaceae > Poa > Poa pratensis. Next base: position 32,434,728 of record CAMZMU010000046.1, on the reverse strand, counting down.
TTTTCAATACCTCTAGTAGTTCTACCTTTTGCCGCGGCATATGGAGAAGACCTGGCAGATGGAGAGTTCATTCTCCTTGTATACATTGATCTTCCCGCGGATGGGGACAAGAATAATCTGAAACCAGGAGATCCAATAGCAGCAGGCAACACTGGTGACCTGAAACATCGACCTGATTGTTCTGCTTCGGAAGATCTTGACAACGGGGATAAATACCTTCTATGTACAGGAGGTATAGGAGGTTCACCCTGAGAGGTTGACATGGTTATGCACTAATTCTGGCCTGCAACACAACATAATATATTAAAGAAAAGCAACAAGAAATTGTTTCTCTCTTTCAAAACTGATATGAATAATCACAAAAAATATTACTCATCCTACTGAATAATAACAAGTACATAGTTAAAACTCACGGTGGGCGTTCGGGTTACCCGAAAATATCGGGTCGGGTAATTCGGGTTTTAAGAAGTTCGGGTTCTGAGAAATGATACCCGGATTTTTGCCAAAAAATCAAGAACCCGACAATTCGGGTTCGGGTTCGGGTTTCCCCGATTTGCCCGAATTAGAAAGAGCCAGCGGCCGGCCGGCGGGGATTCAAGCTACAACTTCGCGGCGGCCGAGCTGCGCGGGCATGGAGGGCACGCCGTGGCCGAAGCCGTCGAGAGCACCAGCCGACGGTGAATCCACGCTTTGCGGCGCAGCCGGTGGTGCCCGTGGCGCAGCGTGTCGGAGAGGAGGAGGCCGAGGTGGAGCCTGAGCCATAGACGACGAGGTAGGACGGGCAGCCGGTGCGGTGGCGTTGCAGTTTGCGGTGCCGAGGCGGCAGGACGGAGCGGAGGAGGCGGCGCAGGTGGCCTGGTGCCCTGCTGCGTGAGTGTGTGGCGGCGGGATCAAAGGATGGCGATGGGATCTGCAGTCTGGAGGACTAGGTCACGTTTGGACTGAGGCTTTAGTGTTATGTTGGGTTGGGCCTTGACTAGATGCAACGATTTTTACTGGGCTTTTTTCTAAATTCGGGTTCTTCGGGCTGTTCGGGTACCGGGACTACAAACCCAAGATTTCCTAATATATTTCGGGTTTTGAGAACAGCTACCCGAAATTGTGTTCGGGTTCGTCGGGTTCGGGTTGTATGGGTTCGGGCTCGGGTTTTTCGGGTTCGGGTTTTTCGGGCTCGGGTTTTTCGGGTTAAAACTGATATGAATTCAGACCCAAGCAATTCTATTACTCGTACTAGTATGCTACTAAATCCAAGCCACGCACTAAGTATAGCTTCTGAATACGAATATGTTGAACCAAGAAACATGCTTGAACAAAATACGAATCAGAATCAGCTGTTAGATAAGGAGGGAACGAGGGAGACGCCCTTGCCTTCAGAAGAGCAGCGGTACGCAGGCGTCGCCAGCGCGGAAAGAGGACGGCGCCGATGCCTACCCGCTCCGGGACGACGCGGCAACAAGGCGACGCCGTTGATCCCCTCCTGGTGCGGCTACGAAATTCATGAAGGGGCGAGGGGATGGAGCCGGAGGCTGATACGTCTCAAACGTATCTATAATTTCTGATGTTCCATGCTTATATTATGCCAATTGCTACATGTTTTATATACACTTCATAGCATTTTTATGCATTTTCTGGGACTAACCTATTAACAAGATGCCACAGTGTCAGTTCCTGTTTCTGCTAGTTTTGTATTCCAGAAAAGCTAGTCTGGAAATATTCTCGGAATTGGACGAAATTTGGACAGGACCTCCTACTTTTGCAACACGTACATGGAGTCCAAAGGAGAGACGGAGGGGGTCGCGAGCCAGCCAGACCATGGGGTGGCACGGCCCCACCCTCTGCCGCGCCGTGGGGTGGTGTAGGCCCCACGGGCGTCTCCAGCCGCCGCTCTTTCGCCTATTTATTCATCTTCACGGGAAAACCCTAGAAACCCGAGCCATTATCCACGAGAAGTTCCAGAGACACCGCCACCGTCAACCCTAGCTCGGGAGGGTTTAGAAGCTCTTCCCGGCACCCTGCCGGAGAGGGGAATCATCACCGGAGGGCTCTACATCACCATGCCTGCCTCCGGAGTGATGTGTGAGTAGTTCATCTTTGGACTACGGGTCCATAGCAGTAGCTAGATGGTTGTCTCCACTTTATGCTATCATGTTTAGATCTTGTGAGCTGCCTATCATGATCAAGATCATCTTATTGTAATGTTACATGTTGTGTTTGCTGGGATCCAATGAATATTGAATACTATGTCAAGTTGATTATCAATCTATCTTATATGTTATTTATGATCTTGCATGCTTTCCGTTACTAGTAGATGCTTTGGCCAAGTAATCTGGGAGAGTGACAGCAACTTCTAAGATTGTGGATATGCTGTTGCCACTAGGGATAAAATAACCGATGCTTAGCTTAAGGGTGCGCCGTTAGGTCTAATGCATTTGTTTACATTACGCACATTACTTAATGCGATTATCCGTTGCTTGCAACTTAATACCAACGGGGAACTCGGTATGACAACCTGAGGTGGATTATTAGTCATAGACGCTGTTGGATAACGGTCTATGTATTTTGTCGTAATGCCCACATGAATATCATAGTAATCATCATGTCATATATATGCATTGTCATGCGCTCAATATTTTGTCAATTGCCCAGCTGTAATTTGTTCACCCAGCATGTTAGTTATCTTTTATGGAGAGACACCACTAGTGAACTGTGGACCCCGGTCCATTCTTTTACACTGATAATACAACCAACTGCAAACATTGTTCCTTTTCATTCTCTGCAATTTACTACTGTTTTCCACACCATACGTTTAATCCTTTGTTTTCAGCAAGCCGGTGAGATTGACAACCTCACTGTTTCGTTGGGGCAAAGTAGTTTGATTGTGTTGTGTGCAGGTTCCACGTCAGCGCGCCACTGACAACCTTCAGAAGTGATTTCTTGCTCCTACTGGTTCGATTAAACCTTGGTTTCATACTGAGGGAAACTGCTGCTACACTGCTTCATACCTTCCTCTTGGGGTCTCCCAACGAACGTGTGATCCACGTCATCAAGCAATTTTTCTGGCGCCGTTGCCGGGGAGCAAGAGGATTTCTGCAAGGGGAGTTTCACGCTTCCAATCTCTTTACTTTGTTATTGTCTTGCTTAGTTTATTTTTATTTGTCTTGTTTGCTTTATTTATCAAAAACACAAAAAAATTAGTTACTTAATTTCGAATTGTTATTTTTCTGTTTTGTTTTAATTTTGCTAAAATGAGTACCCCTGAGAACACTAAGTTGTGTGATTTCACTAGCACGAACAACAATGATTTCATTAGTACACCTATTGCTCCACCTGCTTCTAAAGCAGAATTCTATGAAATTAAACCTGCACTTTTAAATCTTGTTATGAAAGAGCAATTCTCTGGTGTTAGTACTGATGATGCTGCTGCTCACCTTAATAATTTTGTTGAACTTTGTGAGATGCAAAAGTATAAGGAAGTAGATGGTGATATTATTAAACTGAAACTTTTTCCTTTCTCTTTGAGAGGACGTGCTAAAGAATGGTTGCTATCTTTGACTAGAAATAGTATTGATTCATGGACTAAATGCAAAGATGCTTTCATAGGAAAATATTATCCTCCTGCTAAGATCATATCTTTGAGAAGTAGCATTATGAATTTCAAACAATTTGATAATGAGCATGTTGCTCAAGCTTGGGAGAGAATGAAATCATTGGTAAAGAATTGTCCCACCCATGGACTGACTGCTTGGATGATCATCCAAACCTTTTATGCAGGATTAATTTTTCTTCAAGAAACCTATTGGATTCGGCCTCTGGAGGTACCTTTATGTCCATCACTTTGGGTGCTGCAACAAAGCTTCTTGATGATATGATGATAAATTATTCTGAATGGCACACCGAAAGAGCTCCACAAGGTAAGAAGGTAAATTCTGTTGAAGAAATCTCTTCCTTGAGTGATAAGATTGATACTATTATGTCTATGCTTACAAATGGAAAAATGCATGTTGATCCAAATAATGTTCCTTTAGCTTCTTTGGTTGCTCAAGAAGAGCATGTTGATGTGAACTTCATTAAAAATAATAACTTCAACAACAATGCTTATAGGAATAATTTTGGTAATAACAATTATAAGCCCTATCCTTTAATAGTGGCAATGGTTATGTTAATTCTTATGGTAATTCCTACAACAATAATAAGAGTGTACCCTCTGATCTTGAAGTCATGCTTAAGGATTTTATTAGTACACAAACTGCTTTCAATAAATCTGTTGAGGAAAAGTTTGGGAAAATTGATGTTCTTGCCTCTAAAGTTGATAGTCTTGCTCTTGATGTTGATTTGTTAAAAATTAAAACTATGCCTCATGATGTTAAAGAGAGCAAAACTCTCAATGCTATTCAAGTTAAAATTGATAATGTGAGGATGTTAGCTGATTTACATGCTAGGTGGGCAAGAGAGGATGAAATTGCTAAAAAGAATAGTATTGCTAGAGTTTATACTATTACTACACTAAATGCTGAAATCAAGTGTTAACAAACCTCCTACTATCAATGGTAAAGTAATTGGTGTTGGCAATGTCTCTACTTCTGTTGCAAAACGTTTAAAATTGCCTGAAAACACTGAAACTGTTCCTGATAAAAGTGCTGAAATTTTTCGAGATGGGAGACAATGGTCCCATTACTTTGATAATAATGATTTTGATTTTGATGGTTGCAATATTTCTGAAGTAATTAAGTTCTTGCAAAAGCTAGCTAGAAGTCCTAATGCTAGTGCTATAAACATGGCTTTTACTAAACATATTACTAATGCTCTCATGCAAGTTAGGGAAGAGAAATTAAAACATGAAGCTTCTATCCCTAGGAAGTTAGAAGATGGTTGGGAGCCCATCATTAAAATGAAGGTGAATGATTTTGATTGCAATGCTTTATGTGATCTTGGTGCTAGTATTTCTGTTATGCCTAAGAAACTTATGATATGCTTGATTTAGCACCTTTGGAACACTGTTATTTGGATGTTCACCTTGCTGATAATACTATAAAGAAACCTTTGGGGAGAGTTGATGATGTTTTTATAATGGTTAACAATAACCTTGTCCCCGTTGATTTTGTTGTTTTGGATATTGAATGCAATGCTTCTTGTCCTATTGTTTTGGGAAGACCTTTTCTTAGAACTGTTGGTGCTATTATTGATATGAGAGAGGGGAATATTAAATATCAATTCCCACTCAAGAAAGGTATGGAACACTTCCCTAGAAAGAAGATGAAGTTACCTTTTGATTCTATTGTTAGAGCAAATTATTCTGTTGATGCTTCATCACTTGGAAACACTTGATTCTTACTTTCTGCGCCTAGCTGAAAGGCGTTAAAGAAAAGCGCTTATGGGAGACAACCCATTATTTTATTTCTGCAATTTTTCTTTTCTTTTTGAGTCAAGGAGTTGTTTACTTCTGTAACAATTCCTTTGTATCTTTATTTTATCGCATTGTTGTGCCAAGTATTGCCTCTAATAGGAAGATGATGCTAGATTTGGATTTCTGCGCAGGAACAGATTTCTGCTGTTCACCGTTTTACTTCTGTAAAATCACAGAAAAATTATTTAAATCTGCAAATTTTTGTGCGTGATCCTCAGATATGTACGCATCTTTCGTTAGTTTAAAGTTTTTCGATCTGAGCAACGTAAGTGCCTCGAAAAAATTCGTCTTTACGACTGTTCTGTTTAGACAGATTCTGTCTTTTATTTTTCGCATTCTCTCTTTTACTAGTGTTGAGTGGAATTCTTTTTTAGGGTGAAGAGCTTCACATAACATCAGTGGCAGTAGTTAATGTTAAAAGTAACGGTCATGTTTGTGTCCTTATAGAACATGTGAGTTTTTGATTGTGCACTAACCCTCTAATGAGAATTACTCTGAGTTTGGTGTGGCGGAAGTTTTCAAGGGTCAAGAGAGAAGGATGATATAATGTGATCAAGAAGAGTGAAGAGCTTAAGCTTGGGGATGCTCCCATGGATCACCCCAGCATATTTCAAGAAGACTCAAGCGTCTAAGCTTGGGGATGCCCAAGGCATCCCCTTCTTCATCAGCAACTTATCAGGTCATCTCTAGTGAAACTATATTTTAATTCTTTCACATCATATGTGCTTTACTTGGAGCGTCTGTGTGCTTTTATTTTCAGTATTTTATTTTTCTTATGGTCAACTTGATTGGACCCTAGCATTCTTGATTGGGAGAGAGACACGCTCCGCTTTTTCATATGAATACTCCTATTCTTCACTTATACTTGTTGAGTATTCTTATCTAGCTATTGCTATGCTTTTAGCTCCTGTTTTGCATGCATCTCTTATTCAGAGCTGTTAGTTCTTTTAAAGAAAGTACTCTCTTGCTTCACTTATAATTGTTTGGAGAGTTTATGTTGAAATAAATTGATTGGTGTTTGGTTGGAACAGAAAATGTTGCATGTGGTAGATGGTATAATGGAAAAAGCTTACATATTCTTGTAGATCACTGTATTGGATAATTTGATACTTGTCAATTGTTTTGAGTTATCAAGTAGTTCATGTTTAAGCTTTTGTATCATGTAGTTAAAACCTATTAATGAAGAACTACCGTAAAGCTCGTTGAAATTTGGTTTGCATGATTGGTATCTCTAAGGTCTAGATATTTTCTAGTAAAAGGGTTTGGTTAACAAGGAAGACAGTGTAGAGTCTTATAATGCTTGCAATATGTTTTCATATAAGTCTTGCTGTGTCGGTTGATATCCTGTGTTTGCTTCAAATAACCTTGCTAGCCTAAACTCTGTACTGAGAGGGAATGCTTCTCGTGCATCCAAAACCTTGAGCCAAAATCCATGCCATCTGTGTCCACCATAACTACCTATATGTGGTATTTCCTTGCCATTCCAAGTAAATTTTTCATGTGCTACCTTTAAACTATTAAAAATTATTACTTTTTTTGTGTCAATGTTTACCAAGCTCATGAGGACGGGGTGGATGTCTTTATGTCAACTGTCAAACAGACTTTACCACCGGACTAGCGGCAAAAAGAGCTGGCAAATGGGGTGCCCAGTCCCAATTAATTACAACTTTAACCGCTTAATTCTCTTCACATTTTTGCCCTGATTTATCAGTCAAGCAATGACAAACAGTGAAATATCTGCATGTGTAAACAAAAGAGAAGAGGGATGATCTGCCTTGCTGGTAGAAATAACGTCCTTCATGGGAGCCGCTCTTAAAAGTCTGGTTGGCAGGGGTCATATTGTACTTTCCATTTTCTGATTCGTTGACAATTAACAAACACCTCCAAAACTTATTTTTACTCTCTTATGATTTCAAAAACTTAAAAAGCTCTAGCACATGATTTAATCCCTGCTTCCCTCTGCGAAGGGCCTTTCTTTTACTTTTATGTTGAGTCAGTTTTCCTACTTCTTTCTATCTAGAAGCAAACACTAGTGTCAACTTTGGTGCAACAATTTTTATATGCTTGTATATTGCACTTATTATATTGCTTTGTGTTGACAAATATCCATGAGATATATATGTTGAAAGTTGAAAGCAATTGCTGAAGCTTAAATCTTCCTTTGTGTTGGTTAAATACCTTTTACTTAGAATCTATTGCTTTATGAGTTAACTCTTATGCAAAACTCTTTGATGCTTGTCTCGAAAGTACTATTCATGAAAAGTTTTTGCTTATATGATTCAGTTGTTTGCTCATTATCTACTTGCTAGCAAACTATAGACCATTGACCTGGATCACTTCATTCATAACATGTGCTTTACAATACTATTTGATCAAGATTATGATTGTAGCATGTCACCTCAGAAATTATTTTGTTTTTATCGTTTTACCTACTCGAGGACGAGTAGAACTAAGCTTGGGGATGCTTGATACGTCTCAAACGTATCTATAATTTCTGATGTTCCATGTTGATATTATACCAATTGTTACATGTTTTATATACACTTCATAGCATTTTATATGCATTTTTATGCATTTTCTGGGACTAACCTATTAACAAGATGCCACAGTGCCAGTTCCTGTTTTCTGCTGTTTTTGTATTCCAGAAAAGCTAGTCTGGAAATATTCTCGGAATTGGACGAAACTTGGACAGAACCTCCTATTTTTCCAACACGTACACGGAGTCCAAAGGAGAGACGGAGGGGGCGCGAGCCAGCCACACCATGGGGCGCGCGGCCCCCCTGCCGCGCCGTGGGGTGGTGTGGGCCCCACGGGCGTCTCCAGCCGCCGCCCTTTCGCCTATTTATTCATCTTCACGGAAAACCCTAAAACCCGAGCCATTATCCACGAAAAGTTCCAGAGACGCCGCCGCCGTCAACCCTAGCTCGGGAGGGTTCAGAAGCTCTTCCCGGCACCCTGCCGGAGAGGGGAATCATCACCGGAGGGCTCTACATCACCATGCCTGCCTCCGGAGTGATGCGTGAGTAGTTCATCCTTGGACTACGGGTCCATAGCAGTAGCTAGATGGTTGTCTCTCCACTTTATGCTATCATGTTTAGATCTTGTGAGCTGCCTATCATGATCAAGATCATCTTATTGTAATGCTACATGTTGTGTTTGCTGGGATCCGATGAATATTGAATACTATGTCAAGTTGATTATCAATCTATCTTATATGTTATTTATGATCTTGCATGCTTTCCGTTACTAGTAGATGCTTTGGCCAAGTAGATGCTTGTAACTCCAAGAGTGAGTATTTATGCTAGATAGTGGGTTCATGCCTCCGGTAATCTGGGAGAGTGACAACAACTTCTAAGATTGTGGATGTGCTGTTGCCACTAGGGATAAAATAACCGATGCTTAGCTTAAGGGTGCGCCGTTAGGTCTAATGCATTTGTTTACATTACGCACATTACTTAATGCGATTATCCGTTGCTTGCAACTTAATACCAACGGGGAACTCGGTATGACAACCTGGAGGTGGATTATTAGTCATAGACGCTGTTGGATAACGGTCTATGTATTTTGTCGTAATGCCCACATGAATATCATAGTAATCATCATGTCATATATATGCATTGTCATGCGCTCAATATTTTGTCAATTGCCCAGCTGTAATTTGTTCACCCAGCATGTTAGTTATCTTTTATGGAGAGACACCACTAGTGAACTGTGGACCCCGGTCCATTCTTTTACACTGATAATACAACCAACTGCAAACATTGTTCCTTTTCATTCTCTGCAATTTACTACTGTTTTCCACACCATACGTTTAATCCTTTGTTTTCAGCAAGCCGGTGAGATTGACAACCTCACTGTTTCGTTGGGGCAAAGTAGTTTGATTGTGTTGTGTGCAGGTTCCACGTCAGCGCCCACTGACAACCTTCAGAAGTGATTTCTTGCTCCTACTGGTTCGATTAAACCTTGGTTTCATACTGAGGGAAACTGCTGCTACACTGCTTCATACCTTCCTCTTGGGGTCTCCCAACGAACGTGTGATCCACGTCATCAGAGGCAGAGGCGGAGGTAAAGGCGGCGGCCTCGGAGGCGGAGGCGGAGACGGAGGCGGCGGTCTCTGGTCGGTCGGTCAAACGAGGCTGGCTGATTTGATCTGAGCACCGGCGGTAAGGCCATGTACAATGCAAGGTGCTTAGATAGGTGCTTACTAAAATAAATCAAACTTTTTCATAAGCACCGGTGCCTGTTCCTATAGGAGGGGTGCCTAGTTAAGCATTTGCGTAGTACAAATAAGCACCGGTGCTTAGTTAAAAACCGATTTATTTTTCTAAGCACCTACATAAGCACCTTGCGTTGTACATGCCCTAATGGGATTCCCGTGGGGATAAAGTGGGCTCGTCCCACTTAACCCGTTTGGGATTGGTGGGACTGTTAATCGGGACATGTGGGTCAGTTTCGGTGGGATGGGACACGGGACAAGTGGCATGCCCATCCCACTTGAAACTGGGCGTTCCTATACACTTTCGCGAGTTGGGGAATGTTGAATGGAAACTTGTAGAAGATTGTTCTGAGAGAAAGTTGGGTAGTTGGATAGGAAAGTTACTCTCCTATGGAGTATACAGGTTCTTATTAATTTGGAGCTGACTAGTTTACCGATGTTCATGTTATTTTTGTAGAAATACTCATAGCGGAACCAAAGAGGTTAGATTTTTCCATATCATGTTTCTTGTGGCAGAGCGATGGCCATAAAAGAAAGAAGTATATACTCACTGTGTGGAACATCAATTGCTATCCTAGAGATCAAAGCGGTTAGGTCTTCCATCTTCGCAAAAGTTCTAGCTTGTTCGAATGGAGAGACTGTGGCCACAAAAGGGGGGAAACCGTTTGTAAGTGTTAAACTTGGATGGATGATAGGAAAAAAACTAGTGCATGTTACGTTTTGTGTACGGTGACTATGGCGTCGTGTAGGTGCAGTTACCGGCCATGGATGAATCCGACCTCACTTTCACTAGTCACCATGGAGATCATATGACACGGTCTGATTGGCAGGCAGTCCCCACAGATCACAGGGAGCATCAAGGCCCAGGATATCGTCCACGCGGCGTCCACCGGCGCAGCGGAATCCGGTGCCGCCGACACCCCATTGGCCAGCGCTCTATCCATCCTAGCACCCCAAGATTTCCCCGCCCAAATCTTGTGGCTGCCCTCCGCCGCAGCGCCACGATTTAACATCAAAACCGTCGAGGCATCCCCGCAAAGCTTGCACGCTGCTCGAACAACAGACAGACCACTAGCTCTGCCGCCCGCGGAAGGCACTCGACGTGCAGCAATGGCGCTCGCCTCCACCTCCGCCACCGCCACCGCCGCGCTCAAGAACCCGTTCCTCGGCGCGAGGCGCGCGCTCGCCAATGCCGCCTCCCTCGGCGCCGCCGCCAAGCCCGTGACGCGCCGCGTGGTAGTCGCCGCTGCGGCCGCCGGCAAGAAGTCGTGGATCCCCGCCTTCAAGAGCGACGCCGAGTTCATCAACCCGTCCTGGCTCGATGGCTCGTAAGTCTCCTCGTCTCTTTCCCCCCTTCGCTCTGCATTTGTTCTACTACGATGGCATCGATGTCAGCGACTCTGACGCTGAACACTATATATGCAGGCTCCCCGGTGACTACGGCTTCGACCCGCTGGGCCTCGGCAAGGACCCGGCCTTCCTCAAGTGGTACAGGGAAGCCGAGCTGATCCACGGGCGGTGGGCGATGGCGGCCGTGCTGGGCATCTTCGTCGGGCAGGCGTACAGCGGCGTGCCGTGGTTCGAGGCCGGCGCGCAGCCAGGCGCGGTGGCGCCCTTCTCGTTCGGGACGCTGCTCGGCACCCAGCTGCTGCTCATGGGGTGGGTGGAGTCCAAGCGGTGGGTGGACTTCTTCAACCCGGACTCGCAGTCGGTGGAGTGGGCCACGCCGTGGTCGCGCACCGCCGAGAACTTCGCCAATTCCACCGGCGACCAAGGCTACCCAGGCGGCAAGTTCTTCGACCCGCTCGGCCTGGGCGGAGATACCAAGGACGGCGTCTACATCCCCGACGCCGAGAAGCTCGACCGGCTCAAGCTCGCCGAGATCAAGCACTCGCGCCTCGCCATGCTCGCCATGCTCATCTTCTACTTCGAGGCCGGACAGGGCAAGACGCCGCTCGGCGCGCTCGGCCTATAATTAAGATTTTGGTTTGCGCGCGCGCGCGTGGTGGGTGGATGAGGGTTGTTGCATTTGCATCAGCAGATCGGACGCAGTGGATTGGATGGGATCGTCTCGAGGACGAAGAAGCAGCAAGCGATTTATCTGTGTCCGTGACTTCTTTCGGGTGGTGTGTGTGAATCAAATGGGGAATCAAGGAGTACTCTCCTTTTCCTCCCAGTGTATGTACCATGTAATATATAGTCTTGGTTCTGTAATTCAAGGCAGAATGAGCAAGAACGTTTCATTGATCATCTGCCAAGTCTTGTAGTAGAACGTTGCATGCATGATTGCATCGGCTGAAGCTAACTTAGCAAATGTCTGAACAGCTCAGCCCAAGCCGCAACACAGCAACTAGAGATTTATCTGCAAAAACATACTCGTGTGTGCATGTCGACCGAAACTAGTGTTGGCTCTGAAAACATCAGATCAGATATTCTTGACGTACCAACAAACTGCCGAATATACTACTCCTGAGCCTGAATCTACCTCATGCTCGGAAAATTAGGAATAAGCAAAGAAGCAGAGAAGTATGCTGCATGCTACGTTTTTAGGGCACGGCGTGTTTCCTGCAAACTTCACCACATAGTTCATCTCAAAATTATTTGTCTACCAACGACGTAATAGTATCATACTCCCTCCATTCTCAAATAAGTGTACATCTAGCTTTTAGCCGAAGTTAAACTTTTAAATTTTTGACCAACTTTAGATAAAAGAGTAGCAATATGTATGAAATAAAATTGGTATATTTTCAAATTTCAATTCAAAACGAATCTTGTGATACTAATTTAGTGTCATAAATGCTCATACTTTTCGCTATAAAGTTGGTCAAATTTTAATAAGTTTGACTTATGAGAAAAGTTAGATGTACACTTATTCGTGCACGGAGGGAGTACGTAATACGAGCGACATTGTTACTATTTTGTTTCTCCAATAACAGTATTCATCCCCTCTACAACAGATGGCAGCCTGAATATAACTCACGATCTGAAAATTAGGAACAAATAAACAAAGAAGCAGAGAGCCGAGGAGGTATGCTGGTCGTGTTCCTTGTAAACTTCCATGCAAACTATAGAGTTCATATCTCGCGAAACCCTCTCCCGAAACGTGAGGGGGGGGGGGGGGGGGGGGGGGGGGGGGGGGGGGTGGCAGGGTATCCGTACGCCGCGGTTTGAGGCGCGGTTGCGGCGGATCTCGAGTGGGCGTCCCGGCTCGTCGTGTGTGTAGCCGTGGCGTCGGTAGCGTAGTGATGTGGCCTCCTCCATTGTCGACGGTCCATGATGGTCAAAGGCGAGGAGGAGCCAGTGGTCCAGCCGGTGAGATGTGCGAGGATGCTAGCGAAAACTTCTTTCGTCCTCTGTCGGAACCGTCGACGGCGGCTCCGTGGGCGTCGTTTACCTTGTTAGTTTGTGTTGTGGGGCTGTTCTCGTTCTCTCTGTGCTCCAGGGGAAACCCCAAAATCGGGCGTCCCGGATCAGATGATGCCAACGTTACTGCGTTGTTATGTGTGTGTGTGTGGGGGGGGGGGGGGGGGGGGTCGTCTTTCGAGTCACAGATCGGCTGGAGGGACAAGTATATGGCTTTAGTGGCTGGGCGCAGTCTTCTCGCCTGGTGGCCAAGGCGGAGTGGCGTGACATCTACTGCATTGACGATGCCGAATTTCGGTGACGTACACGGGATGATGGATGCACGCGCAGGCGGTGGCCTTGTCTCTTGTCTGGCGTCGATGGCGCCCTGCAAGATCTTTGTGTTGATCCATATACTGAAGATGGGTCAGCGGAAGATCGTGGCGGCTTCTAGAGTGTGCGCATGTGGTGCCCACTGAGGGTCACCTGAAACGGTTTGTACTCCACACTTCCGGGTTTGGATGTTGGGCTTCGGTGTGAGGTTAGAGTAATGACCCCCATCATGGTCACCCCATTTATAAAATTTGTAGGTGTAACGACAAATATTGCCAAGATGGTGGCTTCAGATTGATTGATATTTTTTTCTGTAAGGCTATGTTGAATAAATCACTGAAAAATAGTGTGTGTATCATTTTGGCGTAGAGGCAGGGGTTTCAACCTTCTTTTTGATAACTAATCTGATTTGACATAATACATTAATGCATAATAAATGAGGAACACACTCTAGTTTGCCGCTGTGACGATTCATGTCATATTAAAAAAAATCTAGCTCTGCATCCCGGTGGAAACCAACTTTCAGTGGAAACCGGTGAAAACCAAGAAAAAAACATGTTTAAAAAGTTCTAAAAAATTCTCACAAAAAATGCATTAGTTGGGAAGGTTGAGTTTTATATACATGGAAATTTGTAAGTTGAAACTCAAAACGGTTTAGCAGCTATGAAAATGACAAATTCGACCATGAATAGTACTTCCGGAATGAATAGTAACATTTGCTACTATTCATAGCTGGATTTGTCATTTTTATAGCTCCTAAATAATTGTGAGTTTCAACTTGCAAATTCTCGTGTCTATAGAATTTAATCTTCTCAACATAATGAATTTTGTTGGAAATTTTTAAAAACTTTTAAACATGTTTTTTGTGTGGTTTTCACTGAAACTTGTTTTTCATGGGATACTTTCTCGGTCTCAAACCACCTTCCCCATGTTCTCTTCTTTGGCGTCTTGGTCGGCGACCTATAGGCTGCCTGGTAGCTTGCCCGTGAGCGTGAGGCATGGCCAAAACCATGTGCCAACGAGAAGTACGAGTTCATAGCGAGCAATAGCTCCACACAACAGTGTACCGCGAGTCCGCGACTCGAATCCCCAGGACGTGTCCAAGGCGCCGCCATACCTAACCTTCTTCTACATTCTTCTGCAGCACGTATAAAATTGGACGTGACAGTGCCATATCCGGCACGTCTACCGCTACACAGGTCGCAGCCACGTTCCCATGGGAAGCCCAGGCAACGAGAAACCTCCTCATGCTCTGCACCAGCGGCCAGAGCCAGCCATGGACAAAGGCAAAGCCAAGGACGGCCTTGCGGTGGTTGTTGGAGCCGAGCCCGATCAACAGGACGAAGAGCTGCTCAGCGAGTCCGAGTCAGGTGCAGAGTCGATCGAGATCGCGGACCTGAAGAAGCGCATGTGGAAGGACCAAATGCTTCTCATGAAGCTCGAGGGCAGCTCGGGCCGTGACCGGCGAGCCGTCGACGCACAGCGGCCAGGCTCGGACCAAGCGCAGAACGAGCCAGCCGAGACGCCCGAGTCGCGGTACCGCCGCAAGGCGATGCTCCGGGCTCAGGACGGCGTCCTCCGGCACATGCTGAGGATGATGGAGGCGTGCAACGCGCGCGGGTTCGTGTATGGCATCGTGGACGAGGCCGGCGTGCCCGTGTCCGCCTCCTCCGACAGCCTCCGCGGGTGGTGGAAGGAGGACATCGGCTTCGAGCGCACCGGGCCGATGGCGCTGGCCGGCGGCCCCCTGGAGAGCCCGTCGGCGGCGTCGTTCCTCCACAGGCTGCTTGACATCCAGGACAGCACGCTGGGGTCCCTGCTCTCGGCGCTGATCCAGCACTGCGAGCCCCCGCAGCGGAGCTACCCGCTGGACAGAGGCCTTCCGCCGCCGTGGTGGCCGACGGGCCAGGAGCTGTGGTGGGGCCTGCAGGGCGAGACCCAGGCCCATCAGGGCCCGCCGCCGTACCGGAAGCCCCACAACCTGAAGAAGGCGTGGAAGATCTTGCTGCTGAGCGCGGTGATCAAGCACCTGAGCCCGCGGTTCGACCAGATGCGCAAGCTCGTGTGGCAGTCCAAGCGCCTGCAGCACAGGATGAGCGCCCGGGACGCCGACACCTGGTCCAGGATCATCACCCAGGAGGAGGCGCTCGACCGCCAGGTGCACCGCGCTCTGCAAATCACGCCGCTCGAGGAGGAGGAGGACGCCGGTGATGGTCCACGGGACACGGAGCGTGGGCTGCATGTCGACAAGCGCAAGCGCGATGACGGCAATGGGAACGCGGGTGGCAGCGGCCGGGAGCTGGTGGCGCTGCCGCACATTGACGGCATCTCCGAGGCGGACCGCAACTCCATCGACGAGCTCATGAAGATGTACTACAGCTGCTTGCAGGGGACAGGCGATGCGGAGGAGGAGACAAAGGACGTGGTGGCCGTCGAACGTGGAGCTGAATCAGAGCAATACTGCTGCCGAGACCGGTGAACTGGACGCGGCGACGGTGCGCGATGATATGCTCCAAGATTTCCTAAGCATCCCTGATGTCGCGGACATGAGTGACTTCCCAGGCAGTCCGGTCTGGAGCTGGGGGAGTTCGGATCTGGATTAGTGGGCTAATACTCATCAACAAGACCTGTTAATTACGTTTGTGCTTGTTCAATTAGTTATTCTTCCTTCCAGAATAGTAGTATCGTGGTCACCGTTCTTAAATTCACTTTTGCATCAGCATTGTGCATCGTGAATTCATGATATGGCGGTTGCCAATGCCGCACAGGTGAAGGTCATGAATACCGGGTAACAATGTCGCTAGGCTACCTACACATATGTTTTTACTTATAGTAAAACGCATGAGAATTCATCAAATTACCAAAAATGAGTGGATTAGTCACTAATTCGGAAAATGCTAACTGCCGGTCACCAAGTTGTATGTTTGTGAAGGTTGATCACTCCGTTACGACGGACGTTAAGTTACCGACGTGGCTAACTTTTTTTTACAAATACCCCATAGGATTTTGTTTTTCTTTTAATTGTTGGGTCTTTTCTTAATTATTTTCGTAGGGTGGGTGAGGCAGGGGACCGAGGACACGTGGCCGTATCGGCACAACACAATGTCCACGCGGATGGAAGCATGCAAGCTGAGGAACGCCACCACCCCCCACATGGAGAAGGCGGAGAGGACGGCCATACCGATGGCGGCGGCGAGGCGGCAGACCATGCCGAAGGCGCCCTACATGCGGAAGTGGGTGTAGATGTTGCATATATTGCTCCACTGATGGGTTCCACGCCCATCAGCGCGACGAAGCACGCCTGCAACGCTGCCACGCTGCTCGCGAACACCACTTACGCGTAGCCCTATGAAAAAATCATATGGGCGCAACTACTAATCAGACTCTACGATGCACGCAGACTGGGCAAGTAACCTTAATAGCCAGCCATGGCAGCGACACATCGAAGAGTGTCGCCTTCGTGTGCGTCGAGAACATGAGCGGCATTCGGAGCACCCCGCCATCGGCATCTCCGTTCTCCCCGTTGCCACACGCCTCGCCAACGTCCTCCGCCATGTCTACGACATCCGTCTCGTTGTCCTGGTACTCTCCACAGAAGGAACCGAGTCATATCGTCGCCGGAGATGGTGTGGATTTCATCTTCCCCACCTCCGGCACCGTCGTTCCCGCGTCGATCTCGTCCTTCAGTTTTGGGGTCAGATCAGGGGAGCGAGGACGCGCTGGCACCGACCGCGACATGCTCCTCCGCACTGGCTTCGAGGCATGAGCGACGTGCATCACCGCGAGTGGGACCGGAAAGCCTCCCTCGTCACACGCCTCTCCAGTCATGTCAGCATCGATCTCGTCCTCCCCTACGCGGAGCACTAGATACACGCACCCGGCCACACCCTATGTCATCCTCCCCTACGCGGAGAGCTCTGGATGGGAAGACTGGAGTAGGAGGTTCAGATGCATGTAACAGGTTTCATAAAATGTATGTGGGGAGGGGCTGATGTCTTCCCACCCACCCGAGTTCAAGTCCTCATGCTTGCAATTTCGGTGATGTTGCACCCTCCTCTATCAAAAATCACGTGGCTCTCCCACGTTGAAATCATTTTTTTTAAATGTATGTCCAGAACTTCAACTATAGGGACGAGTAGATCGAAAAAACAAAAAAAATAGGGTGCATTTTGCAACAAAAAACTGTCACGTAGTGACTTAATGTCCGTCGGGACTTGGTGGCCAACGTGTCACAAATATATAACTTGATGACCGATAGTTAGCATTTTTCGAGTTGATGACCAATCAGCTCTCATTCGCGGTAACTTGGTGACCTACCAAATGTTTTACTTTATTACTTATTATACAAATAATTACATAGACTTCTATCATACGCATGATATTAGTGTATGTTTCTTCCCGAGTAAATGGCACTGGCAGTCTCACAACTCGTCAAGCATGTACACTTAAGTCACTCAACTGGAAAACATGTTTTTTGGTCTCACAACTGAACAAACGTGTGCACTTTGGTCACAAACAGGACACGTCATTCTGTTTTGGACTGAATTTTTTCAGAGACCCCCTAGCATAATATTATTAGGATTAAATTAAATATTTGTACACCTGGCAGGTGGGGCCCACTCGTCAGGGTCGTCTTCTACCTCAAGCAGGAGGTCAACTTTCTGCCGTCCACCGTCTCCAGCCCCGGCCGCCCGCGCCGCCCCCATTGATTCCTTACTCCCCCGATCCACTCCCCAGCTAGCCATGGCCGCCGCCACCGAGCTTGAGGCGCAGGGCTTCCGCCCGCTCGACGAGGCGTCCCTGGTGGCCTACATCCGGCCACCCCGGCGCTCGCCGCCAGCCTCGGCGGCCGCGTCGACGCCCTCGAGGTCAAGGAGGTCGGCGACGGCAACCTCCTTCGTCTACATCGTCCTCTTCGACGCCAGCTCCGTCGTCGTCAAGCAGGTCCGCCCCATAGCTCCGCAATCTCTTCTTCCCAATCCCCCCTGAATGACAGACTCTGACCCAACCAAATCAAATCAATCGCTGTCGTACATCCGCTGCGTGGGGGACTCGTGGCCGATGACGAGGGAGCGGACGGCGGTCGGCCGGGGATGGGGCGGCGCGGCCGGCCGGGGAGACGGCGGCGGCGCGGTGGACGGCAGAGCGTTGACCTCCACTTGAGGTAGAAGACGACCCTGACGAGTGGGCCCCACCTATCAGGTGTACAATTTTTTAATTTAATCCTAGTAATATTACGCTAGGGGGTTTTCTGAAAAATTTTAGTCCAAAACGGAATGACGTGTCCTGTTTGTGACCACAGTGCACACGTTTGTTCAGTTGTGAGATAAAAAAACCTGTTTTTTAGTTGAGTGACTTAAGTGTACATGCTTGACGAGTTGTGAGACTGCCAGTAACATTTACTCTTACTTCCCTTCATGAGTAGCCTCACGAATATAAAGAAGGCATGTGATTGAGAATAATATCCGTAGTCGTTTCAGTCGCTTCAGCGACAAACATTACGTTCAGGTCCATACATACATGCAAACTTGTCTTATTCAAACATAACACGTACTCCCTCCATTCGGATTTAATTGACACACATTTTGTTACACATGAATGTATCTAGACATCAAACAAGTATAGATACATCCATATTTGGACAAAGCCAAGTCAATTAATTTTTAACAGAGGGAGTAGTACTAGAAAGTCCCTATGGCTAAGGCCTGAGGCTGGCCAGTTTCCCCAACTAGAATGTCCTTGAGCTGCTTTGGAAATCGGAACTCGTGTGCTGAAGATTATCCCGATCGGTTAAGTAGACGGGGAAAACGTACTCATCCCGCCCTCTGAAGTTTTCCCGGACGATTTCGAGATATTTTCTTAGAGCGCAACATACATACGTGCACCGAGTGTGGGTAGTTGTTTAATCACGTCAGCCATTTGTGACGTCGGGATGCTGACTAGGGAACGCTAAGCTTGACTTTTCTAAATCGGCAGTAGTACACTGAATTTCACGACAAATATCACGTTCGAGATCTGAGAGGAGGACACTGAATTTCATAAAGGGGGCGGCCGGATTAGCATCATCATGTTGGATAAAATAAATCCCGTGAACAATCAATGCTAGACGGCTGCTTTCAGAAAAATACAAGATCGTGTCTTCGAAGAAGAAAGAGTTTGAAAATTTCAAAAATTTGCTCGTTTCTTTTAGACTTTATTTTATAATCGATTTAGTCAGCTAATGTATCTCTACCATGTACTATTCGATCATATAATATATCGTCGTATTGATTGTCAAAAAACAAAAGACGGATCATGCATACGGCCATGCGGCTGCGTAGGGAAAATGCTTCCGATCGCCCGGGCGCTTGGAATCGCCCATGGCATGAACAGAGAGAATGACAGCCCATCAGCCCAACTAGCCGATGCACGTCAACACTTTGTCAATGTATATGCTTTGCCATATTGTTTTTTTCTTCTTTATTTCTTTCATTATTTTATTTTCTACCTCGGTCTAGCACACGGGAGGCTGTGGGAGAGACTCGCTGGCGGCGGTAGGCGACAAAGCGAGGCCGGATGATGACCGATGTGACATCCCCGAGGCCCACCGCGTCCGGCAAGGGTACTGGAGCAGAAAGTGGGGATAAGTGGTTATTAACCCATCAAATACAGTAGAACCAAACGGGATTTCGAGATATATGGAGATTTGAGATTTGAGTGGTATAATCCCCACCAATTTTTTGAAAGTACACTAATGGAAAGTGAAAAGACTAGTTCTGCAACCAAACATGTCCCAGGTAGCTCCATAGTTCGATTCTCGCCTAGTTCGCTGGATAGTTCCAGAGCACAATTAACGAAACCAGCTAGGAGAGTTATATTCTGTAGCCTGAGCTACATGTAGCCCTTTTTTTGGCTATTGAAAAATTAAATTTTAAAGTTTCAAACAAATCTGAAACAAATATGTAGATGTAGGCACAAGTGTGCAAAATTTCAATCCGAAATACCCTGCATTATACGCTAAACAAAAAGATAAAAATATAGATTTGGGCGTGTGAATAGTCCCATCAAATCTTGTCAGAATTTGTCTTTTTATGTGCCTCAAAATAAAAAGACATTTGGACTGAAAATTTGCACAACTATAGAATACAGTATTGTCTACATCCTGATTTATTTTTTAGAATTTTTTAAACTTCAAAATACCTTTTCAAACATTCAAAATAAAGTGCTACACGTAGACCGGGTACAAAGCCTAGGTAGCTGGTATTTATTTCCTCGTGTTGTACAGGAGGCCGGCAAAAGAACTCGTCGCGCGCACCGATCATGGTACACGCACGCAACATAACACGTGTATAGTACACAGTACGACGTAATTATCACACGGCAATAGTAAAATGTTTCACCGTTTCACACCACGCCACACGCGCGGTCCGCCATGGGTCGACTTCACAGAGCTGTGGTGGACTCGGCCTCGTTCCTGCTTCCCGTGGCATCAGGCGCGGCGACGACGGAGTCGTCCCCGGAGCAGGCGTCGACAGTGGCGTAGAGGCGGTAGGGTGATGCGTCGGTGGCGAGCCACTGCTCGACGGTGAAGAGCTGCTGCGCGCAGCCCATGTGCGGGCCCGTGGCGGTGACCTCGATGTAGTTGCAGTACCATCCGTGGTGCGCGCCGGCGCCGTCGGAGGTGACGTTGGCGAAGCAGGGCGGGCGGTTCATGCAGGGGCCCCTGCCGCCGAAGATGTCGAGGTTGCCGCGCTCGTAGTAGTCGTGGCCCTCCCCCATCATGCCGCCCCACCGCTCTAGGTCGTCGACCCGGACGCCCGTGCCGTCGGAGCCGAGGAGGGTGACGCCGATCGCCGAGTCCGTCCCGCCCTTCCAGATCGACCCCGTCCGCACGTACACCGTGTACACGCACTCCTGCTCCGGGTCGGATGACAGGCTCTGGCTGCCGCCGGCGACGACCTTGACCGCCCTCTCCGACGACGACGCGTACGCCTGATTGACCGAGCAGCAACGCGGGCGTCAGAAATCACGCGGCGACTTTAGCTGGAGTAGAAGAGAGATCGGGCTGGTGGAGGAGGAGGTCGGCTTACCGCGGCGGCGAATGAGACGAGGAGAAGTATGGACAGCTTCATGGTCGATCGGGTAGGGTCCGGCGGGAGGCTTTCGCTGCTTCTGGACCTTGGATTGCCAATAAGCGATTGGGGAAGAGCAGTGCCGATATAAAGGGAATCGAGGGATGGCCCATCGGACAGTGACACATTGTGGGAGGTAGACGGAGCCTGAATTTTTTGATGTTGGCAAGGAGAATCCAAGAGTGGCATATTCGTCACGGTTCCTGTTTAGTGTATAAAATGTATAGTGTAAAGAACAAGTGTGTACGTGTACAGGCCTGACGAAGAACCTGTTGATAGAACTAAAATTCAGTTTCTCGGGTCAAAGTTGTGCTTGCTGAAGGGATTTGGCAACAAAAAAAAAAGTTGAGCTGAAGAGCTGGTTAGCCAGGATCGAGAAATTTAGACGTTTGTTTGGCCGGGTCAAGCCAATAATGTTTCACCTGGAAAACACGATTGGGGAGAAGGCTATCACTCTCCCGTGCGTATGTGTGGATCATGTATGTCTACGTGTTTCTGGGTAGTTGGCGAGGGCGGTGACAGACTAGGCAGGTGTCATCGTGTCAGACGAGGAAGTGTCGGCTGACAGTGCATTCATTGAGCAGCTACGTGGAGCAAACGAAAACCGTACCTAGGTGTCCATTATCCACCGACATATAGTTTTTTTTTCGACCAGCCGGTAGAGCACTACTTTTCTTTTTTATTACTAGTGGACGGCACGTGCAACACATGTCTCTATTTAAAAAAAAAATTAGCAATTGTTTTAATTTAAATGAGTTTTAAGATATTATGACTTTTATATATGTTCTATCAATTATATAATCCCCTAACTGAATGCACACTTTGCCAACGTAATGCTTCAAGCTATTATATAATAAAATTCCAACATATGTACATGCTAACAACAGCTTGATCATCATCGATCATGCAGGGCAATATTCTAAATTGTTAGATCATAAGTATGTTGCAAGGTTCTGTATATTTCAAAAGGGAACCCCATGTTGCTTCGTCCTTCATGCTTGACCAGACCCAACAATTCAGATGAATCTACAAATTAACAAATTGTTAAGGCATTTGCACAACATCCAGAAATCAGCATAATAAATTAGTAATAAGAGGTTGTTCTCACGTAGATCTTTATGACCCTGAAATCCGCTGACACGGCTTTATTGACGGCGCTGGATGTACCGTGCTGTCTCCTCATGTCCCGTACTTCACTATGGGGGTTTGAAAAGAAATCTGAACACAATTTGCTCAACGAAATTATAAACAAGAAAACAAATCGTAACAAACAAGGTTTGAACAACACGTAAATGAAAAACTAAACATAAATTGATATGTATGCTTGATCTCTGAACTCTAAATTATTACTCCACCACTTAACCTTGATTCCGAATTCTCACAGCTGCAGATTTCTTTTCCTTATGATGAAATCAATAGAATATAAAATCCCAAGTCTCATCTGGTTCTGTGCATAAGAGTTAACAAAATGTGAGACCAAACTGTCCATCTCTTCACTATATCCACAGAGAATGATTTCCAACGAAATTACTAATCTAATACTACATGAAACTGTCCGTCTCTTCTGAGCTGGTCTGAACTAAACCACAAATGCTTTCTCAACATTAAAATTTCAAGCAGCAAAACATAATTATACACACGCACTCAGAGGACAGACGTTGAATCAAGCTGACGTTCGATGCTCACACAAATCAGAATGTGAGATCAAGAGGCCTTCCCTCCAGGCACTGTTTCCTCGTCTAGATCAGTTCAAGTACAGCCAGCTCCGCCTGAACATATGCAGATGGTGGCGGCACCTTATCACAACGCCCCTGCGTGCAGAAGACCTGAGGAACGGGGTGCCCGTGCGCCGTCGGGCCGTCGGCTCCGCACGCCATGCAGCTGCCAGGCCCGGGTGCGCCCTGAAGCCGCAGGTGTCGGCCGCCGTGCTCTCGCCGAGCTACCGTTGACGAACCCCCAGGTGCGGCAAACAGCGAGGCCACGGCATCTCAGACACGAACGCCCGGATCGGGAAGAGAGCAGCCAGTAGGAGAATTGACCGATTTACGAGCGAAATTGAACGAAAACCGATACAAACTCGACCCACACACCTGCCCGGGTTTATAGGAAAAAACAAACAAAAATCACAAACGTGGCCACGATACCTACCAAAACTAGGTTTGGGTACTGGACGACAACATCACAATGACGATGGCGAGTTGAGGAAGACCCTAAGGCTTACTGGCTAGCTCATGTGATGTTGTGCTAGGCGGGCAGGGTTCGAGACTCACCTCCCACCTTAATTAACAACAACGGAGGCTCCACCCTCCGTTGCTTCATTTTTTAAGGGACCGCTCCTAAACCCGACCCCGCGTCGTCTCCAGGGGCGACTCGGGGGAAACCTAGCCCGCCGCGCCGCCACCCCCTCCGGCCTCCCTCGTCGCGCCGTCGCCGCCGGAGGATACCGCCGGGCGAAGCCCGCGATGGACGGCGGCGGCGGGGTTCTGCTCTCACGCGCGCGCGGCTCTCTCGGCGGCGTGAGCACCCGATGGTGAGAGGCTCGGCCTCCGGCGACGCGGCCGACGCGGCGCTCCGGCGGTCTGGCCACGGCCCCGCCTCGCCCCCCGCTGCCAGCCCCTGCAACGCCTCCTCGGCTGGCGGCTTCGGCCGCTCGCCCGATGCGGCGACGCCAGCAAGCTCCTCTTGCTAGGCGCGTCGGGGTGGGGTGGCAGCCCCCTCCTTCTCCTTAATGCTGCGGCTGGGGCGATCTGGAGCCTGGGCGACCGCTGCTCGCTGCGCCGGTTTGCTGCACTTGGGGCGCCGGATCCGGTCCACGCCCGATCTGGCCCGTCAACTTCGGTTGGTGGCTTGGAAGGCGGAACCTGCGCTGTGGTGATGTCGGCGACATGCAGGAGCTGTTTGGGCCAGTGGGTTTGCAGGTCGGCGGCGCTGCGGATGCTCCCGCCTTGGTCCAGCTGCGTGGGGTTGAGAAGTTCAGGTGCTCTGATGGCGTGGAATAGCACGTTCTCTGGGACCCCAAGTGTAAGGTTTGATGTAATTTAGCAGCAAGTTTTCCCTTGATTACAAAACCAAGGTTATCAATCCAGTAGAATTTGGAGAAGGCTTCGGAAAGGTGTCAACGACGCCGTTTACGATAATTGACGTGGAACTGCACACACACACGAACAAACTACTTTGCCCCAACGAAACAGAGAGGTTGTCTATCTCTCCGGCTTGCTGAACACGAAGGATTAAACATATGGTGGAAAATATTATGAGAGCAAAAAAGACCAGCGAGCAAATGACTAGTAAAAACTATTTTAAACGGTTGTAAACAATGTATGAAAATAGGACCGGGGTCCACAGTTCACTAGTGGTGTCTCTCCAAAAGATAAACTGTTGGTAAATAAATTACAGCGGGACAATTGACAAACATGGGCGCAACACAATACTATCATGAACATGGTTCACCGTTTCATTTAATATGGGCATTGCGTCAAAATACATAGACCGTTAGCCAACTGCATCTATGACTAATAATCCACCCCGGGATCGCTATCCAGCCTGTCACCCGAAAGTATTAAGTTGCAAGCAACAGATAATTACAATAAGCAAAGTGCATAATGTAAGCAATGAGTACAACATAAAGCAATAAACACCGCTGTTTTACCCCTAGTAGCAACAGCACATCTCAAGTCTTAATCGTTTCTGTCAACTCGAGCTCAGACAAGAAAGGCATAAACCCACTATCTAGCATAAATACCCTCTCTAATGACACAAGTAATTACTTCGGCCAAAGCATACACAAGCATCGGAGTGCATGCAAGATCATAAATAAAATATATCATAAATAAACTGAACCATAATGTCAGGACTCCATAATTCATCAGATCCTCGCAAACACAACACATAGTATTACATAAAGATGATCTTAATCATGTAGGCAGCTCATAAGATCTAAACAATGGAGCACAAAGGAGAAGAGACAACCATCTAGCTCCTGTCATGGACCCGTAGTCCCGTGGTGGACTACTCAAGCATCACTCCGGAGGCAGACATGGTGGTGTATATGCCTCCGGTGACGATCTCTCCCTCCGGCAGGGTGCCGGGAAGAGTTTCAGAACCCTCCTAATCTAGGGTTGGTGACGGCGGCGGCCTCGGAACTTTTCTGGAAAATATGATCGGGTATCGAGGTGTTGCGCTCGAAACGCGTCACACGAACACGTCCTCATATACCCGCGGTGCCGGGGGAGATACTCCACAACTCGCCCGCGGGAGGCCGGCTTCCAGCGCGATACGCAAGACAGTAAGCCTGCGCTTTTGATACCAGATGCCCCAGCCCCTCGGGAAGCCCCGTCTGAGGAAGCCGGCGACGATTGGCTGAACTAAGACGGACTCGGCCGCTCTTAGCTCGGTTTTCGATCTCCAGCGAAATCTAGGCGAAATTGCCGGACAACGGAAGCATGAACAAGGGTTTGAGGGAAAAAATTAGGTTGTATTGATAGGTTGTCGATTGTTTGCTTAATTTCAATCGGCCATCACCTCTCACATATATATGAGGCGGCTGGACTTCCCGTACAAGTATTGGACTTCTACAAGGCTTACAAATCACAGTCTAAGTCGAATCCATCTCTAAACTAGGCAACTTCTTGGCTGGCTTTATTGGCTTCAAACTTGCTGGCTACTTTGGAAAGTTGCATTTTGTCCTTCCGTATTGGCTTCAAACTTGCCGCGAAAAGTTGCTTTTTGTCTTCCATATTGGCTTTAAACTTGTCTTCTTCCTCAGAGATGTGATATCTTGATCGGCTTCGTATTTGATCCAGACTTCAGCATCCGTCCGACTTCTTTTTAGAAAGTTGCCTTCTATTTTCCAGCCTTGAACTTGCAAACTTGCCTTCTCTTTTTCCATCTTTATCTTGACTTTGAAAGTTATTTTCTCTTTCTCCGTCTTGATCTTAACTTGTCTTCCTAAGTCTTTTAGGCAACTTTGCGCACCGCGAATCCGGCTTCCGCCTTGTTCCAGTGTTGTTGGATTATTAGCCGCCTTCTTCTGGCCGCCTTTCCTGGGAAGCTTCCCAGATCATCAATTTAGCCTTCTTTGTTTCCTTCTTTGAGCCGCCAAACTTTTCTTGAACCTGAAACTGGCAATCTGCCAAAAACGGGTGCTAACACATGTCCCCCTGTTTTCTAGTAGAGCTTGCGTACTAGAAAATATTCAATGTAGACGTTTTTGTCTAAGGGCGATGCTTAAGCTCATCGGCCATATGCTAAGAGCGATATATGTATATCGGCCATACATGCAGCTCACGCAGTTTGCCACACGCTCGGGTGGAACTTCTTCAAGTATTTCCATTGATAGCTCGAGGCAGCATGCCGCCTTCCAATGTCTCCACCAGATAAGAGTTGCCGGGTACTATCCTCGCGACTCACAGTGGCCCTTCCCAGTTTGGGGACCATTTGCCAAATTTCCGACTCGTGGAGCCAACTGGCAATATAACTTTCCAGACCAAGTTGCCAATTTGAAAGTCTTTAAGCCGGACCTTCTTATTGTAAGATTTTGCCACCCACAACTTCTCCTTCTCAATTTCTCGCAAGGCAATAACACGCTTGTCGGCTACTTCATCAACATTGTCCATCATCAAACTGCAGTAGTCTTCAGCCGACAAATCGTTCTGTTTTGCATACCTCAAGGCAGCCAGATTCACTTCTACTGGCAAAACGGCTTCCTGCCCATATACCAACTCAAAAGGAGTTGCCTTAGTAGCTCCATGCCTTGAGATCCTATGCGCCCACAATGCTTTGGACAGTACTTCATGCCACCTCCTTGGATGGTCCTGTACCTTCTTCTTGATCAGCTTGATCAAGATTTTATTGCTTGATTCGGCTTGTTCGTTGGCTTGTGCATAGTAGGGAGATGAACTGAGCATCTTGACTCCAAGTGATTCGGCAAATTGCTTCACCTCCTTAGCCATGAAGGAAGTACCTTGATCTATGGTAAGAGTCTGCGGAATGCCGAATCGATGGATAATATGTTATGTAATAAACTGAATCACCTCCTTGTGGGTCATGTTCCTGAGAGGTACCGCTTCAGACCACTTGGTGAAATAATCAGTGGCAACCAATACGAACCGATGCCCTTGGATGAAGCCGGATGGATCATGCCGATAAAGTCAAGCGCCCAACCCCGGAAAGGCCACGGTTTTATAATTGGATTAAGTGGAGAAGCCGACACCAACTGAATTTCTCCAAACTTCTGGCAGGCCTCGCATCGCTTGTAGTATCTGAAGCAGTCATTGATCATTGTCGGCCAATAAAATCCTGCCCGCCTGAGCATCCACTTCATCTTGTGGGCCGACTGATGTGTTCCACATAAACCATCATGTACCTCTCCCATGGCAACTTTAGCTTCGTCTTCATTCAAGCACTTTAAAAGAAGACCATCGGCTATTCGGCGATATAAGGCGGCATCCACCAATGTATACTTGAGAGATAGGCGCCGAACTTCTCTATCTGTTTTTCGACTTGGATCTTGTAAATAGTCAATATAAGGTTGTCTCCAGCCATCCGCCAGGTTGTCATTTGACTCCGCCTTAGCCGGCTCCAACAAGACGGCTTCTTGTTTGGCTTTCTTCTTAGCCGGCTCCAGCAAGCCGGCTTCCTGTTTGACTTCCTCCAAGTTGGCAACATGAGTTGTCGGTTGTTCCTGATAAACAATATACCACGACTGACGTGATAGCCAGACGCCTGTTGTGCCAACTCATTCGCAAGCCAATTGTCTTGCCTAGGAACATGAGATATGTGGAAATAATGCAATGTTGAAATCATATCCAGGCATTTGTCAAGGTACACGTTGAGTGATCCGCTGTTGCATTGACAAATCTTGGCCACTTGCTGGACAATAAGCAACGAATCTCCATATACCTCGACATGAGTTGCCCCTGCGTCAATCAAGATTTCCATCCCGAATAGAAGTGTTTCATATTCGGCTTCATTATTAGTGCACAAATAGTCAAGACGACAAGAGGCTTCGAAAACGGTACCGTGTGGTGAGATATACACAATGCCAACTCCTTGTCCGCTGCTGCAAACCGAGCCATCAAAATAAAGCTTCCACGGTACGGCCGGCATAATGTTCAAGTCGGATTCTTGCTCCAAATCAATCCGATGTTCGACAATAAAGTTGGCCACAATCTGGCCTTTCATAGATTTTAGAGACTCATAAGCTAAATCATATTCAATCAACCCATATGCCCACTTGCCGATTCGTCCGCTAAGAATCGGCCTTTGTATCATGTGTTTGAGAACATCGGTCTGACCAAAGACTTTGCATTCGCTGGAAAGCAGATAATGGCGCAATTTGGTGCAGGCAAAGTAAAGAGACAAACACAACCTCTCAACAAAGCTGTACCTTGACTCGGCATCTGATACGTCTCCAACGTATCCATAATTTCTGCTGTTTCATGCTTATATTATACCATTTGCTACATGTTTTATATACACTTCATATCACTTTTATGCATTTTCTGGGACTAGCCTATTAACAAGATGCCACAGTGCCAGTTCCCTGTTTACTGCTGTTTTTGGTTTCAGAAAGTTACTTCTGGAAATATTCTCGGAATTGCACGAAACAAAAGGCCAAGTCCCTATTTTTCCAACACGTACACGGAGTCCGAAGGAGAGACGAAGACTCGCCACGAGGTGGCCAAACCATAGGCCGGTGCGGCAGGGGGGCCCACTGCGCCGCCTGGTGGTTTGGGCCCCTCGGGGGTCCGCCGACATCGCCCATTCGCCTATTTATTCCCCGAGACGTGAAAACCCTAAAACACCGAGCCTTTCATCCAGAACATATTCGCTGCCACCGCCGTCGTCAACCCTAACTCGGGGGGTTCTGAAGCTCTTCCCGGCACCCTGCCGGAGAGGGGAATCATCACCGGAGGGCTCTACATCGCCATGCCCGCCTCCGAGTGATGCGTGAGTAGTTCATCCTTGGACTATGGGTCCATAGCAGTAGCTAGATGGTTGTCTTCTCCACTTGTGCCATCATGTTTAGATCTTGTGAGCTGCCTATCATGATCAAGATCATCTTATTGTAATGCTACATGTTGTGTTTGCTGGGATCTGACTTATATTGATACCTATGTGGAGCTGAATATTATATTATCATGTCTATGTCATTTGTGATCTTGCATGCTCTCCGTTACTTGTTGAAGCCTTGGCCAAGTGAATACTTGTGACTCCAAGAGGGGGTATTTATGCATGATAGTTGGGTTCAACCTCTATTTAACCTGGGATAGTGACAGCAAGTTCTAAGGTTGTAGATGTGTTGTTGCCACTAGGGGTAAAACAACAATGCTTTATTCAAGGATGAATGTATTGTTTACATTACGCACATTACTTAATGCAATTGTCTGTTGCTTGCAACTTAATACTGGAAGGGGTACGGATGTTAACCGGAAGGTGGACTATTTAGGCATAGATGCATGCTGGATAGTGGTCTATGTACTTTGTCGTAATGCCCAAATGAATCTCATAGTAGACACCACAGCTCGCACATGCATGTTTTATGCACTTATCAATTGTCAATTGCCCAGCTGTAATTTGTTTACCCAGCATGTTAGTTATCTTATTGGAGAGACACCACTAGTGAACTGTAGACCCCGGTCCATTCTTTTACATCTGAAATACAATCTACTGCAATCATTGTTCTCTACTGTTTTATGCAAACAAACATCATCTTCCATACGATACGTTTAACCCTTTGTTTTCAGCAAGCCGGTGAGATTGACAACCTCACTGTTAAGTTGGGGCAAAGTAATTTGATTGTGTTGTGCAGGTTCCACGTTGGCACCGGAATCCCTGGTGTTGCGCTGCACTACACTCCTTCACAACACCTTCGAAGCAACCTCATTTTCCTACTGGTTCGATAAACCTTGGTTTCATACTGAGGGAAAACTTGCTGCTGCACTCATCATACCTTCCTCTTGGGGTTCCCAACTGATGTGTGACGTTACACGCATCAAGCATAGTTTCTGGCGCTGTTGCCGGGGAGATATTCCCTCGTCAACTTAGCGCTAGCAACACGTTTTCTGGCGCCGTTGCCGGGGAAAACCGAATTGCTTCTGCAAGGGGAGTCTCTCACACCCAATCTCTTTACTTTGTTATTTGTCTTGCTTAGTTTATTTTTATTTAGTCTTATTTGCTCTCTTTATAAAAAAAAAATTAGTTACTTGTTTAATTCGGTTTGATTTTGTTTTTCAAAATGAATGCTCCTGAAGTTGAAGTTCGTTCTTTTAGGCAACTAGGAGGTGAAAATTTGAAAAATGCTTGGTATAGAATTAGTGATGCTCATCATAGATGTACTAAGAAACACTCTACCACTATACTCCTTAGGAACTTTTATGTTGGTATCTCTAGTTGGTATAAGTATGTTCTAGACACTCTTACAGGTGGAAATTTCTTGGGTACTCCTGCTTTTGAAGCCTGTAATATTATTGAAAGTTTGGTAGGAACACCACCCACTAAAGATATTAAAATTGAGATCACCTTGTAGGATGTTATAAATAAGTTAGACTCTATGGAGAATTTTTTCCAAATTTTCTTGATTGTATTGGTAAGACTAATGAATCAACAGCCACCATGAATGAAAGAATCACTGTTCTTGAGGATAATAATATCCATGACACCCAAAATCATAGAATTGATGAGTTAGAGAAAGCTATTGAAACCTTAAGTTCAACCTTTACTTCTCTTAAGTCTTAAAAGGAGAAAGTTTATGTGGGTAGAGAGCAAAAGTTTATGTATGTTCCTAAAGTGCCAAAACCAAAGACTCATTATGAGCTTAAAATTGATAAAACTTTTAGTACGGTTAAAGGTAATTCGAACAATGAAACACCTCCAGGAACATCTAAGATACCCATTGTTACAAGCTGTGTGTTGGAAGAAGCTTTTGATGATTTGAATGATTTGCCACTTGACAACACTTGATTTTCACTTTCTGCGCCTAGCTGAAAGGCGTTAAAGAAAAGCGCTTATGGGAGACAACCCATCATTTTTATTTGCTGTTATTTTTGTTTTCTTTGAGTCAAGGAGTTTTGTTACTTCTGTAGCAACTCATTTGTATCTTTATTTTATCGCAATGTTGTGCCAAGTAAAGTTCTATATTGAAAGTTGATGCAAGATTTGGATTTTTGCGCAGTGACAGATTTTTAGCTGTCACGGATTTGAGCTTATCTCACTGCAGAAAATTCAAAAATTCTTAAAAAAATCACACATATTCCTGAGATATGTACACAACTTTCATTATTTTAGGCCAGATCCATCTGAGCAACTTAAGTGCCTCGAAAAAATTCGTCATTCCAGACTGTTCTGTTTTGACAGATTCTGCCTTTTGTTTTGCATTCGCTCTTTTACTGTGTTTGTGTGAATTTCTTTGCTCCACAAAGCATTGGTGGCTGTAGCTAATGTCCAGAAGCTTTGGGATTGATTGTATCATTACAGAATATGAGAATTTTTGAT